>JAOWBW010000260.1:881553-1304283 GCA_026119855.1 Campanula takesimana | reverse complement strand
TGGGAGTTGGTTCCCTTTCGGATTTATGGATCTCACAATCGGAGAAGATTTTGAGACCGGGATTTTTGACACCCTTATTGTTAAACCCACGGCTCGGGAAAGATCATGTATGGGAACGTCTTCCCCTTGGCGGACAAAGTAGCCATTCAACGTCTTGCGGTAGGCCTTAGATTAGGGACTCATAACGACAGCCTTCTTTACGAGCCCGGGCCTTTCATCTTATCGCTTGCTCTTGTTGTTGGGTTTCGTTGTCACATGCGCAGCGGAATAAAGCATTTAAAATTTTAATGAAACCAAAGCCATGGATCCGTTCATATGATTAAATCAAATACAACAAGATGAATAGGAGGAATAAACTAACCCTTGATGGCTATGAATTCTAGCTTTTGAACTTGGTGGAGATTTGAAAACTTGATCAAGAACGCGAACCTTGAAGATGATGAGCTTTCACCCTCTAGCGGTATCCAACCACGAACAATATCAAGCAACTTCTTGATCTTGGTTGCTAGAAAATTGTGAAACACACTTTCACAATTGCAAGAACTATATGGAATTATAAATATTCTTGTTCTTCACCTTTTGGATCTTAGAACAAGAAAAATAACCTCTCAAAACCTTTGGAGGCACTCACAATAATATGTCTAATGGCTGCTGAAAGGATCTTTAAATAGGTCCCAATCCTTAACCCTTAAGGACTTAGGATCCTAAATCCCGTCACCAAATTAGGCAACAAAGAATTCTGGCCGACTTGTCGTTGCCCTATAATCTGGCACGGTCGTGCCATCAGATCCGCGTGAATTCCCCAGGTCGACCAATTTTGGCACGGTCGTGCTGCTTCTTGGGCACGGTCGTGCCAAACAGGTCGACAGATTTGCCTTGGTTTGGATTTATGGCACGGCCGTGCCATTTTAAGGCGCACGATCGTGCCAGAGCCAAAACCTGATATTTTTCCATAATTCCAATTTAGTCCTTTATGATTCGTTCTATTTGTGTGTGACCCTCTAGGATTACACTAAGTTGGCAATGGCTCAAACATGAACCCATAAGATATGATTAGGTTCTAGCAAACCGTCATACCCATCCAAATAGTGTAACTAGATACAATTTCGCATTCCTTTAGAATATGTCACAATCCCTTTGTCCACGATGTCATTGAACACAAGTCATGGTCAAACAGTCAACTTGTTTGTTCAATACTTTCTCGATTCCGAATATGTTGACAATTCAAATGTATTGATCCAATCAATCCATTTGAGTCCGGCCGAACATTTCATCAACATCATTCCTACGAGAGGCCCAAGCTTGACATCTCTCCGTGGAGGGACAAATCCATTTAGCTTATTATTCTTCCCAACGGGAATCCGATTATGCCAATCATACCCTTTATAACTACCGTGTTAAGGTAGCGTTGAATATGTCAAACACAATGTTCATCAAGTGGAAGACTATAATAACTTCATGTCTAAGGATTCAAATGACATAACTAATATGAGATATATGTATGACATAGACCATGACATAAATGTCATGCAGCGGGTCAAGTCCAGTACCTTGTTCCAAACAAGTACCCATAAATCTAACATGATCATCCCATGATCATTTAGCCTTTATACTAGTGCTTAACAAGTACTAGGGACGGGGATTTATATAAGTAAACATGAACAACAATAATAATCAAAACATCTCTTTATTGATATGAAATAATGATAACAATTACAACGTTTATTAAACGTGCCTAGGGCACCACTACCAACAATCTCCCACTTGCCCTAGGTCCAATCTCCCATGTATCTAATACCCATGGACCTAACATGACCATCATGTTTAGCTTGTGGAAGTCCTTTTGTTAGCGGGTCCGCAACATTATCATCAGTAGGTACTCTGCATATATTTACGTCTCCCCTATCAACGATCTCTCGAATGATATGAAAACGCCTAAGTATGTGTTTGGATTTCTGATGTGCTCTTGGTTCCTTTGCTTGAGCAATAGCACCATTATTATCGCAATAAAATTCTATTGGATTAGCAATACTAGGAACCACTTCAAGTTCAGTTATGAACTTCTTAATCCAAACAGCTTCCTTTGCAGCATCCGATGCAGCAATATACTCAGCTTCTGTTGTAGAATCAGCGGTGTACTTTGCTTGGAACTCTTCCAGCTTACAGCTCCACCATTTAACATAAACACAAAACCCGATTGCGATCGGCTATCATCTTTGTCGGTTGGAAGCTTGCATCCGTGTAAGCATTTACAACGAGATCATCTTCCATTCCTCCATAGACCAAAAACGAGTCTTTAGTCCTTCTCAAGTACTTAAGAATCGCTTTTACGGCTATCCAGTGGTTTTCGCCAGGGTCGGATTGGTATCTACTTGTCATGCTCAAAGCATAAGATACATCCGGCCTAGTACAAATCATGGCATACATGATGGACCCAATTGCCGAAGCATATGGAACATCATTCATTTTCTCACGCTCATCTTTTGTCTTAGGACATTGAGTCTTGCTTAGAGAAACTCCATGTAACACGGGCAAGGTTCCTCTCTTAGAATTTTCCATACGGAATCTTCTAATGACCTTGTCAATGTATGTACTTTGGCTTAAACCAAGTAGCCTCCTTGATCTATCTCTATAGATCTTAATGCCAAGAATACATGCGGCTTCACCCATATCTTTCATTGCGAAGCACTTTCCTAACCAAGTCTTCACAGACTGAAGTGTAGGAATGTCGTTTCCAATGAGTAATATGTCATCCACGTATAAAATAAGGAATAGCACTATGCTCCCACTAATCTTCTTGTATACACAAGGCTCATCTTCGTTCTTGATGAAGCCAAACTCTTTTGACCGATTCATCAAAACGGAGATTCCAACTCCTTGAAGCTTGCTTCAATCCATAGATGGATCTTTGCAATTTGCATACCTTAGAATCTTGTTCAAAACCTTCTGGTTGTGTCATATACACATCCTCTTGGAGTTTTCCATTTAGGAAAGCGGTTTTGACATCCATCTGCCATATTTCATAGTCATGATATGCGGCAATGGCAAGCAAAATCTTATAGACTTGATCATTGCTACGGGTGAAAAGGTCTCATCATAGTCAATGCCATGAACTTGCCTATAACCTTTCGCTACAAGCCTAGCTTTGTAAGTATGCACCTTCCCATCCATGTCAGTCTTCTTCTTGAAGACCCATTTGCATCCTATGGTTTTTACACCTTCGGGCGCATCAATCAAATTCCAAACTTGATTGTCTTGCATGGATTGCAATTCGGATTCCATGGCTCCAAGCCACTTGTCCGAATCAGGAGAGGACATCGCCTCTTGGTAGGTTGACGGTTCATCATTCTCAATGATTTCTACCTCATTACTATCCGTTACGAGAATCCATATCTCTCGGGCTCGGATCGTAACCTACTAGATCTGCGAGTTACTTGTGTATTTTGAACAGTTCCACAACTCCTTGTGGTTCTTGTTCTTGTTCCACTATTGGTTCAATATTTTTGGGTCTCGAATTTCTTCAAGATTTATTTTACTCCCACTGATTTCTTTGGAGAGAAACTCTTTCTCTAGAAAGACACCAGTTCGGGCAACAAACACTTTGTTGTCCTCACGGTTGTAAAAGTAATATCCTTTAGTTTCCTTAGGATATCCCACGAAAATACATTTATCGGATTTCTGTGCTAGTTTGTCAGAGATAAGTCTCTTGACATAAACTTCGCAACCCCAAATCCTCATGAAAGATAAACTAGGTTTCTTTCCACTCCACATCTCATATGGAGTCTTTGGACCGATTTAGTTGAACTTGATTTTAGTGTGAAAGCAGCGGTTTCTAGGGCGTAACCCCAAAAGGATATTGGAAGATCACTTGACTCATCATTGATCGAACCATGTCTAACAAAGTCCGATTTCTCCTCTCAGACACACCATTCCATTGTGGTGTTCCAGGCGGAGTCAATTGTGAAACTATTCCACAATTCTTTAGATGATCATCAAATTCTTGGCTCAAGTATTCACCACCTCGATCTGATCGAAGTGCCTTTATACTTTTGCCAAGTTGTTTTTCTACTTCATTTTGAAATATTCTAAACATCTTATGTTTCATTAGGTAAACATACCCAAATCTACTATAATCATCAGTGAAGGTTATGAAGTAATGAAATCCTCCCCTAGCATTGCTACTTAATGGTCCGCATACATCGGAATGTATCAACCCCAATAAGTCGCTTGCCCTTTCACCTAGCTTGGTAAAGGTGTCTTAGTCATTTTCCAAGAAGACACGACTCACAAGTATCATATGACTCGAGGTCACATGAACCTAAAATTCCGTCCCCATGGAGTTTTGAGATACGCTTCTCATTAATATGACCAAGACGGCAATGCCACAAATAAGTATGATTTACATCATTAGGTTTAGATTTCTTATTTACATGATAGACATTATTTTCATTCTTGACATCCAAGATATAAAGGCCATTAAATGAATTAGCAATACCATAAAGCACATCATTTAAATAAATAAAAATTTCTTATTCTCAATAAGAAACTTAAAACCTTCATTATCCAAACAAGAAATTGAAATAATATTTCTGCTTAAATCCGGAACATAATAACAATTGTTCAAAACAAGAATTAATCCGGAAGGTAAAGTGACTTCATAAGTCCCTACGGCTAATGCAGCAACTCTTGCTCCATTCCCCACGCGTAGATCTACTTCACCTTCTTTAAGCAGTCTCCTATTCTTTAGTCCCTGCACATTTAGACAAATGTGAGAACCACATCCGGTATCCAATACCCAAGAATCAGTGGTAGAAAGGAGAATATCTATCATATAGATACCTGAAGTCGACGCAGCCTTGCTGCTCTTCTTCTTCTTTTGCTCTTCCAAGAAAGCCTTGCAATTACGTTTCCAATGACCAATTTCTTGACAATGGAAACAGATTGCATCCTTTTGTGAATCAGGTTTTGCCTCAGAAGCCTTGGCAACCTTTGCCTTGCTTATTTGGGTTTGACAACTTTTGCCTTACCCTTTCCTTTGGCACCAGCCTTCTTCCCATCATGAACCAAGAGCACGGGAGAACCTTTCTCCACAATTTTCATCTCTGCAGTTTTGAGCATCCCATGCAACTCAGAGAGATTCTTATCCATTCCATGCATGTTATAATTCATCACAAACTGATTATAACTTTTGGGCAATGGATTAAGAATGAGATCCGTGGCTAGCTCCAATGGGATTGGATAGCCAAGTTTCTCAAGGTGCTCTACATAACCTTTCATTTTAAGAAAGTGAGGACTCACTTGTTGCCCTTCATTCATTTTACTAGTAGTGAATGCAACAATGGTCTTGTACCTCTCTTGCCTAGCTTACTCTAGAAACATGGTTCTCAACTCCACGCCTATCTCATAGGCTTCCAAATGTTCCAAACTTTGTTGGAGTTTTGAACACATAGCAGCAAGCATGAGACAACTTACATCTCTAGAATCATTACGATGTTTCTTGTAATTGTCTCTTTCTACCCTAGGGGCAGTAGGCGGTGGTTCAGCAGGGAGAGGCCCATCGAGAATGTACAACTTATCTTCTTGCCTAAGAACAATTCTTATGCTACGGATCCAATCCATAAAGTTGGTACCATTCTCTTCGAGCTTATCCTTCTCAAGGATCGATTGCAACGATATTGATTGGGTGTTATTAGTCATTATCTACAAATATGCAAAAAATTTTCCAAAATTTAATAAGTACCGATTTTCATTAAAGAGATAAATAGTGTATTTTTCAAACAAAATACTCCCACTAAATTATATAACCTTCATATACATCCAATGTATAATATAATTTAAATGGGTTAAGATCCAACTTTAATTTAATTTCAAGTCCGCTAAGGCGGATTACACAAATCAAATTAATTAGGTAGACAACTCTTGTCAATCATATCTCATATGACTCTTAGTTCCTTTTATGAGATTCTTTAAGAAATCCAATTTCAAAAAGCATGTTAAACCTCATCTTTGCCTAGGCCCAAAACTGTTTTGACGCCCAATTAAGTCTAACCATTTTAAACGCATAGTTAATGTGTCCCGCTAGGGCGTGCCCACATTATCTATCTTGCTCATACATAAATAAATTTAATGCACCTCGCTAGGGCGAATCTACATTAAAATCACTCATGTACTAACAAGTGTTTTAATCATGGCATGGCAATAAAAGACTTAAAACTTTCTTTGAAGGTTCATCACTATAGCATATAACACATTTATGAGCACATAATATAAACATGTTACACATCAAGTTTAGCCACTAAATTAATCTCCATTAATTTAAGCATAATATTTATGTGTCATTAGTTTCTCTATAATTATGAGGATGCGACTATTTGAACTTTGGTTATCATCTCCAAATCAAGACAACAAGAAGTGCGACCGAAACTAAGCCATATGGCATCCACAATTCCGCACTAATTCAATAAACCAGCAAGAAAGTAGTCCATGTGGCCGAAACTAAGCAATAGATGGTCTCGATGAACGTAGGCCAATTGCATTCACAATTCCACATGGATCTCCAATCTTTGAATCAAGAACTTTGTTTCTTAATTTTAGCAATTATGAACTCTTCATAATTCTAACTTCGTTTTATCTTTGAAACTTCGATTGCGATCAAGTTTGGGAAACACAATCTCGATGAACGTAGATTAGCCATCCAAACCTTGAACCAATCTTAGACTCACAAGACTGAAACAAATAGGAAATTTAAACCCAAGATCCACACCCAAGACCAAGACCCAAGCCCTACCCGCGCCAAACCCTAGGTCCGGCCGGGTCAAGGTATGGGTCCGGTCGGACCCTTCCGAAAATCAAAATTTTTAAAGTTCCAAAATTTGTCTCAAAATTGTTTTTCCCGATTCAAATAAGGATTTGGTGTTCTTGGTGATCCAATCACCATGATCAACAAAACCTTGAATAAACAATTTATTCTTGAATCACTAGAATATCAAAACTTTGATCCAATCAAAAATTGATAATCCAAACAATTTTAAATCCACCATAATTTTTATTGCGATTGAATAGTGCGATTAAAGTTTCTAAAACAATAAACCACATAAAATCATATAACACATAAACATCACGTAATCCAATATTCATATCATGCTAGGCACATAAACAATTTATATACACACAACATGATCTTAGTATTGAAATAATCAACATGAACGTGGCTCTGATACCACTGTTGGGTTTCGTTGTCACATGCGCAGCGGAATAAAGCATTTAAAATTTTAATGAAACCCAAAGCCATGGATCCGTTCATATGATTAAATCAAATACAACAAGATGAATAGAGGAATAACTAACCCTTGATGGCTATGAATTTCTAGCTTTTGAACTTGGTGGAGATTTTGAAACTTGATCAAGAACGCGAACCTTGAAGATGATGAGCTTCACCCTCTAGCGGTATCCACACCACGAACGAATATCAAGCAACTTCTTGATCTTGGTTGCTAGACCAAATTGTGAAACACACTTTCACAATTGCAAGAACTATATGGAATTATGAATATTCTTGTTCTTCACCTTTTGGATCTTAGAACAAGAAAAATAACCTCTCAAAACCTTATGGAGGCACTCACAATAATATGTCTAATGGCTGCTGAAAGGATCTTTAAATAGGTCCCAATCCTTAACCCTTAAGGACTTAGGAATCCTAAATCCCGTCACCAAATTAGGCAACAAAGAATTCTGGCCGACTTGACTGGCACGGTCGTGCCCTATAATCTGGCACGGTCGTGCCATCAGATCCGCGTGAATTCCCCAGGTCGACCAATTTCGGCACGGTCGTGCTTGACTTCTTGGCACGGTCGTGCCAAACAGGTCGACAGATTTGCCTTGGTTTGGATTTATGGCACGGCCGTGCCATTTTAAGGCGCACGACCGTGCCAGAGCCAAAACCTGACATTTTTCCATAATTCCAATTTAGTCCTTTATGATTCGTTCTATTTGTGTGTGACCCTCACTAAGTTGGCAATGGGCTCAAACATGAACCCATAAGATATGATTAGGTTCTAGCAAACCGTCATACCCATCCAAATAGTGTAACTAGATACAATTTCGCATTCCTTTAGAATATGTCACAATCCTTTTGTCCACGATGTCATTGAACACAAGTCATGGTCAAACAGTCAACTTGTTTTGTTCAATACTTTCTCGATTCCGAATATGTTGACAATTCAAATGCTATTGATCCAATCAATCCATTTGAGTCCGGCCGAACATTTCATCAACATCATTCCTACGAGAGGCCCAAGCTTGACATCTCTCCGTGGAGGGACAAATCCATTTAGCTTATTATTCTTCCCAACGGGAATCCGATTATGCCAATCATACCCTTTATAACTACCGTGTTAAGGTAGCGTTTGAATATGTCAAACACAATGTTCATCAAGTGGAAGACTATAATAACTTCATGTCTAAGGATTCAAATGACATAACTAATATGAGATATATGTATGACATAGACCATGACATAAATGTCATGCAGCGGGTCAAGTCCAGTACCTTGTTCCAAACAAGTACCCATAAATCTAACATGATCATCCCATGATCATTAGCCTTTATACTAGTGCTTAACAAGTACTAGGGACGGGGATTATTATAAGTAAACATGAACAACAATAATAATCA
Source organism: Campanula takesimana (assembly GCA_026119855.1). Classification (NCBI taxonomy): domain Eukaryota; kingdom Viridiplantae; phylum Streptophyta; class Magnoliopsida; order Asterales; family Campanulaceae; genus Campanula; species Campanula takesimana. Next base: position 1,295,610 of record JAOWBW010000260.1, on the reverse strand, counting down.
AAACATCTCTTTATTGATATGAAATAAATGATAACAATTACAACGTTTATTAAACGTGCCTAGGGCACCACTACCAACACTTGTTTCAAGTCTTTACAGGATGTAGGATACCTTGTTGATATTTCCCTAGGCCTAAACCAGGGAAGTAGTCCATATTCCTCATCATGCGGAGGACTTTGTGATTTTTGGGGGTCCATGATCCGTTCCCCCCTTCTTTGTCAATGGTGTTGATTGAGACGCCGGAGAGAGTGGAGTCTGGTAAACCATGCTGAACTTGGTGGACGGGCTCACCTTTTCTGTGGATAGTGACGTTTTTCGGCCATGACGGTCACTATTTCATCACCATTTTGGATCTTGACACATTGATGGAGAGTTGACGGGATGGCATTAGAACTGTGAATCCATGGTTGACCTAAAAGCAAGTTGAACGAGGCCGGGATGTCAAGCACTTGGAATGGAACAGACATGACCATGCTCCCAAACTCAATGTCTATTTCGATCATGCCCATGACTGTGCGGGCGGTGCTGTCATAACCTCGGATTACTTGAGTAGAAGGCTTCAAATCAGAATCCTTAAGTCCCAGTATGCCCATGATTCGGCTAGGCATGAGGTTGAGTGCGGAACCACCGTCCACTAAGACTCTTGAGATGGGCCTCCCCCTTGCTCGTACCTTGAGGTAAATAGCCTCTTTGTGGTTGGAACCAAATGGTGGAAGGTCCATATCGGCAAAGGTGATGACGTTGCCGAAATGAATGTGACCGATCATTGCCTTGAGGTCCTCGGGAGTAGTATCGGGAGAAACTGATGTATCATCGAGATTGCGGATGACACGATCTCGGTGTTTTTTAAGGATGCAATGAGGTCCCAAATAGAGATGTTGGCTTGAGTTTTCTTGAGTTGGACTAGTAAAGGATCTTCGGGAGTGTCGCGAGCTTGCGGCCTTTGAGAAGAGGAGCTTGGTGCGGAAGTAGAAGAGTTGCTTGCTATGACTCGACCGGATCGAGTTAGCATGTTGACGTTCCCATCTTGCTTCTTTTTCCTATTCTCTAGTACATCCCTCATTACCTCATCGTAAGTTACAACATAACAAGAATTGTCAATTTATTCATAACATTGGGGCCCCCATTCACAATTGGGATTGAATGGGTGGTCCCCTCGAGTTCTCCTATCTCTATTACATTGACATGTTCGCCATTAGTCACTACAAATTCTTTCTTGTCTATGAGATCTTGAATGACATTGCGGAGAACGAAGCATTCCTCGATGGTGTGGCCACTATATTGGTGGTAGCCACAATATTTGTGGTAAGCATGATTGGGGTTGACCATCTTGGGTTGGTACCCTTGTACGGGTGTGACTTGACCCTTTGCTTTGAGGACTTCAAACACTTCGGTTTGAGTCATGCCTTGGAGAGGCGTGTAGACACGGTCATTTCGAGACTTCTTCCCTTGGGGTGGAGGAACCTTTTTGTAATTCCCCTTATCGATAGTGACGGCGTTGACCGAGGCCTCTTTTGTGGAGTTGGAAGCGGCCTTGTAGAGGTAGCTAGGAGCACTTTTCTTCACTTCTTTGAGTAACTCGTCCATTCAGACCCCCGCCTCATACATTTGGGAGAAATCCGCATAGCAAGCCCCACTTAGGTGGGTGCGGAGATCAATTTTGAGACATTTGAGAAAGATGTCCATTTGCTCCTTGGTATTTGGCCTTTCCACAATCTCGGAGAGTTTATCATTCCATCTCCTTGTGAAGTCGATGAAGGACTCGTGGTCTCGTTGAGTAGTGTTCTCTAGCTCTTTCCTTGTGGGCCGGTGAGTGGTGTTGCCTTGGTATTGGTTTTTGAAGGCAAGCATGGCGGAATCCCAATCAAGACGGACAGTGAGCGGGAGAGTAGCATACCAATCTTTTGCCGCCCCCTCGAGAGTGAGAGGAAAGCATTGAGCCATCACCTTGGGGGAGACCTTCTTCGGAACCATTGCCTAAATATAAGTCTCAATGTGAGTCATACGACAAGAGTTGCCCTTGAATTTGCTTATGTCGGGCATCTTGAACTTATCAGGAAGAGCGGCCATAGTACTCATGAGGATGGATGATTGATAAAGGCTTGTGTCAGAGCCTTTCCCCATGTTGAGCCCATTGAATTTTGGTCGATGTAGGCCATGATAGAATCCACCATTTTGGGCTCATTGTTCTCGGAACTCGGCTCTCCCATTTTCTTGGTGCGGGTGTTGACATAAGGACTTTTGAACAAACCCTCGGTCCATTCGGATTCATCATCGTTATTCTTGTTCTTCCCCTTGGCAAGATTAGTGAGCTTTTCTTTCATTAGCTCCATCTAGGCCTCGTGGGCCTCCTTTTGGCTGTCGAGGTGGGATTGCTAAATGTCGTATTTGCTTTGCGCCTCCTAATTAAGGGTGGAGACTTGCTCTTGGGGGAGTTGGAACATGGTTGCGAGTTGCTCGAGAGTCATGGTATTGTTGGTGTTGGTGCCGCCGGCCATTGTTGATGTAGGAGCTGTTGGAGTGATCTCTTCACGGACTAACCGATTTGCCGAATCCCGGTAGACTCTGTAAGTACCAATTGAACCTATATTGCAGAAGAGGCCCTTGTCAGTCTTGAGTAACACTTGCGGTCCACGAAGAGGCTTAGAACACACAGTTGGGCACACGACTCGAACCACATAAGAAAAGACTCTTTTTTTTTTATAAGTCGGAGGGAATGGATCCCTTTTGGGGTTTCTAAGAAAATAATGGAATCGTCACACTAGTATATAGACCATCTCGCGGTCCCATATACTCATCGGATTCCATCGCGTTTGTGAATCCTACATGTATCGGGATTAAACTAAATTAATGTAGTAAAGCATACATGCGGGACGGATTTTTACTTTCGTCCAAAATAACCACTTTTGGGGACGGATTTTTATTGCATCCGTTTCAACAAGTTGGCATGTATGATTTGAAGACATTAGTTTAGGGAAATATCAGTACATGGAAACCGACTTGAGTCACGGAGTGTTAGACCCTAACTAGAATTGTGTGGCTTGTGCTCGGCTTGAATATGAGGCTCAAAGGTCACCCCCGGCATGTAGTCTTGAACTACGCCACGGGCTGAGGTTGACCGCTTCGAAAGAGTCTAGGTCGGGTGGAGCTTGAAACTTTCTAGGACGGGCCTCGACGGGTTTGGGGTTAAACTTGTGCGACTCGATAGTGAGCAGTTCATAGGAATATGTGCATGTAGTGTGAGGTCTAACAAGTGACAAAATATTTTTTATATTTTTTTTTTAAAAAAAAGAAATAAAAAATGAAAAAAATAAATAAGCACATAATTACAACTTTCGAATCACCCGTGTGACCGATAAAATAAAATTAGAACAGTCCGAAGTTCAGAACAACCACTGATGCAGGCAACTGTGCATCACACTGCTCTGTTCTGAGACCTGTTTCTGTTCTGGGAACCAACCCAGAAGCGTGCGCCTCTGAGTGTTGATACGAGACGCGCGCGCCTGGCGCGATGTTATTAGGAGGCGCGCGCTTCTGGGCACACCTGTCAGATTGTCAGATTTTGGACTCAGGGGATTGCCCTGGTCCTATGTGCATATTGTAACCCCTGTAGAAATGATTAGTAGAGAATAGTAAAAGAAGACGATGAAGAACATGAAGAAGCGGGCGATTCTGGTCCTTGATGCGGGATGCGCGTGCCTTAGGCTGAAGAGGCCAGAAGCGCGCGCCTCCCCCATCAGGAGTCAGAATGCCCAAAAAAGAAGTAGATTTTGATCAAAATGCAAGTTTAACCCTCAAATCTCCCCAGCGGAGTCGCCACTGTAGATACCCCGGGAAACCACAACTTGGCTAGAGCGGTGAATTATCCTAGGATGTCTAACTTGTTTTAGATTGTTTAGAGTCGCCACCTATGTTTTGAGGAACATAAGAAAAACCTATTGATAATAGCCTAAGTTTGATTACAAAAACAGAGATTCCTTGTTTTGAGGTTCGGGGGTTAGATTACGAGATGGGAAGTACCGAAACACCCATCTCGCCCAACTAAAGTTGGTCTTGCTTGATCAAAATCTACATGAATGATAAACGTTCTTCTTCTTCTTCTTTAAATCATAAAAAGGGGTTTAAAATAGAGTTTGGAATGTAGGAGATAACTCTTTTACCGACCTCAATGAGATGAGGTGATCATTAGAGTCATGTCCCAAAATGATTTGGGTGATTGCACTTTGATAATACAAAAAGAAAGAGAAAAGAGATGAAGTTGAGAAGGGGAAAGAAATAGCTTTACCTAGACTTCAAGAGACTTCAAACACTTCTTGTTGAATTACTTGGAGAAATCCTTTGGAAAATGCTTTGAAAGTAGAAAATTTGGTAAAGTCAATATCTTTCGGTCCTTTTTTGGTCAAAGTTTTTGTGTAAATTTTTGTCTCCTTCAAAATGGAGGTAAAGGGAAGTTTTTATAGGTGAAAGAGAGATGTTTTTGGTGCCAAAACTCAGTCACCAAGAAATTCTTCCCGGGCAAAATCTTGTAAATTGAGCAAGGGAGAGAATCCTGGCCAGAAATCTGTAACTGACGCCCAAAGGCGCGCGCTTCCTGGTTTGGGGGCGGGAGGCGCGCGCGTCTGGCTCCTCCTGTCGGAGGCGCGCGACTCAGAGAAGGCAATTTTGACAGAATGGACTAAAAAGTCAGCCCTGTCATTAAGTTTAGTCCCTGGACTTAACGAAGTCAGTCAGGAACTTAACGTAAGTGACAGAAACTAACGAGAAACACTTAAAATGGGGAGAAACACAAGATCAAATGTGCAATCGGGGTGAGCGGTCCAAGGCGGGGTGTCTACAAAACCGACTGGTGTATTGAAGTCTGCCCATGAAACCTTTGATTTCTCTCTGCGTCCTTGGGGGAGGCATGTCAAAGATTGCCTTGATCTTGGAGGGATCGGCTTCAATTCCTCTCTCAGTGACCATGTAACCAAGAACCTTTCCTCTGATGACCCCAAAAGTGCACTTTGCGGGATTGAGTCTCATCTTGTGTTGTCGAAGCCTTTCAAAGAATTTGTGAAGATCGATCAAATGTTGACCATTGGTTCCCTTCGAATGGATGATCATGTCGTCTACATAGACCTCGATCTCTTTATGAATCATGTCGTGGAATAGATCCGTAACAGCCCTCCGGTAGGTAGCCCCAGCGTTCCTTAGTCCGAACGGCATGACTGTGTAGCAAAAGGTCCCCCACGGAGTTGTGAAGGCTGTCTTGTGTTGATCCTCTTCAGACATGAGAATCTGATTGTAACCGGAAAAACCGTCCACAAATGAGCGGACTTCATAGTTGGCAGTTGAATCGACGAGTATGTCGATGTTTGGTAGTGGAAAATCATCTTTCGGGAAGCTTTGTTCAAATCCCGGAAGTCCACACAAACTCGAACCTTGCCGTTTGCCTTTCTGACTGTCACAATGTTGGTTAGCCAAGTCAGATACTCAATGACTTTGATGAAACCCACACTGAGGAGCTTTTCAATCTCTTCTTTGACTTGTAGAGACCATTCTGGCTTGATCTTTCTGAGCTTCTGCTTTACTGGCTTGGCGTCCTCTCTGATCGGAATTCTGTGCTCTGCGACCTTTCTGTCCAAACCCGGCATGTCTTTGTATGACCATGCGAATACATCCACAAATTCTCTGAGCAGTGCAGTCAATCTGTCTTTGTCTTCCCCTTAAAGAAGCTGCCAATCTTCGTTTCTTTCGGCTCTTCGTCGGTACCCAGATTAACAGTATGCAATTCTTCATTAGCCCTTGGACCATTTTCACCACGACAACGAACCTGTTGAGTTAGTTCATTTAGGTATGTTATGTTTTTGTGGTCTATTTCATCATAATTTGAATCGTTATTAACTTGTTCATTAAGTTCGTTATTAGTTAATTCATCATTTATGATGTTTGCAATCTCGGGGTACTCAGAAATATCAAATTTTTCATTAGCAAAGAAAGGAAACACACGCTCGGCTATTGCCTCCATATCCTCTTGGGTGAGGGCATTAGAAACACTCTCAGACTCGAAAGTAAGTGTGAGCCGCTCTTCCTTTGTTGTTGTACGGGGTATGCAACCCATTTCTCGGACCAAGAAATCTTCGGACACTAAGGGCCCCTTCGTTGAATACCAGTTGTTGATTGGCTCGGAGCTTGGCTGAATCTCGCTAATAGATGGGCTCTCCATTTCTGTGTTGTCGGAGATGGCGTTGACTTCACAATCGTCCATGATAGCAAATTCTTTGAACATGGAGTCTAGATCGGATAGTTCTTCCCCACGGTAACCTCTACCTCGGACTCTATAGTCACTTTCTTGCCCCACCTGTCACGACCCGAAATCTAGGCTCTATTTTATTAGTAATTAAATGATTTTTATTTAATTAATTGCTTATTTATTTATTTAAATTATTATTTATTTAAATATTTATGTGTGCAACTTATGTGTTATAAAATTTATGCCTATCATTTTATTTGGGTCATTTGTGCTAGTGTAAAAGTGTTGGGTCTTAATTGGTAGTTGGGAGTGGTAGTTTGTGTGTAGTGTGAGAGAGGGGGCCTAAGTGTAAGTTTTTAAAATAATTTTCCTACTCCCTCCCTACTCCCCTCACCTCCCTCACCATCCTCTCACTCCACCTCCATTCATTCCCTGGAAACTCTCTCTCTCTCTTGCATTGTGGGTAAGTTTTCTTCCTCATCTTCTCTCTTCATTTTCTCCTTCTTCCTCTCATCTTCTCTCATTTCTTAAAACTTGAACGTTGTTTAGATCGTCGCTAGGATCGCGTAGAACCAAAAAGAATCGAAATCCATCAACTTTGAGAATTTGCAAGTAAGTTACTTTTCCCCCATTTTAATGCTAAAATGTTCATATCATGTTCATATAATGCTTTTGTTGTTATATTGGAAGTTGGGATGAGTTTGCAATTTATTTGGAATTTATTTGGGTTTTGGTCAAAAATGGTGATTTTGAAATGTTGCTTTTGATTCTTGGTTTTAGTTTATAAATGGTGTATTTAGATCCCTTTCTAGTTAAAAGATGTTTGGGTACCTTAGAAACCTTGTTGGGAGTGTTGATTTTGAGTATTTGGTGTTTTGGGTGAGTTTTGGCCCGAAAATGGTGAACCTTGGATGAATCTGGGCTTTGTTCATCTGGCACGGTCGTGCTCCTTTATTTGGCACGGTCGTGCCACAATTCACTTTCCCTCTCGTAAGGTTTGGCACGGTCGTGCTCTTTTATTTGGCACGGTCGTGCCACAATTCCTTTTCTCCCGTCTTGGTTGGCACGGTCGTGCCATTTTCTTAGGCACGGTCGTGCCAATATGCCAAAATTGCCTTTCCTCTCGAAATGTTTGGCACGGTCGTGCCACTTTCTTAGGCACGGTCGTGCCAAGCAAGAATTCTGGTATATTCTTCCATTTTCTTCTAAATTTGTTTCTTCCATAACTTTCTCATCCGAACTCCGTTTTAGGCGAATAAACTATCATTTTAAAGCTCTCCTTGAGCTCTTCGAGATGAGTGAATAGTTTTTCTTGTGTGCTTGAGTTATCTGGGTCCTTTGTGATCAAATGTGATAAGGGATTGGTGTTATTATTGTGGAAATTATTAGAGCACCTTAATTGGTTATTGTTCGTTCATTTCACTTTCTTGGTGACTTCTTGGTATGATTCCCTACTTTGGAATCCTTTGTTGTTTATCGTGCTAGTATTTTATTACTTAGCCTTTACGTGAAAACCCAGCTGGTATTTTGTGTGTGTTTGGGCGATGCGAAACATTATGATGGCACGGCCAAGTCCATTGTGATGTTGACCATTGTTTTGCCCCCTTATTACCCTCCTCCAGATTGGCCTTGGATGTGAGAAGAGCTAGCTCCCTTGTGTGCATTTTAGCTTTACTTGGAGCATGACTTTGTGGCATGTCTCCCGTCCTTTGTGACACTTCATTGGTTATTGGTTCCGGTACCGGGGTTTTCTCTTCGGCTTTCATGCTATTATGAAGATGATGATTTGTTGATTATTGAAGCTGCGCAGCGATCCTTTATTTGGATGTACCAGTTTGGAAAACCTTGGCTATATCATTTGTTATGTGTTTATTTCCGCTGCTATCTGTATGTGATAAATGCTATGTGCTACGTGATACTTATTATTGCTTATTGTATATTGCATCATAGCATGCCATGTAGTTGCATTAGTAACTTATTGAGATTTATCTCACCCCTTTTCTTTATCCTTTGTTTTTCCTTAACCCCCCCCAGGTGCTAAGGATTAGTCTCGCTGATCACGAGAAAGAGGACGTCGAGAGTGGATCCGTTCTTTTGGGGAAGGTTGTTATAGGTTGGTTTCCATTATGTAAATGTGTAACCATTTTGGGGTATTTGTACCAAACATTGACGTCATTAGGATTTGAGTAATTTGTAACTTTAGTGTATAAACTTGTGGAGTTTATACTAGTTTTGCCTTGTTGTTCAAACGAATTGTAAAACTTGGTTTTGTAACTTTGGATCATTACCCTTTTGGTATTAAATGAAATTTTTAACTTCGGTATTTCACCGTCTTGGTTTTAGAAGTCGACGTCCAGATCGCGGTCCCGGGGCCCGCGGGGTCCGGGGTCGCGACACCACCACTCTCGGGGTGACATTGGAGTAGGCTCCCTTTCTTGTGCCGATATTTCACAATCGGTAAAGATCTCGAGACCGGGCTTTCTGACGCCCTTGTCGTTAACCCATGGTTCGGGAAATATCATGTATGGAACATCTTCCCCTTGGCGAACAAAATAACCATTTAGTGTGTTGCGGTAGGGTTTCAAGTCAGGGATTTCATATCATCGACCTTCTTTGCGAGCTTGGGTCCTTTGATTCTTGACTGCTTGCTCGTATTTCAAGTCATCCTTGGTAGGCTCGTATCCCAGACCAAACTTGTTCTTGACAAAAGGAACTACCACGGGGTGAAATATCCCTTGTTGATGCTTCCCCAGGCCAAGACCGGGAAAGTGATTCATGTTCCTCATCATGCGGAGGACTTTAGGATTGCCGGGGCCCATTGTCTGCTTCCCCCTTCTTTGTCGATGGTGTTGACGCCGGAGAGAGTGGCATCTTCTATCCCGTGTTGGACATGGTGAACGGGTTGTCCCCCATTTCTGTGGATGGTGACATTCTCGGCCATGATAGTAACTATCTCGTCCCTATTTCTGATCTTGACACACTGATGGAGAGTGGAAGGTACCGCATTGGAACTGTGGATCCAAGGTCGGCCCAGAAGTAGGTTGAATGAAGCAGGGACATCAAGTACTTGGAATGGGACGGACATGATCATGCTTCCAAATTCGACATCAACTTCTAGCATTCCCATGACTGTACGGGCAGTGCTGTCATACCCTCTACTGACTTGGGCGGAGGGTTGTAAATCGGAGCTTTCGAGCCCAGTATGCCCATGACTCGGCTTGGCATTAAGTTGAGTGCGGAACCACCATCTACTAGAAATCTTGAGATGGGTCTCCCCCTTGCCCTTACTTTGAGGTAGATGGCTTCATTGTGTTCGGACCCAAATGGCGGGAGGTCCATGTCGGCAAAAGTGATGACATTGCCGAAGTGAGTGTGACCTATCATTGCCGTGAGGTCCTCGGGAGTCGTGTCGGGAGAGACTGATGTGTCATCCAAGTTCTTAATGAGGAGGTCTCGGTGTCTCTTTGATGATGCAATAAGGTCCCAGATGGATATGTTGGCTTGCGTCTTCTTGAGCTGTGTTAACAAAGGATCTTCGGGTATGTCGCGTGCTTGCGATCTTTGAGAAGAGGTGCTGGTTGCTGCAGCATTGGGAAGGATTGTGCTCGTTGTTACTCGGCCACTGCGAGTCAGCACGTTCACGGTCCCTTGTAGCTTCTTCTTCCTATTCTCTAAGACTTCCCTCATAATCTCATCATAAGTCATAACATAACAAGAATTATCAAGTTTATTCATATCATCGGAGCCCTCATTCACAATTGGGATCGAATGAGTGATTCCTTCAAACTCTCCTACCTCTATTATATTGACACCACCCTCATTAGGGATTATGAATTCCTTCTTGTCTATGAGGTCTTGGATGGTGTTGCGGATGGAGAAGCAATCCTCGGTGAGGTGGCCGGTGCATTGATGGTAGTCACACCATTTGTGGTGAGCATGATTGGCACGGAGCGGTTGTGGTTGCTTGTACCCTTGAAGAGGGGTGATTTGTCCCTTGGCCTTTAGAGCTTCATAGGCCTCGGTGATGGTCATGCCGTTGAGAGGAGTGTAGACGCGGTCATTTTGGAACCGCTTGCCTTGTGGTGGGGGAACCTTCTTGTAATTCCCCTTGTCAGTAGTAACGGCATTTACAGAAGCCTTTTTGTTTGAACTAGAGGCGGCCTTGTATCGGTAGGTAGGAGTGGCCTTTTTAATCTCCTTGAGCAAGTCATCCATTCATACATTTGGGAGAAGTCGGAGTAGCAAGCCCCACTTAGGTGGGTGCGGAGATCAATTTTGAGACACTTGAGAAAGATGTCCATTTGCTCTTTTGTGTTTGGCCTTTCAAAAATTTCAGAGAGCTTGTCATTCCATCTCCTTGTAAAGTCAATGAAGGACTCATTGTCTCTTTGAGTGGTGTTCTCGAGCTCTTTCCTTGTGGGCCGGTGAGTGGTGTTGCCTTGATATTGATTCTTGAAGGCAAGCATAGCGGCATCCCAATCAAGATGGACAGTGAGCGGGAGAGTTGCATACCAATCCTTGGCCGCCCCCTCGAGGGTGAGAGGAAAGCATTGCGCCATAACTTTTGGGGAGACCTTCTTCGGAACTATAGCCCAAATGTAAGTCTCGATGTGGGCCATCGGGCATGAGTTGCCCTTAAACTTGCTAATGTCGGGCATCTTGAATTTGTCGGGAAGAGCGGCCATCGTGCTCATGAGGATGGATGACTGATAAAGGCTTGTGTTGGAGCCTTTTCCCATGTTGAGGCCGTCAAATTTCTGATCAATGTAGGCCATGATGGAATCGACCATTTTGGGGTCGTTGTTGTCGGTGCTTGGTCCCCCTACTTTTTTGGTGCGGGCGCTGACATATGGGCTTTCAAACAAACCCTTGGTCCACTCGGATTCCTCATTGTCATTAATCCCTTTGTTCTTGGAGAGCTTGAAGAGCCTGGCTTTCAGTTGGTCAACCTCGGCCTCGTGGGCCTCCCTTTGACTGTCGACATGAGCTTGCCACAAGCTTCTTTGGTTTGAGCCTCGTTGTTGAGAGTGGTGATTTGTTGTTGGAGTGTTTGAACCATGGAAGAAAGCTGTTCGAGAGTCATGGCGTTGTTGGTGTTGGAGTCGCCGGCCATTGATGATGTAGAAGCTGTTGGAGTGATCGGTTCCCGGACAAGCCTGTTGGATGAATCTCTGTAGATGCGGAGAGTACCAATCGGACCTATAATTGGAGAAGTAGCCCTTGTCAGTCTTGGTTCACACTTTCGGTCCATGAAGAGGTTGAGAACACACAGTTGGGCACACGACTCGAACCACATAAGAAAAAGACTCCTTTTTTTTTATTTATAAGTCGGAGGGAATGGGTCCCTTTTGGGGTTTCTAAGAAAATAATGGAATCGTCACACTAGTATATAGACCATCTCGCGGTCCCATATACTCATCGGATTCCATCACACTTGTGAATCCTACATGTGTCGGGATTAAACTAAATTAATGTAGTAAAGCATACATGCGGGGACGGATTTTTATTTTCGTCCAAAATAACCACCTTTTGGGGACGGATTTTTATTGCGTCCGTTTCAACAAGTTGGCATGTATGATTTGAAGACATTAGTTTAGGGAAATCTCGTTACATGGAAACCGACTTGAGTCACGGAGTGTTAGACCCTAACTAGAATTGTGTGGTTTGTGCTCGGCTTAAATATGAGGCTTAAAGGTCACCCCCGGCATGTATTCATGAACTACGCCACGGGCTGAGATTTACCGCTTCGAAAGAGCCAAGGTCGAGTGGAGCTTGAAACTTTCTAGGACGGGCCTCGACGGGTTTGGGGTTGGACTTGTGCGACTCGATAGTGAGCAGTTTATAGGAGTAATGTCCACGTAGTGTGAGGTCTATCACGTGACAAAAAATTTTTTAATTTTTTTTATTTTTGAAAAGAAAAGATAAGAACACATAAACACATAAATTACAACTCCCGAATCACCCGTGTGACCGGTAAATAAAACATAAAAATAAACAGTCCAAGGGTTCGATTTTGTTCTGATGCAGGCAACTGTGCCCACACCCCACTGTTCTGTTCAGTACCTGAAACCTGTTCTTGCCCTGGAAATTGGCCCAGAAGCGCACGCCTCGGGCTGGTGTTGTGGGAAGCGCGCGCCTGGCGCATAGTATCTGGGAGGCGCCCGCTTCTGGGTCACCTGTCAGATTATCAGAAACTTATGGACTCAGGGGATTGCCCTGGTCCTGATTGTGTGATGGAACCCCTGCAATGTTTATTAGCACGAAATAATAGGAAGAATAGGAAGAACACATGGAAGGCAGGCGATTCTAGAATTTGACTCGGGACGCCCGCGCTTTGGACCATGAGGGTCCGAGGCGCGCGCTTCCCATGTCAATTTCCAGAATGCCCAGAAAAGTGAATTATGAAAAGAAACACAAGTTTAACCCTCAAGCACTCCCCAGCGGAGTCGCCACTGTAGATACCCCGGGAAAGCCCCACTTGGCTAGAGCGGTGAATTATCCTAGGATGTCTAATTGTGTTTTAGAGTCGCCACCCACGTTTTTAAGGAACGTAAGAAAACCTAATGTTTATGAGCCTAAGTTTGATTTACGAAAACAAAGATTCTTTGGGATGAGGGGTTCGGGGGTTAGGTTACGAAATGGGAAGTACTTAAACACCCATTTCGCCCGAGCAAAGTCGGTCTTGTTTGTTCATAATTCACTTTTTAAGATAAATGTGTTCTTCCTATTAAAATGATGATAAAAAGGGGTTTTAGAGTTTGAAATGTAGGGAGATGACTCATAGGCCAATTCAATGTAATGAAAGTACCGTTGGTGTCATGTCCCAAATGGTTTTGGGTGATTGCACATTTGATTTGAAGAAGAAGAAGAAGAAGAAGAAGAAGAAGAAGAAGAAGAAGAAGAGAAGAAGAAGAAGAAGAAGAAGAAGAAGAAGAAGAAGAAGAAGAAGAAGAACAAGGAGAAATGTTTAAGACCTTTACCTATAGTATCCTTCAAAAGGAATCTCTTGTGAAGCCTTGAAGAAGAGATTGAATACTTTGTTGAAGAAGTCCCAAGAAAAGTCTATGAAAGAAGTGAGTAAAAAGGTTTGAAAGTAATAATTTGCCCAGGTCCTCCTCCAATGATGGATTGGAGGGGTTTTTATAGTTGAAAAGTGACTGTTTTTGGAGCCAAACGGAGTCTCCAGGAAATCTTTTCCGGGCAAAATCATGTATAATGAGCAAGGGAGATATTCTTGGGCAGAATCTGTAACTGACACGCCCCAGAAGCGCGCGCATCCCACCTAGGCGGCGGAAGGCGCACGCGTCTGGCCTCAAGGGGCGGAGGCGCGCGACGCTGAGAAGCAATTTCTGACAGAATGGACTAGAAAGTTAGAACTGTTATTCAGTTTAGTCCCGGGACTTAACGGAGTCCGTCTGGAACTTAACCAAAGTAACAGAAACTAACATGAAACACTTAAAAGAGGGAGAAACACAAAACTAAGTGTGCAATCGGGGTGAGCGGTCCAAGGCGGGGTGTCTACAGCTCCTTGTGTGAGCGGCTTTATTGATATAGAAAGGATATGGTGGGATCCGTCTTGCTGAAGCGGGATCCGTTTGCTGATGCGGGGTCCGTTTGCTAATTACGGGATCCGTTTGCTGAAGCGGGATCTGTTTGCTGGTGCGGGATCCATTTGCTGATTGCGGGATCCGTTTGCTGGTGCGGGATCCGTTTGCTGGTAGCGGGATCCGTTTGCTGGAATGCGAGATCCGTTTGCTGATTGCGGGATCCGTTTGCTGGTGCGGGATCCGTTTGCTGGTGCGGGATCCGTTTGCTGGAATGTGAGATCCGTTTGCTGGTACGGGATCCGTTTGCTGAAGCGGGATCCGTTTGCTGATTGCAGGATCCGTTTGCTGATTGCGGGATCCGTTTGCTGGTGCGGGATCCGTTTGCTGGAATTAGGGATGGCCAGACCGGACCGGAACCGGACCGAAAAAGCCCGGAACCGGAGCAAACCGGGGAGTAAACCGGAACCGGAGTAACCAGAACCGTGGTAAGCGCGGGCCGGTTCAGGGTCACATATATGGCGAACCGGAACCGGAACCGGATCGGCATTTCCATTAAAAAAAATAAAAATCCCTTATTTTTCAATAAATTTTAACATGTTTATTCATTAGTGTATTATAAAATAAAAATCTCTTGTCTTTTAATAAATTTTAACATGTTTATTCATTATTGTATGATAAAAAAAAATAAAAAAAGGTAGCGTGGACTGAACCGGAACCGGACCGGAACCGTACCGGAACTGGATTGTGATGACCGGAACCGGTGTAAGCGCGGGCCGGTTCAGGGTCACATATATGCTGAACCGGAACCGGCGGTTCCAAACCGGAACCGGTTATGGTCATCCCTAGCTGGAATGCGAGATCACCGTGGACCAAATTGCTGTTACAGCTGCTGTTGACTTTATCGTGGGGATGCGGGCATGGTTGACTGTGGACCATTTTCTGCTGGGGATGAAGTGCTTTGAGTAGCGGATGCTGTTGACTTCGTGGTGGTACCTGCTATGTGTGTGCTTGGCAGGTATATGTGTTTGTGCAAGAAGATGCATGAAGTGTGAAATGAAGAGAGAAATTGTGCTCGTGGAGCAATGTGATTTGAAAGCAGTTTTGCATGAGAGAGAGTTTTTGTAAGAATGGAGAAAGTGATTTTGTGTGTGAAGTGGTTTTTTAAAAGCAGAGATATGCTTGAGAGAGATGAATGATGTCCATACCTTCACTTACCATTGCCGTTGGATGGATTCGTGATGTTGTGGTAGATGCTTTGGCGGAGAGTGTCGCTGCCTTTGATGATGAATTCGTTTTTGATGGAGTGTCGGTGGGACAGTATTCCGGATGATGGGTTGGTCGTGCCAAAAGGCTGCCTACGTATCCCTTGGAAGGAATCAGACCAGCGTAGTTCAAGGATGATGGAGAATGCTGGGGGAGGAATGCTAGGAGCAAAGAAAAAAGGAAACACATAATTTTGCGCAAGAAAAGAAAAAAAAAAAAATAAAATCTTTTTTTTTTTAATTAGAAAGAAAAGAATATGCACACACGTGAGAAAAAGATTTTTTTTTAGTTCGTGGGTGAACCATTTTAACCATTGTGTGTTTGTAAAGCCAACCCAAGATCAAGTCATGTTCAATCGAAGTCCGGATTGCCTTGCTTGAATGTTGTCGCCGCGGTGTCCAACGAAAATTGATGTCTAGCCCCAAGAGATTTGTCGTTTATGGGGCTTCAAAAGGACTATTGATGCCGAGATGCCAAGGGGTTGCTGACTGTAAAGCCCCTCGAATGCTGAACTTTGAGTGGCTTATGAGCCCCAAGATGAATCAACTCTTAGCCCATTCAAATAAACTGTCTTTTGTTGTCGACGTGGGCAAGCCCCAAGAGAAGATCATTGATACCAACCTTTGAGAGATTGCTAAGCCCCAAATGTCATGGGCTTATCAAGTTTGTAGATGGCGGGATGTAGAGACCTTTCGGTGTGAAGCCTCAAATTTTCTTGGAATCGTATTGAGAGCAGATGCACCATTGGGTAGAACTCATGAAAGTTATCTTCCTCTTTCTCTTGCTTGGAGATGGATGGACCTTTTTGTGGTTGATACCCAAATGGCGGAAGGCCCATGTTGGAAGTGTAGTATGGTCTTCGGGAGATGTCTCGTGGGAGATGGTGATGTTTTTGCAGATGATAAGGTCTTGATGTGATAAAGTCTCGAACGGTATGCTTGCTCGAGTCTTCTTGAGTTGAACCGACGGCGGATCTTCGGATGCAGCCTGTGCTTTTGATCTTGGAGAAGGGGGTGCTGTATTGCAGAAATATTGGGATTGGCCGTAACTCTGTCTCTAGAGTTAACATATTGGCATTGCCCGCTATAACTCAGCCGGGTGAGTCTAGCATATTGAATCCTTTTCCTTTTCTCTAAGACTTCCTTCAGAATCTCGCTGTGAGTTCTAACAAGAATCATCAAATTCATTCATATTATCGGAGCCTTCATTTAAAACCAAGAGGCCTTTTGACTGGAAGTGTTGAGGGACCATTGAAGTTTGATCCCTTTCATGGAGCCATAAGACTACTCCCAAATTGCATTGCTCGGGTACCACTGCCCAAAAGCTTGTTAATTACGAGGCCCCAATATTGCCCTTTGCTCGAATTACTGTAAAGCCGTGGCCCAAAAGATTGTAGATTGCGAAGCCCCTTGAGACCTTTCGGTATAGAACTTCAAATGTTGCTGGGGACATTGAAGTGAATTGCTTCTTGCCGAAGGAGCCTTTAAGACTTGACCGTAGCCCCTATAGTGCCATCCGAGTACGGGCACACATGACAAGAGGGCTTTTTGACATCCCTTTTGAGAGACTTTTAGGATAGTCTCACACATATTTCTCGAGCATAGCCCCTAGGGCTTATTGATTGTCAAATGAAGTAAAAGAAGCCCTTGTTCTTGAGTCACATAGCCCCTAGGGCGTCACCATTTGTTGAGCAAAGCAAGAGTGACTCATCCTTGTGCGAGGGAATAAACATGAGAGGACATGGCAAGAGCTACTCCATTTCTCGGGAGCCTTTCGGCGTACTTTAGAAGCACATACTTGAAGAAGCTTTGAAAACTGAGACACATGTTGTTGCTATTTGCTGCCCAAGCCAATTGACTAGCTAGGGATTATTTGTGCAACCTCGTGCCTTTTTATGATGGGCTCGTTCTCGGATGGGTCTTGGTTACCACGGACCTTCTTTTCATGAACCCAAAAATGCACACTGCTGGAGAATGATGCCAATAACCCAAGACAACCTTTGATGGTGCCATATCTTGTCGAGCTTTTTGCAATCCCAAAGTTGACTCGGTGGGGAATTGACTTGCTGAGGAGATTTGATGTAGAACTCGTGCAGTTGTCTTCTTTAGAGGCCGGAGATCTCCATTTCTCTTTCCTTCTCTCTCTCACTCTCTCATTTTTTTTTTATGACGCACCCTGTTTTTTGCCTAGACCGCCCTTTCGGGTTTTCAATCTAGCGGGCATCTCTTTTGCGTCTTCTTTTTTTTTTTTTTGACTCGATTAATGAGGAAGTGTGCATTGACTCTGGGTGAGGAGATAAGACATGTGATTTTGCGGTGAAGACCTCTTGTCACTAAAAAAGAGTGACATTGACTCGACTAGGGAAGTGTCCCTAGTATTGACTTTGTATATATTTGTTGAATGACTCACGAAGGCAAGTAAGTCATTAAGAGAGAAGAGAAGGAAAGCCCCAGTTTGATCGCAAGAAACTGGGAGTATGCAGAAAGAATAGAAGCCCTAGACTTGACAAGGAACGAAAAGTGATTCCAAATCTAGGAAAGTTGTTCAATCTTTTTGGTGATTAATTCATTGGCAAATGAGTCGTACAAAGATGTCATGACAAGTTCGAGAGGAAGGACGATCACCATAACGCGCTAGGGCTAAACATATCTTCTTTCTTGCATGAGACCGGACCCGAAGGTTGCCTACGTTCCTCCAGTGTAGAGGCTCAGGTCACCGTAGTTCTTGTGGATTCTCCATTCGCAGTGATGAATTGTTGCTTCGACGTGATTGTTGTCGATGTTGCTTCATCCTTCGTTTGGTGGAATGATGTTGTTGTTATGAACTTCTTTGAATGAAGGGGGATTTTTTTTTTTTTTTTTTTTTTTTGTGCTCTAACTTTTGCCTAAGTTGATTTGAGGATTTCAACCTAGCGAGCTTTTTTTTTCTTTTTTTTTTTATCCCCTTTTGAAAACTTTGCTTCATGATCATTGCTCCACCTTTCTTTGTCTTGATTTTGTCGTTGTTGATGTCTTCGTTGTTGATGCCGTCGTTGATGTTTAGCCCCTAGGCGTTCAAGCGATGGCCTTCATTTCAAAACTTGTTTAGACATTTTTTTCATCATTTTGCCAAGAATTAATTGAACAACTCGGAAGAGTGTATGAGGACAAGAATGACTTTTATTTGATGACTCAATGGAATCGAACATTTAACATAGGACGAGAGAAAACATTGATGCACACTTAAGAGGACTTTTGACTCTTTTTTTTTTAATCCTATTTCTAGGTAGAGAAAGAGAAACGGAGATTGTTGCTGTCGGCCTTGTAGCATGATCTCTTGTTGAAACCCCATTTCAAATCTGAGCCTCTTCCTTGATGAGTTCTTGCATGTTGCCATTCTCTAACTGTTGTTCCTCACCCACGGTAAATTCACCATTATCAATCAAGTCTTGGATGATGTTGCGGATGGAGAAGCAATCCTCGGTGAGGTGACCGCTGCATAGGTGATAGTCACACCACTTGTGGTGGGCATGATTGCGATGTAATGGTTGTGGTTGCTTGTACCCTTGGAGAGGAGAAACTTGTCCCTTGGTTTTGAGAGCTTCGTAGGCCTCGGTGATGGTCATGCCATTGAGAGGGGTATAGACACGGTCGTTGGTGGCACCTTTATGACTTTTGAGGGATGAGTCACTTGAGCGTGCTTTACCGTGGACCTTTGCCTTGCTGTCGGTGAGCTCTTGCAAACGAGCCTTAAGTTCGGCCACTTATTCCTTGTGCATTTTCCTCTCGAGATCAAGACGGTCTTGCCACAAATCATCCTTGCGGCGGGTATCCTCGACAAGTCTATCCATTTGTTCCTCCATGGCTCTTATTATGTTGAAGAGCCTTTCGTTGGACACGGAGATGATCTCACCCTTGTTGTTGTTGTTGTTGTTGGAAGCCATTGGACATATTGAGAGAACACGGTCGATCTTAGGTTGGCCCCACAAACATATTTTGAGTAAAATGATTTCACCCACAAACAAGAAAAGACTCAACCACATAAAAAAATGACTCTTTTTTTTATTATTATTTACAAAGTCGGAAGGACATAGTCCTTTTTGGGGTTTCTAGAAAAATAGGGGGAATCGTCACACTAGTATATAGACCATCTCGCGGTCCCATATACTCATCGGATTCCACCACGTTTGTAATACCTACATGTGTCGGGATTAAAACTAAATTAATGTAGTAAAGCATACATGCGGGGACGGATTTTTATTTTCGTCCATAATAACCACTTGGGGACGGAGTTTTATTTCGTCCAAAACAACGAGTGGCATGTACGATTTGAAGACATTAGTTTAGGGAAATCTCGGCACATGGAAACCGACTTGAGTCACGGAGTGTTAGACCCTAACTAGAATTGTGTGGTTTGTGCTCGGCTAAAGAGAGGCTTAAAGGTCACCCCCGGCATGTAGTCGTGAACTACGCCACGGGCTGAGGTTTACCGCTTCGGAAGAGTCAAGGTCGAGTGGAGCTTGAAACTTCCTAGGACGGGCCTCGAGGGGTTTGGGGTTGGACTTGTGCGACTCGATAGTGAGCAGTTGATAAGAATTGTGCGCGTAGTGTGAGGTCTAACAAGTGACAAAATATTTTTTTCAAAAGAAAAAAGAAATAACAGCAAATAAGCACATAATTTACAACTTTCGAATCACCCGTGTGACCGATAAAAAAGAACAGGAAATAAAAGTTGTTCTGTGCAGGCCCGGTGCCCACACACTGTCAAAACTGTTCTGTTCTGTGCACTGTTCTGTTCTGGAAAGTTGCCCAAATGCGCGCGCTTTATGCTGTGAGGATGGGAGGTGCGTGCCTTAGGCACTAGAGGGCAGAGGCGCCCGCTTCTGGGCAGTACCTGCAAATTCATGGGTTCAAGGGACTGCCTTGACCCTAAATAAAAACACTTTTCCCCTGCAGAAACTGTTAGCACAGAAACATGGAATTGAAGGACAAGACGGAAGGCGGGCGATTCTGGTAATAAGGGTCGGACGCGCGCACTTTAATCCAAGAAGGCCGGAGGCGCGCGCTTCCTGCCCTTTTTACCAGAATGCCCAGAAAACAGTAAAAAGAACACCAAAACTAAAAAACGCAAGTTTAACCCTCTATGTCCCCAGCGGAGTCGCCACTGTAGATACCCCGGGGAACCACGGCTTGGCTAGAGCGGTGAATTAACCTAGGATGTCTACTTGATTTTAAGAGTCGCCACCCACGTTTTAGAGGAACGCGAGAAAACCTAAGAGAATAGCCTTTTTTATTGATTACGAAACCAAAGATTCTTGAGATGAGGGGTTCGGGGGTTAGGTGACGGAGTGTGAAGTACTTAAACACCCACTCCGCCCCGCTTACGCGGGTCTTGCTACTTTTGGTGTTCTAATGCTAAATGTCCTTCAATTTAATGATAAGAGAAATGTGCTAACAATTATAATGAAAAGAAAGGAGAAATTTATAGAGGAAGAATAAAGAAGAATTGTTTATTTATTGATTTATGCTAAAGATTACATGTCGAATTATTGCTAGATAATTACATTAAGGAATGAGAATGTAAATTAAAGTGGAATTAAAATGTTGGGATGTAACCTTGATCAAACTTCAATAGTGAAGTGACCTTTTGATTGTATCCCTTTTTATGGAGATTGCATACATTTAAGAAGAAGAAAATAGAAGAAAAATGAAGTTGTACCTTAAGAAGAGGACTTCAAACGTGGACTTGAAAGTGGTGTTTTGTTGTGGAGAAATTGTTGTAGAACAATTTTATGTAGAGTCTTGTTACGAAGAACTCTTGTTGGGAGAATTCGTGTAGAGAATTGTGTAGAGTGTGTGTATAGAGAAAATTCAAGTCTAAGAATGAGGTCATTTTTCCAAGGTAGGAGATGATGGTTTTTATAGGTAAAATTAGGAGGGAAAGGTTGGAGGGAAATTGGTCAATCCATGTGAAATGGAATTGACCAATCAAGAAAAAGATAAATAAAAGAATTAATGAAAGAAATAAAATCAAATCAAATAATAATAAAATGAAATATTTTGTTTTTATGAAGAATGGCTAGAATAAAGGATTTGGGAGTTATGAAATAAGGGGGAATGAATGTGGATGTAAAAAGGAGGTGTTTGTGATCAAGAAGAGATTTTCTAAATAAGAAAAGGGAGGGAAAAATGGTGCTATCCGTTACTGCCAAAGTGGGAAGCGTGCGGGTCCGGCCTATTGGACCAAACGCACGCGAGCCCCATGACTATTACGGGAGGCGCCCGCGGGTGAGAATAACAGAATGACAGAATGACTCTAAAAGTTAACTCTGTTATGCAGTTTAGTCCAAAAATAACGGAATCAGTTAGAAACTTAACGGAAGTAACAGAAATTAACAAAAACATGTTAAATAAAAATACTATGTATGCAATCGGGGTGAGAGGTCCAAAGCGGGGTGTCTACACTTACCGATACAAGGCCGCCTCTATTTCAAACAAAGAGGCTTCTGTCAATGCCGTTACTACCGACAAGGGGAATTACAAGAAGGTCCCTCCACCACAAGGCAAGCGGTTCCAAAACGACCGCGTCTACACTCCTCTCAATGGCATGACCATCACCGAGGCCTATGAAGCTCTAAAGGCCAAGGGACAAATCACCCCTCTTAAAGGATTCAAGTAACCACAACCGCTCCGTCCCAATCATGCCCACCACAAATGGTGTGACTACCATCAATGCACCGGCCACCTCACCGAGGATTGCTTCTCCATCAGCAACACCATCCAAGACCTCATAGACAAAAAGGAATTCATAATCCCTAATGAGGGTGGTGTCAATGTAATAGAAGTAGGAGAGTTTGAAGGAACCACTCATTCGATCCCAATTGTGAATGAGGGCTCCGATGATATGAATAAACTTAATAATTCTTGTTATGTTGTGACTTATGATGAGATTATGAGGGAAGTCTTAGAGAATAGGAAGAAGAAGCTACACGGGACCGTGAACGCGCTCACTCGCAGTGGCCGAGTAACAACGAGCACAATCCCTCCCAATACCACAGCAACCAACACCTCTTCTCAAAGATCGCAAGCATGCGACGTACCCGAAGATCCTTTGTTAACACAGCTCAAGAAGATGCAAGCTAACCTATCCATCTGGGACCTTATTGCATCATCAAAGAAACACCGAGACCTCGTCATCAAGAACTTGTATGACACATCAGTCTCTCCCGACACGACTTCTGAGGACCTCACAGCAATGATAGGTCAGATTCACTTCGGCAATGTCATCACTATTACCGACATGGACCTCCTGCCATTTGGGTCCGAACACAATGAAGCCATCTACCTCAAAGTAAGGGCAAGGGGGAGACCCATCTCAAGAGTTCTAGTCGACGGTGGTTCTGCACTCAACTTAATGCCTAGCCGAGTCATGGGCATACTGGGGCTCAAAAGCTCCGATTTACAACCCTCCGCACAAGTCATTAGAGGGTACGACAGCACTGCCCGTACAGTCATGGGAATGTTAGAAGTTGATATCGAATTTGGAAGCATGATCATGTCCGTCCCATTCCAAGTACTTGATGTCCCTGCGTCATTCACTTACTTTTGGGCCGACCTTGGATCCACAGTTCCAATGCGGTACCTTCCACTCTCCATCAGTGTGTCAAGATCAGAAATGGGGACGAGATAGTCACCATCATGGCCGAGAATATCACCATCCGCAGAAATGGGGGACAACCCGTTCACCAAGTCCAACACGGGATAGAAGATGACACTCTCTCCGTGTCAACACCGTCGACAAAGAAGGGGGAAACAGACAATGGACCCTCGGCAATCCTAAAATCCTCCGTATGATGAGGAACATGAATCACTTTCCCGGTCTAGGCCTAGGGAAACATCAACAAGGGATATTGCACCCCGTAGAAGTTCCTTTTGTCAAGAACAAGTTTGGTCTGGGGTAAGAGCCTACCGAAGATGACTTGAAATACGAGCAAGCAGTCAAGAATCAAAAGACCCAAGCTCGCAAAGAAGGGCGACAATATGAAATCCCTAACTTGAGGCCTTACCGCAACACACTAAACGGTTATTTTGTTCGTCAAGGGGAAGATGTTCCGTACATGATCTTTCCCGAACCATGGGTTAACGACAAGGGCGTTAGAAAACCCGGTCTTGAGATCTTCACTGATTGTGAAATACCGACACAAGAAAGGGAGCCTACTCCAATGTCACCCCGAGAGTGGTGGGGCAAGAAAGTGACTATAGAGTCTGAGGTAGAGATTACCGTGGGGGAAGAACTATCCGATCTAGCCTCCATGTTCGAATAATTTGCCATCATGGATGATTGTCAAAGGAAGAACGGCTCACACTTACTTTCGAGTCCGAGAGTGTTTCCAATGCCCTCACCCAAGAGGATATGGAGGCAATAGCCGAGCGTGTGTTTCCTTTCTTTGCTAATGAAAAAATTGATATTTCTGAGTACCCCGAGATTGCAAACATCATAAATGATGAATTAACTAATAACGAACTTAATGAACAAGTTAATAACGATTCAAATTATGATGAAATAGACCACGAAAACATAACATACCTAAATGAACTAGATCAACAGGTTCGTTGTCGTGGTGAAAATGGTCCAGGGGCTGACGAGAAATTGCATGTTGTTAATCTGGGTACCGACGAAGAGCCGAAAGAAACGAAGATTGGCAGCTTCTTCAAGGGGGAAGACAAAGACAGATTGACTGCACTACTCAAAGAGTTTGTGGATGTATTCGCATGGTCGTACAGAGACATGCCGGGTTTGGACAAAAAGGTCGCGGAGCACAAAATTCCGATCAGAGAGGACGCCAAGCCAGTAAAGCAGAAGCTCCGAAAGATCAAGCCAGAATGGTCTCTACAAGTCAAAGAAGAGATTGAAAAGCTCCTCAGTATGGGTTTCATCAAAGTCATTGAGTATCCGACTTGGCTAGCCAACATCGTGACAGTCAGAAAGGCAAACGGCAAGGTTCGAGTTTGTGTGCACTTCCGGGATTTGAACAAAGCTTCCCCGAAAGATGATTTTCCACTACCAAACATCGACATGCTCATCGATTCAACTGCCAACTATGAAGTCCGCTCATTTGTGGACGGTTTTGCCGGTTACAATCAGATTCTCATGTCCGAAGAGGATCAACACAAGACAGCTAACACAACTCCGTGGGGGACCTTCTGCTACACAGTCATGCCGTTCGGACTAAGGAATGCTGGGGCTACTTACCAGAGGGATGTTACGGATCTATTCCATGACATGATTCATAAAGAGATCGAGGTCTATGTAGACGACATGATCATCCATTCGAAGGGAACCGATGGTCAACATTTGATCGATCTTCGCAAGTTCTTTGAAAGGCTTCGACAACACAACATGAGACTCAATCCCGCAAAGTGCACTTTTGGGGTCATCAGAGGAAAGGTTCTAGGTTACATGGTTACTGAAAGAGGAATTGAAGCCGATCCCTCCAAGATCAAGGCAATCATTGACATGCCTCCCCCAAAGACGCAGAAAGAAATCAAAGGTTTCATGGGCAGACTTCAATACATCAGTCGGTTTGTGCACCAACTCACCTCCATGTGTGAACCGATCTTCAAGCTACTCAAGAAAAATGTGGCTCTAGAATGGACCGATGCGTGCCAAGAAGACTTCGACCAAGTGAAGCATTACTTGACATGCCCTCCAGTTTTGGTTCCACCGCACAAAGAGAAGCCTCTCTTGCTCTATCTCACTATCAATGATGAAGCCCTAGGGGCTATGTTAGCACAAGAACAGCGAGACTCCACAAAAGAGAATGCTATCTACTTTGTCAGCCGCCGGTTTCAAGGAGATGAAAAGAACTACTCTGTCTTAGAGAAGTCTTGTGCTGCATTGGTTTGGGTTACTTAAAAGCTCAAGCATTATATGGAGGCCTTCCCAATCAAGTTGGTAGCAAAAGTGGACCCGCTCCGTTACATCTTCGAGAAGCCTTTCATGTCAACAAGAATAGCCAAATGGTATTTCATGCTCGCCGGCTAGGATATCACTTACGTCACACTCAAATCCATCAGGGGGAAAGTGTTCAGTGATCAGCTTGCTGAATTTCTGTGTGACAAAGTGAAGGGGGAAGATGTACAGTTCCCCGACGAGCATTTAATTTGTGCTACAACAGAGGAAAATAAGTGGCAACTTTTTTTCGATGGAGCAACCAATAAGCATGGATATGGCATAGGGATGTTACTTGTTGATCCAAAGGACATGTATACTCCAATCGCTATCCGCCTCGAATTTGAAGCCACCAACAACATTGCTGAGTACGAAGCTTGCATAGCGGGGCTCGAAGCTTGCATAGCGGGGCTCGAAGCAGCCCTCGAGAGAAATGTCACAAGTTTAGAAGTATTCGGTGATTCCTTGCTCATCATCAATCAGACATCTGGAAAATGGAAGATTCAAGACTCGACTCTGCAACGGTATGGTCAACATCTCGAGGAGTTGGTTGAACAGTTTCAAGAAATCACCTTCAACTACCTGCCAAGGAACAAAAAACGTTTCGCTGATGCACTAGCCACCATCGCTTCACTGGTCGAAATACCTGAGGGTAAAATGGTGAAGCCCTTCAAGATTTCCCGAAGGAACAGTCCGGCATACTGCATGAGTATCGAGATCAACGAGGTCCAAGCAAACTCCCTGTGGTATGCGGATATCATGAATTTCCTCAAGGATGGTTCTTATCCCGAGAATAGCAATAAGAAGTCTCAAATGGCATTGCAAAGACTAGCCTCCCGATATGTACTGATTGGGGACAGAGTCTACAAAAGGCACCACGATTGGATCAATCTCCTATGCGCAAATGAGACCGAAGATCAAGAAATAATGCATGAGATCCATGAAGGTGAATGTGGGCCCCACATGAACAGTTTTATGTTGACCAATAAGATACTCTGCATGGGTTATTATTGGAGTACCATGGAAAAGGACTGCATCGAGAAAGTTAAGAGGTGCGCCAAATGCCAATTCCATGCCAATCTGCAGCACGCTCCACCCTCACATCTTTACAATATGACCACGCCTTGGCCTTTCTCTTGTTGGGGCATAGACATCATTGGCAAAGTCCACCCTACTGGCAGCAACGGACAATCTTTCGTCCTAGTAGCCGTGGACTATTTTACAAAATGGGTCGAAGCACAGGCTTACCGAGTTCTCAACGCCAAGAAAGTGGCCGAATTCGTGAAAACCCACATCATGTGCCGATACGGCGTTCCTCATGAGATCATTTCAGACAACGGTTCTCACTTTGAGAAAGAGATGGACGCGCTCCTGGTAGAATACAAGATTACTAAGCACAAGTCATCTCCATACCGCCCTCAAGCAAACGGCGCGGTTGAGGCAGCTAATAAGACAATCGAGACCATTGTGAAGAAAATGGCCTCCACTAGAAGGGATTGGCCCGAAAATCTACCTCTAGCGTTATGGGGCTACTGCACGTCAATACGGACAGCGACTGGAGAAACTCCTTATGCATTGGTATATGGTTCCGAAGATGTACTACCAATAGAGCTCGAAGTTCCATCCCTACGGGTCCTCCTCGAGAACCAAGTCAATGAAGTCGATTGGATGCAAAGTCGATATGAACAGCTAGCCCTACTCGACGAGAAAAGTCTAAGGGCAATCGAACGTACGAGGGCCTATCAACAAAGAATGGCTAGGGTTTTCAACAAAAAGGTGAATCCCCGAAACATCAGTGTGGGAGATTTGGTCCTAAGACAATACCCTCCCAATGCCATGAACCCCCTTGGAAAATGGGGACCCCGATGGATCGGTCCGTACGTAGTCAAGAAGATACTAAGCGACGGTGCAGTCCGACTCGTGGATTTAGACGGAGATCAGCTGCCAAAGGAAGTCAACCTCGACAAATTGAAGAGATTTTACGTCTAATAAACGAAGACCATAAAAAAAAAAAAAAAAAAAAAAAGGCTCGCTAGGTTGAAAACCCGTAAGGGTGGCCTAGGCAAAAATTAGAGCACGTGCAAAAAAGAAGCCCGCTAGATTGAAAACCCGAAAGGGCGGTCTAAGCAAAAAACAGGGTGCACAAAAAATATTAAAAAAAAAATGGTCTTCGTTTATTTGAACAACGGAGACCTGAGCCTCTACACTGGAGGAACGTAGGCAACCTTCGGGTGCGGTCTAAAACATAAACAAATACCCAAATCATTTCAAATTAACGAGATGCAATTTTTATTCATTTCTTAAATTATTTTCATCATTACAATGGAAATGTTGAGCTAATTAAAAGACATTAAAACATTAAATCCTAAACAAGTGGTCTATTCTAATTGCAATCTCGGTGGTACAAAAGAAATATCTAATCTTTCTTCAGTTTGGGGACCTATCGCTTTTGGGGACGGCCTTTAGTCCTCTTGGATGGAGGCAGAGCATTCTCGAGACCACCAAGACAAGAAAAGACACTCGGGCGAGACAGAGCTTCATCAACAACCTTCTCCTTGCCCTTGCTAGAAGGAGCTTTGACCGGAACAACCACGGGACGCTTCCACACATGAGAAGAATTTCCCTTGCCTTTCTTCTTCTTAGGCAAATAACGAGGCCTATAATCCCTCACGTGAACCACCGGCTTCACGGAATCCACGGCAACAACACCCTCATTTGTCCTCCCCAAACGATCAAAGACGCTAGGACGCGCCTTCACAATTGGAGCAATGGGGGCGGACTTATCGCCTTCGGGGATGGAAACTTTGACTTCAAAAGCAAAGGTCATCGGGGCCATCGCTACAAGAATTTTTAGGTATAGAGTAAGGGAAAGGATGTAGAATATTGCTGTGTGATCATTATGATCGAAAATGGTTTAAATTTATAGCTGTTGGAGTGCCCTGCTCAGAAAATAAAGGAGCTGGAATTCAGCAAGCCAGAAGCGCGCGCCTCCGACAAGCGATTCCAGATGCGCGCGCCTCCCGCGACCGAAGCCAGACGCGCGCGTGTTTGACAGCAGACAGAAACAGAACATGCCCTTGTCAGTTCAAGAAGGAATCCCAGGCACGTTCAAACGCCTTCAACTTGCAAGAGATCAGATCCCAGCAACGAGAGAAGCTCAAACGACGACATCAAACACTTGGCTGGGCACACATTAATTTGGTCCGCCCTTAAGGCATGTCTAAAAACTGAAATAAGATAGAAACTCCCACTCAAAGTAGGGTGTCTTTTATTTTCTCAAAAATCAGTTTTTACAATTCATCCCCAGCACAAAACACTCCGCAGTCAACTGTGCTCGCACCTCATCAAAAGTCAAAGTCAAACAGTCAACATCAAAGGACGACTCACGACAACAATTTGGTCTGGGGTGGGCCACAGAATCACCGTTTCCTCATCAAGCAAGATCTACATCCATTCAAAGCAAACGGTCCCCTGGGTCCCGCACTTCAGCAAACGGTCCTCCGGGTCCCGCAATTCAGCAGACGATCCTCCGGGTCTTGCACCTCAGCAGACGGTCCTCCAGGTCCCGCACTTCAGCAAGCGGTCCTCTGGGTCCCGCACTTCAGCAAACGGTCCTCCGGGTCCCGCTTCCAGCAAACGGATCTCGCTATCAGCAAACAGGTCCCGCCTCCAGCAAACGGATCTCGCTATCAGCAAACAGGTCCCGCCTCCGGCAAACGGATCTCGCTATCAGCAAACAGGTCCCGCTTCCAGCAAATGGATCTCGCTATCAGCAAACAGATCTCGCTTCCAACAAATAGATCCCGCTGTCAGCAACGGATCCCGCTATTGGCAAAGCCGCTCACACAGGGAGCGCACCCTTATCACTCAAAGTCGCTCACACAGGGAGCGCACCTCTATCCCCCGCAATTTCAAATTTCTGCTTTTATCGAGTCTTTTCCTTTTCTTGGTGATGTCCTAGGCGGATGTCTGTCTTTCGTCGGCGCGTTTGCTTCACAATCCACGCCGCCGAGGGGCTCTGTAGACACCCCGCCTTGGACCGCTCACCCCGATTGCACACTTGATTCTGTGTTTCTCCCTCTTTTAAGTATTTTCTATTAGTTTCTGTTACTTTGGTTAAGCTCCAGATGGACTCCGTTAAGTCCCGGGACTAAACTGAATAACAGTTCTAACTTTCTAGTCCATTCTGTCAAAAAATTGCTTCTCAGAGTCGCCCGCCTCCGCCCCTTGAGGCCAGACGCGCGCGCCTTCCGCCGCCTAGGTGGGATGCGTGCGCTACTGGGGCGTGTCAGTTACAGATTCTACCCAAGAATCTCTCCCTTGCTCATTATACATGATTTTGCCCAGGAAAGATTTCTTGGAGTCTCCGTTTGGATCCAAAAATAGTCCTCTTTCAACTATAAAAACCCCTCCAATCCATCATTAGAGGGGACCTTGGACATCATTACTTTTATACCCTTTTACTCACTTCTTTCCTAGACTTTTTCTTGGGATTTTTTCAACTAAGGATTCAACTTCTTCAAGGCTTTTCAAGAGGTTCCCTTTGAAGGATACTATAGGTAAATGTCTTAAGAATTTCTCTTCTTCTTCTTCTTCTTTTCTTCAATCAAATGTGCAATCACCCAAAACCATTTGGGACATGACACCGACGGTCCTTTCATTACATTGAATTGGCCTAGGAGTCATCTCCCTATATTTCAAACTTTAAAACCCCTTTTTATCATCATTTTAATAGGAAGAACACATTTATCTTTAAGAGTGAATTATGAACAAACAAGACCGACTTTGCTCGGGCGAAATGGGTGTTTAAGTACTTCCCATTTCGTAATCTAACCCCCGAACCCCTCATCCCAAAGAATCTCTGTTTTCGTAAATCAAACTTAGGCTCATAAACATTAGGTTTTCTTACGTTCCTCAAAAATGTGGGTGGCGACTCTAAAACACAATTAGACATCCTAGGGTAATTCACGCGCTCTAGCCAAGCCGTGGCCCCCCCGGGGTATCTACACTTGGTTCTACGCATTATTTTTATGATATTTTTATCAAGTATGGAGTCATTGCGCATAGGTATATCTGCGCTGTCTGCGAATGCGCATAGCTCCTTGCGCAATATTATTTGTCTAATCAATCTTTGGTTTTGCGCAGAATCCCTTTTATTTTATTGGTGGCTGGGAAGTGAACCAACAGGATCTCAATCAAGATGTGGTTGGGCGCCGGTTGATCAAACATCTGCGCTTATCTGGAATTCTCCCTCTATTCACTCTTGATCAACCCTTCTATGTGCCGTCTCTGGTAGATGAGTTTTTCGAGACTGCGCGTGTCATTCCTGCTAAGTACAAGGGTGAGAGCACACTGATCATTATGGCTGTTGTGCAGAACTGTGAAATTTTGATTCACCCAAACCACATCCGCAAGCTTTGTGATTTCGATGTTGGTGATGTGCCTGCTACCTATGATGCTGCACTGCATGACAAACTTGCGTTGAAGTTGGTCAACGAGCCTACCCTCAGCAAAAGGTGGTCTGTGCATGATCGTAAGGAATTCGGTAAAGTGATGTATCACCTGTGCACCCTGATAGGAGATTCCCTGAATTGCAAGAATGGCAATAAAGGGAAGTTCATTTCAAAGTAGTGGGAGTACTGCGCTGTGATCTACCAGAAGGACAAGCTTGCTGGCCGCTGATCATCTGGAATGAGCTCACCAAGGCTATGACCAACTATGACTCGCGCCTCAATGCTTCAAAACCCAAGTACAGGATGCACTGCCGCCTGATATCCAATCTCCTGATGCAATACAAGGTTCTGGCTGATATGGTGAGGAAGAAACCAGTCTTGAAGCAGTCCTGCTCCTCCAATTATTATTCTAGAGTGCAGCTCCATTTGCTGCGCGATGAGATTGGCAATGCGGACTATTAAAGGATCTAGAAGTCTGATTCCGATCCTAACAGAGAGCCATGGTTTGGGACAGAACCCAAGGATGGGAAGGCTAAGAAAAGTGCAGGTGATCTAAGTGCTGCGCCAGAACGAGAAACGTCTGAAGAGGCTACTAGGCATAAGGGCAAAGGCATTGTTGAGCCAAGCTCTAAGAAGCACAAGGACACTCCCAACATTAAATCCACCATAGGCATCAGAATCAGTGAGCATGCTCCTGCTTCTCCTAAGCGTCCTTCTAAGAAGCGCAAGGCTGATGCGCCTGCGTATTCCCCCAAGAAGTCCAAGGCTTCTAAGTCTGCCTTCCAAAGGGTCCCCCGTGCTGCGCAGGACACTGAATCACGCATGGATCACACTGGTGACTCCGAGGATGCTGCAATTCAGGGGGAGACTCAGCCCAAGGCCCCTGCTGTGCAAGACCCTCTTGCCCCTGCTGCGCCAGCACCTGCAACTGCTGCTGAAGATGATGATGAAGTTGATCAGGCTGTTGGTGGCGATGGCGCAGCCTCTCCTGAGACTAATCCAGCTACGCCCACTGATCAGTCTACTCCTGCTGCGGAGATCCCTACTGCGGAAGAGGTACCTATTGCTATTGCTACTCATAACGACTCTTTAAAATATGGTGCTGCTGCCTCTGATAGCAGTGACCATTCCTCAGCGAAGAGATCTCCTACGCACAGGTCCCCTCCCACAGATCCTGTCTCTACCATTTCTCCTCCCAAGACAACAGAGCAACCGCCTCCTGCTTCAACTATACATGCATTCTCTACCTCCTCTCTCTCATCGTCTAATGAGCTGCGCCAGATCTTACAAGCCTTGAATACAATTCAAGTAAATCAGATGGCTGCGCAGTCTCAAATGGCCCATCTCCTCACTGTGCAAACCGCCATTCAAGATCAACTTGATGCGCAGCAAATGGAGATTGCTGCGATTAAGGGGGAGAATACATCAAAGGCAAGTTCAGCCACCGGCCCCTCTGCGCAGCGAATCCCAGACTTAATTGATCAACTTGTCCTGGACTCACTCAAGTCAATTAGCGGGTTGCTTGAAAATGTTTGCACCCATGAAGCTATTGACCGTGGGTTCAAGGAAATTCTGAAGCGTCTGCGCAAGAATTTAGTCGATGGCTTATATGAGGGGTTTGTCGGTCTGAAAGCGCTAATACTAGAGAATATTCCCCAAGGTGGTCCTGCGCAAGCTGGTGCGCTTAATATGGAAAGCGTCAGGGATTTGTTTGCACCCGAGAAGATTCCCGCCCGCCTTTCTGATTTGAGAGTCGCCACCATGTTGTTGAACGGAACACGGACCGTGAGATTCTTGAGTTCAGGGGTTAAGTTATGGATTGGGAAGGTCAATGAGCACCCAATCCACCCAATCTAGGATTGGTATTTCTGAGGTGTTTTAATCAAATAAAGAACAAGTAATTAAAACAAGTAAAAGCCAATAATTAATTTCTTAATTATTGGAATGTCGGATCATGTGCTTCGAGACCATCTCCATGGATTGGAGAGGCTCTAGGCTGATCCTTTTGATGGGATGACACTACTCTAAAACAAAGAATGAGATGAGAAGTAGAGATTAAAAGCGTAGGAGTTTACCTAAAGCGTTCTTGAGATTCCAATTGATGGCCTTGACTAAGGCCTTGAAGATACAAGAGCTTTGTGATGACTTTGGCTTGAAAAGATGAGTTTTTGGTGGTGTTTTGGTGTGAGGAAGGAATAAAAACGGGATTCTTTGGAGAGGGACTGACTAGAGAATTGTTAACCCCTTTTTATGGTGAAAGACTCTATTTTTATAAGTATTGAATTACTTAGGGACCAAGAAGAGGAGTCCTAAGTTTAGTAGGAAATAGAGTCCTTATTTGGAGAGGTTAAAGTAGGTAGGAAATCACTAGGAAACATCTAGGAAGTCTCCTAATTAGATGTTTCCCGGATTAGGAGAGTGTTGGCCAAGAAAGAGATCGGGACGGAGGAGGAAAGTGGATTAATCCCGAAACAGTAGGAAATGTCTCGTATGAGACATTGATGTCTCGTACGAGGCATCCAGTACAAAAGTACTGTTTTGTCCTTCTATCGGTTTCATTTGTTCATTTTAGCCCCTGACTAACGGAGTCAGTTAGAAACTTAACAAAACATGATGAAACTAACGAGTTTTCATCCAAACACAAAGGTGAGACATAAGAGTAGTGTAATTATAAATATGAGTTCAAAATGGTGTGTCTACAGAGCCCCTTGGTGACGATACTTATGGATGAAGTAACGTCGTCGATAGAAAAGACACCATTTAGAACTTCGGGGATGGTCGTGCTGAAAAGCTGCCTACGTATTCCCCGAAAGGAAATCAGACCAAACGTAGTTCGACTCCGAAAACATGCAAAAACGGTTGTTTGAGGTATTTTGAAAATCATTTTGAAAGCAATACTGCAATAAGTAAAGTTTTAGAGTTTAGAGAGTAACCCATACTGAGGAATCAATGTCCTTGACCCAATTCTGAATATACCCTTTGTTGTTGATAGAGTGTCGCGGTCGATGGTGCCCGGTCAGGACTTACTTACTCGCCAATGTAGGACTTCATTGCTCGCCAATGTAGGACTTCGTTGGTGCCAGTGTAGGACTTCACGCCTGTGTAGGACTTCACACCAGTGTAGGACTTCACGCCAGTGTAGGACTTCATCGCTAGTGTAGGACTTCGTCACCAGTATAGGACTTCACGCCAGTGTAGGACTTTATGCCAGTGTAGGTCTTCACGCCAGTATAGGACTTCATCGCCAGTGTAGGACTTCACGCCAGTGTAGGACTTCTCGCCATTTTAGGACTTGATTGGTTTCCAATGTATTGGAAGTACTGGATGCAAAATGTTGATGTAACTAAATTCTCTCGGGATCATTTGATGGCTCTTGGATTTTTTTTTTTTAGCATGGATTGGTTCTTGAACCTGTTCATACAACAAGTAGAGCCTATTCTATCAAGCAATTTAGCTTTGATTTTAGCTTGTAATTGGACTCATGCGGCGGTGACAAATTTATGTGCATGCCCGCTCGGTCAACCTTGGTGTAAGTAGTGTGAATAGCATGGATTCATGATGGGATGTTTATTGGTGATGAACTGTATGTGTTGATTTGTGTGTGTGTGCGGGGACCTGTTTTGACAAGTTAGGACCTAATCAGGTTTTCTTCAAAAATGATATGGAGTTTTTTTTATGGTCGTCTCGTGTGAGACTCTTTTGCCTTGTGCAAGATGATCTATCCAGATCGTTCCTTTAGTCATGTCGTGTCAAGGGAGACGACTATTGGTCTGACAACTATTGATGTGCAAGCTCTTAGTAGGCTAGGCGTACTTTTGAATCACTCTAGAATTCCATGTCCAAAAGTCTCCGGTGAAGGTGACGAGAGACGTTATCTATTCCCCCAAGTTTATCTCATGTGTGGTCTAAGTCAAGCCCCAAGAATCTTGTATGTTGTAGATGACCCCATAAACAGGCTTATGAGGCTGTTTGATTTGAAGAAGAGTTCTCTCCCTATTTTATTAAATTTTTTTGTGACGCACCCTGATTTTTGCCTAGACCGCCCTTTCGGGTTTTCAATCTAGCGGGCATCTCTTTTGCGTCTTTTTTTTTGACAGAGTGTGAACTCGAAGATGACTCAGAGAGGAGAGAGGTTTTGTCTCTTATTGGGAAAGAGACCTGCAAGATTTTTGGGTTTAAATGTATTAGGCATTTTAGCTATCGACTTGGCTTTTTGGGAAGTGTATTCCAAGCATCGACTCAGTGAGGATAACACACTTTGTAATGAGAGTTTAAGGCAAAAGGGATAGCCCCTTGTGCGGATTTACTTTGACGAGTTCGTATATCTTGAACAGGAATTGGAAGGGGACGGAAAGAATAAAAAGCCCCTAGCCTTGATGCTTGGATTTCAAAGAGAAGTGTATGAGAGAGGAAGCCCCTAGACTCAGCAATGAACGCTACTTGGCTCAAAGTACTAGAAAGATAGTTCTACCTTTAATGGACCCTAGTATTTATTTTTGATGTCTTAAGTGTTTGTTCAATTATTTTGCAAGTGAATCATCTAGAAATGTCTTGAAAAGTTTTGAGGAGAAGGCCTAATTATTAGTGCGCCCTTCGGATTTCTTCATGAGTGATATCTTTGGATGGTGGAAACAATCTTCAAATTAG
Organism: Campanula takesimana; assembly: GCA_026119855.1. Taxonomy (NCBI): domain Eukaryota; kingdom Viridiplantae; phylum Streptophyta; class Magnoliopsida; order Asterales; family Campanulaceae; genus Campanula; species Campanula takesimana. Next base: position 1,260,538 of record JAOWBW010000260.1, on the reverse strand, counting down.
GAGTCTCACGTTTTCTTCATTTGGATTTGATCTTCGTTGTAGGAGGAGATGAGAGAGGCTTCCTTTTTTTTTTGACTTCATTGTGTGTGGTTGAAACTCCTTCTTTGTGGGGTTATGAAAGCTTGAGAGTTTTTTTTTTTTTTTTTTTTTGACTCTCAAAGCTTCAATTAAATAGTCCCCACTTTTGTTTGGGAATGATAATTCCTTTGTCTTTCTTCTATTGTGGTCCTTCACCTTTTGACATGAACGTAGTGATAGTAATGTGTAGCCCTTAGGCCTTCTCACTTGTTTAGACATTTCTATTATCAATTGCAAGGTTTTAGATTAATGACAATTATTGTTTGCGGATCCATTTCATGAATTAGATAGAAATTCAAAAGGTAAAACAACCTTTAGAGAAGTGTATAGGAATAAGAATGACTTTTATTAATAAATGTATTTAAAACAGACTCGATAGTTGACACAAGCTAGAGAGGAGGGAGATGGACTGGAATAACAGAATGACTCTTCGAGTTTATACTAAGAAATTAAAACCTATTCTATTTCTAAGGGGAAAGGGAGAGGATAGTTGTAGCCCCAAAGTGGTAAGGCTTTGTCTTCTTCAACATGGTTTGTTAGGAAGCGGATTGGTGAGGACATTTGGCGCTTCAAGTTCCTTGTTTTCGATGAGATCTTGGATCACATCCTTTAAATGGTGACAAGATTCGGTGTCATGGCCGGTAGCTCTATGGAACTTGCAGAAGATATGATGAGCATGATTAGGAGGAACTTCCCTTGGCGTAGCAAGAGGATTTCTTGGTGTGATCTTTCCGGCTTCCACTAGTATGTCAAAGAGTTCTCCTCGGGTGATCCCTTCTAGCTTGTCATAGTGCCTTTCCTTCTTCTCTCTTTTGGGAGGGGGAACAGCGGAGTAGTTGCCTCGGTTGTTGAAGCTATAGCATTGACGGAGGTTTCTTTGTTGGATGAACCTTTGTGTTCGTAGCGATAACTACTACTCTTCCTTTTGGACTTGAGGAGGTCATCAATCCTTATTCCAGATTCGTGGAGCTCAGTGAAGCTAGGAAAGTAATTACCGGCAAGCTTATCTTGAAATTCCTCATGGAGACATTGGAGGAAGATGTGGATTTGTTCTTTAAGACTAGGTCTTTCAACAATTTCTGTGAGCTTGAGCCTCCACCTTCTAGAAAATTCGGCAAAAGACTCATTTGGTTGTTGCTTAGTTTGCTCAAGATCCCTCCTAGTAGGGCGGTATGTAGAGTTGTCCTCAAACTGCTTTTGGAACACTCGACATGCTTCTGATCAATCAAGCCTAGTGGATATCGAAAGTGACATGTACCAATCTCTTGCAGCACCTTCCAAGGTTTGAGGGAAAGATTGGGCTAAAATGTTGTCATCAACACCCATTGGTAACATGGACCAAGTATAGGTTTCAACATGAGCTCGGAGACAAGTGGTGCCATTGAACTTTGCCAAATCGGGAGTCTTATATTTGAGTGGAAGCTTGGTGACGGATTGTCGAAGAGAATCCGGATCAAAAGGAGTGAACGATCCCTTTGGAGTGTCAAGTGAGGCAAGCTTCTTTTCAAGGTAATTCATGATCACATGAGCATCAACCTTTTTGTTGTCACCACTACCTTCTTTCTTTAACTTGGTAGTCTTAGAGACATGTTCCTCGTCATCGGAGGAGGAAGAGGAGGAAGAAGAGTCAGACTCGTAGTGTTTCTTCCTAGACTTCTTGTCTTTCTTTCTAGAGGATGCCTCGTCTTTGGAGGAGGCAGGGGATTCATAATCCTTCTTCTTTTGTTTCTTAGCTTTCTTGACTCTCAATGCATGGATCTCGGCAACTAAGGCGTTTATTTGAGCTTGCTTCTCATCTAGTTACTTGGCGGCTTTCAAGATTTCAGCCTTGGCCTCATTGAGATTTTCAGTATTGGTGTCATTGCTTCCAGTCATGGTGTCGGATGAGTTCGGAACGATCTAGTTGCGATTCGAACGGACCTAACGGTATAGAGATTACGTTAAACCCAGATTAAGGTCCCAACAAGTCGGCTTTATGAGGTGTATAGGCTTAGAAGTGAGAGTGGGTTGACCAAACGAGTACAACACAGAAACTGACTCGGACAGAAGAAGATGTCTCGTACGAGACAAGGATGTCTCGTACGAGGCATCCGGCACAGAATACAAAAATTCAGATTTTTAATCCTAGTTTTGGTCCGACGGAACTTAATCTGTTTTGGGGGGTTTCTATCTAACATCCTGGAATAGTGGATTCTGTCACCCTAGAATATGAGCCCCTTGTTTTTCACCTGTATTGCACTCTCCCAAACGGACAATTTGGACAAAGGTCCCATATTCTCATCGGAATCCACCATTCAATTTAGCCAAACCTAAGTGATTCCGTAATTATTTTGCACTTTGTTAAACAACGCCTTTCATGCAATCAAACCTTATGAATTCTTGTAAGGGACAACCGAAAGGGACTTTGTCAAACGTAGGATCTTGATGGTGAAAGAGACTAGACTCGAATACTCGTAGAAAAATTATCATTTCACCATCGCAATCCCTTGTCCAACAAATTTTACCGAAGGGACATTCGTCAAGAATTCATGAAGGGAGGATTATAGATTGTATGAATAGCGTTATCTTGGGCAAAGATTAAAATAATCCTAAGAATCAAACTGACTGGTCACAAGGAGTGTCCTATTGACTATTATGTATGCATGAGGTTGATGCAGGGCTTACGGCTAAGGCTCCCCATGAACACATTCTAGTAGCGTGTCACGGAGTGGGTACACCATCTTTGGAGAGACCGGCGAGTGCCACTCGTAGAGTGGGGGTGCTGACCGACATCCGTCCTCCGATTGGGACCCGGGTTTATAGGGTATGTAGTGAAATTAATCTACATGTGTGCACGTGTGTGAGAGTCAAGTTCTAAGTGTTAAGGAAAAATAGAGGTTTTTTTTTTTTGAAAGCAAGTAAAAGATTTTGACTGGACAAAAGTGGTTGCCTACGTTTCTCTCAATTTTCAGATAAAGAAAGAGAGACTCAGGTCAACGTAGTTCGAGTTTGGAAAGATTTTTGAGAAGAGAGAAAGGAGCACATAAGCACGTAGGAGAACATAGAAGAGAGGGATAGAAGTACTCACAGTGCTTGCATTATTACCCATTAATGGGTGCAAAATAAACTAGGGGATGAGTAAAGTAGTCACCCCTAATTAATGTATTTTTCATACTCCGCTGCAGAAGATGTTACTGCAAAAACAATACATGTATATGACATAAATCATTTATTGCACATATGGGGACGGAGTAAAATACAAGCAAATATTTTTATTTTTTTATTTTTTTTTTCAGATTCTGATTTTTTTGAAGTTCAGGGACTGATCTGAAATTTCTGAAAATCTGGGACTGTTCTGGAATTTTCTTAAAATCAGGGACCAAAATGCATTTTTTGAAGTTTCAGTGACCAATCTGTAATTTTTTGAAAAACAGATTTATTTATTTTTTATTTTTTTTAAATCGGTCCCAGTTTTTTTTTTTTTTAAATCATGTGCCAATGATTAACTAATGATTAAAACAAAAGGTAATAATGATGGGTTAATGATTAGTATCCTTAACCTTAAATTTTTCAAATTTGTAGCAACAGAAACATTGTTTGGCGGTTAAAAAAGGATGTCTCGTACGAGACATAGTTATCTTGTACGAGACATTCCAGTCCAGAGCACAGATTCAGAACATAAAAGGTTTAAAACAGAACAGTCCAAAAATTCACAGAAAAAACCAATTCTTTGCAGAAAATTAAAACGATTAAAAACACCTAATTTGTACGCAAGTCTAACCCACTTAAATTATCCCCAGCGGAGTCACCACTGTTTGCACCCGATAAGATTCCCGCTCACCTTTTTGATTTGAGAGTCGCCACCATGTTGTTGAACGGAACACGGACCGTGAGATTCTTGAGTTCGGGGGTTAAGTTATGGATTGGGAAGGTCAAGGAGCACCCAATCTAGGATTGGTCTTACTTAGATGTTTTAATCAAATAAAGAGCAAGTAATTAAAACAAGTAAAAGTCAATAATTAATTTCTTAATTATTAGAATGTCGGATCATGTGCTTCTAGACCATCTCCATGGATTGGAGAGGCTCTAGGCTGATCCTTTTGATGGGATGACACTACTCTAAAACAAAGAATGAGATGAGAAGTAGAGATTAAAAGCGTAGGAGTTTACCTAAAGCGTTCTTGAGATTCCAATTTATGGCTTTGACTAAGGCCTTGAAGATCCAAGAGTTTTGTGATGACTTTGGCTTGAAAAGATGAGTTTTTGGTGGTGTTTTGGTGTGAGGAAGGAATAAAAACGGGATTCTTTGGAGAGGGACTGACTAGAGAATTGTTAACCCCTTTTTGTGGTGAAAGACTCTATTTTTATAGGTATTGAATTACTTAATGACCAAGAAGAGGAGTCCTAAGTTTAGTAGGAAATAGAGTCCTTATTTGGAGAGGTTAAAGAATGTAGGAAATCACTAGGAAACATCTAGGAAGTCTCCTAATTAGATGTTTCCCGGATTAGGAGGAGGAAAGTGGATTAATCCCGAAACAGTAGGAAATGTCTCGTACGAGACATTGATGTCTCCTACGAGGAATCCAGTACAAAAGTACTGTTTTGTCCTTCTGTCAGTTTCATTTGTTCATTTTAGCCCCTGACTAACGGAGTCAGTTAGAAACTTAACAAAACATGATGAAACTAACGAGTTTTCATCCAAACACAAAGGCGAGACACAAGAGTAGTGTAATCATAAATGTGAGTTCAAAATGGGGTGTCTACAGGAGTGTATAACTCAAGCGATGACGGATTTTGCTGATGGGTTCAACGCAAGAATGGACCAAGCAATGTTTGAAATTCAGGCTAGCGTGAACACCCAGCGCCTCCACACTGACACGCGACTTGAAGCTACGTAGGCCACCGTCATCAACACCATTGAAGCTGCGGAGCAGTCATACTTCAATCAAATGACTGGACATCAAGTGCAATACTCTGCTAACTTCAGGGAGCTCCAAGATGACAATAGGTTGATGCGAGACGGGATGCGCACGTTTGTTGGAGAATTTGCTGCTTTTCAAGAGAAATTTCAAGCGCTGAAGATTGAACTGATGAATAAGTTCAACAGACTGCAGAACGAGCTACGCGAAGCCCTTCACCGGATCAACATAGAATAGGTATATTTAAATTTTTTTGTTGCGCAAGGTACTCCTTTTTTTGCGCATTTTTTTGTTTTCTTATTCAAACTTGTAATTCTCAACTCTTTAACATTTCAAGTTTTAATGAGAAAAATCGCATCATTTGTTTCAAAACCTTGTTCAATTCAAACTTTTCGTTTGTTGAACAATGAATGCATTATTTCACCTCATGTGCATAATCATTAACTGATCATATTTCTATGCATGATGTTTAAATATTCAGTTTAAACGCATACTTATACTTAAACTCATATTATTTGTAAGCGCTGAATGATATTTCTCTCTTTCCCATATTGTAAGTAAATCTTTTCGATAGACTAAAAATCTATAGCATTGGCTAGTGTGTGCATTGACTTGAGGCATGATTTACCATTTTCATTTCTATAGACATGTTATTATTAAGTACAATGAATTGCCTTTGTTATAGTAGGTAATGGCATCAATCTTTTAGGGGGAGATTGTTGGGTATGCTTATCACTTAACCCTCCTAAGTATGTTAGAATTGATTGATACCATCACCTATTAGTATTTTATGGACTTTAGGACCCTATGTAAGAAGTTTAATAACTTCAATTTTTAGCTTAGTCCATTTTATAGTATAGGCTTAGAATATAGGAATTGGAACGAAAAGGAATGAAGAACTAAGAAGGACTTTGGCCTCTGCGCGGGACTTCTCTGCGTAGGCCATCACTGCGCAGGTCATATCTGCGCAGCATTCAACCTTGCTTGGTTTTTAATGTTTTCATATTACCTAACTTGGAAAACGCTCAGAAGATGCACGCTCCTTAAAAGCCAAAAGTGCTGAGGTGTGCAGAAACGACAAAACAAGCACACTCAGCAAATCCAACGATGGAGATGCGCTCAGATGAAATATTTCAAATGAAGACAGCTGTCAACCTTCTAGAAGAAGTTTTTGAATTATCTTCATGCTCTGTCTCCAACGGCTATAAAGGATACCTACGCACCAATCATATTATGCCAGCTCATTGTCCTTGATCAGAGCTCCAACGGCTATAAAGGACACCTGCGTACCAATCATATTGTACCAGCTCCTTGTCCTTGCTCAGAGCTCCAACGGCTAGTTTTATGCTCTCAGCTATAAATAGACTGCTCATCTTCATTTCCAAGTTGCTAGATTTTGTGCTTACTAAGTATCTTTGAAGTTCTGAAGATTGCTGCTTACAATCTCAGATTCTCAAGAACAACCTTCAAACCATCATACCTTCAAACTCCTGCCCAGATCCTAAGCCTTGTAACACCCAGAATTCTTCGTGCTCTTCATCTCATAGATTCTTAGAGCCCATAATTTCTGACACACACACACCTCTTGAAGCTTCGATCATTTAGATCTTACTTCTTGAGATAGACCGGTTTAGTCTAGGATTTTCTCTTCATAGAATAGATTTTGATTTGAGTTTTGATTCTTTGTAATCTTGTAAAAGCTCCTCACATCAATATAAATCTCATTAGAAAATCCAAGACTAACCATCTTGGTAGAGGACGTAGATCTTTCATCGATCGAACCTCTCCAAATAGCTTGTTCACTATTCTCGCTATTTATTTCCTGCTTATTTATTTCTGAATTATTATTTTGTTTGATCTTATCAGATTGTTTCATTGCTGCTGTGATTGTTATTGCTTATTGCCTTAGAACAATTTTAACTAACTCTTTAGCCAAAAACTTAGCGTGTGCGTTTTAGTCTCTGCACAGTATTCCCTGTGCAGTAGCTGCTTAATTTCCGTTGTGCATTTCACACTCTCTCTGCGCGCTATACTTAGCTTATTTGAGAATTGTGCGCATAAGCCATTGATTTACAAAAGGGTTTGAAAAGAATTTTTAAACGCTATTCACCCCCCCCCCTCTCTAGCTATTTTCATACCTTTGTTGCCCCTTTGGGACCAACAGTAGGTTAGGGCGTAGGGTGGAATGGGGAGCAAATAAAAAGGGAAAGAGGGTTACGGTTTTTTTTCTTTTTGTTTTTCGTTGCAATCCACTATTTTTTATTTATCTTTTTTTTTTCTCTTATTTGAAATTTTTTTAATAGCATTATTTTATAGAATAATAAATATATAAAAGAATAAATTTTACTTAGTTTTCTAACTTTTGCTAAGATTCAGGGGGAAAGTGTAATAATTTGAAGATCAGAGCCACATTTGTAAATAAGAGTCATACATTTTGTTAAGTTATTAACATCCTCATTAACTTTTTAACTGACGTTACAAATCTCAGGGAAATGGATAATAAAATTATAGTACGCAAGTTACATTTACTGAGTTAATAGTACGCATGTCAAAGTGATGTTGGGGCGATAGTACGCGGGTCCATTTTGTGGTTTACTCGTATTGACTATGATGAAACCTTTTCACCTATAGCAATGATCAAGTCTATAAGAATTTTAATTGCCATAGCCGCATATTATGACTATGAGATATGGCAAATGGATGTCAAAACAGCGTCCTTAACGGGAACTTACTTGAGGATGTGTATATGACACAACCTGAAGGTTTTGTAAATCCAGAAAATTCTAATAAGGTATGCATGTTGCAGAAATCCATCTATGGATTGAAGCAAGCCTCAAGGAGTTGGAATCTTCGATTTGATGAATCGGTCAAAGAGTTTGGCTTCATCAAGAACGAAGATGAACCATGTGTATACAAGAAAATTAGTGGGAGCATAGTACTATTCTAGTGCTATATGTCCATGACATATTAATCATTGGAAACGATGTTTTGCACTTCAGTCTTTAAAGACTTGGTTGGGAAAATGCTTTTCAATGAAAGATATGGGTGAAGCCGCATACATCCATGGAATTAATATCTATCGTGATAGATCTAAAAGACTGATTGGTTTAAGTCAAAGTACATACATTGACAAGGTTCTTAAAAGATTCTGTATGGAGAACTCTAAGAGAGGTAACCTGCCAGTGTTACATGGTAAAAGTCTTAGCAAGACTCAGTTCCTAAGACAACTGATGAGCGGGAGCGCATGAATGGAATCCCATATGCTTCAGCAATTAGATCCATTATGTATGCCATGATTTGTACTAGACCGGATGTCTCGTATGCTTTGAGCATGACGAGCAGATACCAGTCAGATCCCAATAAGAGTCACTGGATAGCAGTCAAAACAATTCTTAAGTACTTAAGAAGGACTAAAGACTCGTTCTTGATTTATGGAGGTTTAGAAGATGATCTCGTTGTAAGGGGTTATACGGATGCAAGCTTCCACACTGACAAGGATAATTATAGATCACAATCTGGTTTTGTGTTTATGATAAACGGTGGTGCTGTAAGTTGGAAGAGTTCCAAGCAGAGTACAGTAGCTGATTCTACAACGGAAGCTGAGTATTTAACTGCATCGAATGCTGCTAAGGAGACAGTTTGGATCAAGAAATTCATAACTGAATTAGAGGTGGTTCCTAGCATTGCTAATCCAATAGACCTTTATTGCGACAATAATGGTGCTGTTGCTCAAGCAAAGGAACCAAGAGCACATCAAAGATCCAAACACATACTTAGGCGTTTTCATCTCATTCAAGAAATCGTAGAGAGAGGACGTGAAGATATGCAGAGTACCAACGGATGATAACATAGCTGATCCGCTAACAAAGGGACTTCCTCAAGCTAAACATGATGGTCATGTTAGTGTTGGGTTTCGTACAATCATGCGCAGCGGAAGATAGACATGAATAAAACCCAATAGCCTAGATCCGCTATGAACAATAATTCATAATAACAAGATGAAGGAAACTAACCCTTGTAGATCGTTATATAAAACTTGGATTAAGCGTTAAGACAAACGCCCTCTACCGCTGATCCACACAACGAACAGATTTCATGAACGCCTTCTTGAACTTGACTGCTAGGTCTTCGGATTGATCAACGATGTTGAAGAACTATTATTCAAAGCTCCTAATTGTTATTGTGACTTGATAATTGAGATTAATCAATCACAATAACCCAAGAATATAATGTATGATTTCTTTCTCTAAGAAAGACTTTGGAATTGATCAAATCAACTACTAGAGAACAATTCCCGTCAGTCTGTATTTATATTCTAGGGGTTTCAGAAACCCGTTAGGACTTAGGTTTTCTTGTCCAACAAGAGATTTCCTAAAACTGATTCTGCCGGGCAAAACCATCCGTACGGATGTTTCTGGAAGCATCCAGATTCAGCCGTATGGATCCTTTAGGCAGGATCCATTTTACTTCATTTTTCGCTCCTTTGAATTATCCGTTCTGCGTGTGTTACCCAATAGGATTATACTAAGTTGGCAACGAGTCCGAACCAGTCAAACCTCATAAGTCATAAGCAGACTCTAGCAAGCCATTATGACTACCCAATTAGTATAACTTTGAACTCCAAAGTTTCCTAAAATAGAACATAACACAATCTCTTTGTTACACGATGTCTATTGAACGTAAGCCATGGTCAATGGTCAACTTACATTTGTTCAATGCTTTCTCGATCCCGAATGTATTGATAACACAAATCTTATTTGAGCACGGCCATGCATTTCATCAATACCATTCATCGAGTGGCCAAAGCTTGACATCTCTCTTGACGAGGAACAAATCTCATCTTGGCTTATTACTCTTCCCTACATGATTCCGATTATGCCAATCATATTCTTTATAGCTATCCGGTTAGGGATAACGTTTGAATACGTCAAACATAATGTTCATCATGTGGAAGACTGTAATAACCTCAGGTCTAAATATTCCAGTGATATAACTATATGAGACTTAATTATGACATTGTGACCATGACATAAATCTCATAGGGGTCAGTCCAGTATTTGTTCTCCAACAAATACCCATAAGTCTAATTGTATCCCATACACCATAATCATCATATGATTATCTATTAAACTTATACTAATAATTAATCATAATTATCAGGGATGGGGATTATTATAATAAACATGCAAAAGACATAATAATCGAACATTCAATATCTTTATAAATAATAACATTTGTTTAACAAACAACATGCCTAGGGCATAACACCAACATTCTCCCACTTGCACTAGGCCTAATTAATGTATCGAATACCCATAGACCTAACATGACCATCATGCTTTGCTTGCGGAAGACCCTCTGTCAATGGGTCTGCAATATTATCATCAGTTGGTACTCTGCATATATTTACGTCTCCTCTATCAACGATCTCTCGAATGATATGAAAACGCCTAAGTATGTGTTTGGATTTCTGATGCGATCTAGGTTCCTTTGCTTGAGCAATAACACCATTATTATCACAATAAAGGTCTATTGGATTAGCAATGATAGGAACCACTTCTAGTTCACCAATGAACTTTTTAATCCAAACAACCTCTTTAGCAGCATCGGATGCAGCAATATACTCAGCTTCAGTTGTAGAATCTGCTACGGTACTTTGCTTAGAACTCTTCCAGGTAACAGCACCTCCATTGAGCACAAATACAAATCCAGATTGCGATCTAGAATCATCCTTGTCGGTTTGGAAGCTTGCATCTGTGTAACCACTTACAACTAGATCATCTTCCATTCCTCCATACACCAAGAACAAATCTTTAGTCCTTCGCAAGTACTTAAGAATCGTCTTGACTGCAATCCAGTGACTCTCACCAGGATCTGATTGGTATCTGCTCGTCATGCTTAAAGCATAGGAGACATCGGGTCTAGTACATATCATGGCATACATGATGGATCCAATAGCAGAAATGTATGGAATCCCAATCATTCTTTCACGCTCATCATTTGTCTTAGGACACTGATTCTTGCTTAGAGATATGCCATGACCTACTGGCAAATTTCCTCTCTTAGAGTTTTCCATGCGGAATCTCTTAAGAACTTTGTCAATATATGTATCTTGACTTAAACCAATCAATTTCTTGGATCTATCACGATAGATCCTTATGCCAAGGATGTAAGCGGCTTCTCCCATATCTTTCATTGAGAAACACTTTCCTAACCAAGTCTTTACAGACTGCAGTGCAGGAATATCATTTCGAATGATTAATATGTCATCAACATATAGCACAAGAAATAGTACTACGCTCCCACTAATCTTCTTGTATACACAAGGTTCATGTTCGTTCTTGATGAAGCCAATCTCTTTGGCCGATTCATCAAATCGAAGATTCCAACTCCTAGAGGCTTGCTTCAATCCATAAATGGATCTTTGCAATTTGCATACTTTGTTAGAATTTTCTGGAATTACAAAACCTTCAGGTTGTGTCATATAAACATCCTCAAGTAAGTTCCTGTTAAGGAACGCTGTTTTGACATCCATTTGCCATATCTCATAGTCAAAATATGCGGCTATGGCAAGTAAAATTCTTATAGACTTGATCATTGCTACGGGCGAAAAGGTTTCATCATAGTCGATTCCATGAATCTGCCTATAGCCTTTCGCTACAAGTCTAGCTTTATAAGTATGCACCTTACCATCCATGTCAGTCTTCCTTTTGAAAACCCACTTGCATCCTATGGTTTTTACACCTTCGGGCGCATCAATCAAGTTCCAAACTTGATTGTCATACATGGACTTAATTTCAGATTCCATGGCTCCAAGCCATTTATTTGAATCAGGAGCGGACATCGCTTCTTGGTAGGAAGTAGGTTCGTCATCAACTATGACTTCCACTTCATTGCTATCCGTCATGAGAAATCCATATCTCTCAGGTTCGGATCGCACCCTACCAGTTCTACGAGGAACTTGAGTATTCTGAATAGGTTCGAAAACTCCTTGTGAAACTTGTTCAGATCCAACATTTTGTTCCACATTATTTTCAGGTTCTCGAACTTCTTCGAGATTAATTTTACTCCCACTAATTCCTTTGGAGAGAAACTCTTTCTCTAGAAAGGTACCATCTCGGGCAACAAACACTTTGTTGTCCGTGCGGTTGTAAAAGTAATAACCCTTAGTTTCCTTAGGGTAACCCACAAAATAACACTTGTCAGATTTTGGTGCAAGTTTGTCAGAGATCATTCTCTTAACATAAACATCACAACCCCAAATCTTCATGAAAGACAAACTAGGTTTTCTTCCAGTCCACATCTCATATGGAGTCTTTGGAACAGATTTAGTTGGAACTCTATTTAGTATAAGAGCAGCAGTTTCTAGTGGATGTCCCCAAAAGGTTAAAGGAAGATCAACTTGACTCATCATGGAGCGGACCATATCTAATAAATTCTTATTTCTTCGCTCAGACACACCATTCCATTGTGGTGTTCCAGGTGGAGTTAATTGTGAAACAATTCCACAATCTCTAAGATGATTGTCAAATTCTTGGCTTAAATATTCTCCACCTCGATCAGATCGAAGTGCCTTAATAGTTTTACCAAGTTGATTTTGTACTTCATTTTGAAATATTCTAAATATCTCAAAAGATTCACTTTTATTTTTCATTAAGTAGACATAGCCATATCTACTAAAATCATCAGTAAAAGTTATGAAGTATTGATATCCTCCCCTAGCACTGCTGCTCATTGGTCCACACACATCAGTATGTATGAGTCCCAATAAGTCACTATCCCTTTCACTACTCTTAGTGAAAGGTGCCTTTGTCATTTTTCCAAGTAAACAAGACTCACAAGTTTCATATGATTTAAAATCACGTGAATCCAAAAGTCCGTCCCCATGGATTTTTGAGATACGCTTCTCATTAATATGACCAAGACGGCAGTGCCACAAATAAGTATGATTTACATCATTAGGTTTGTATTTCTTATTTATATTATAAATATTCTCATTATTTCCATTCTCAACATCAAGAACATAAAGGCCATTAAATGAACATGCAGTACAATAAAGCATATCATTTAAATAAATAGAAAACTTCTTATTTTTAATAAGAAAACTATAACCTTCATTATCCAAACAAGAAACTGAAATAATATTTCTACTCAAATCCGGAACGTAATAACAATTGTTCAAAACAAGAATTAATCCGCTAGGTAAAATGACATCATATGTTCCTACGGCTAATGCAGCAACTCTTGCTCCATTCCCCACGCGTAGGTCCAATTCGCCATCTTTGAGTAGCCTCCTATTCCTTAGTGCCTGCACATTCAAACAAATGTGAGATCCACATCCGGTATCTAATACCCAGGAACTAGAAGTAGAAAGTAGAATATCTATAACATAGATACCTGAAGTAGACGCAGTCCCACTGCTCTTCTTCTTCTTTAACTCTTCCTTGTAAACCTTGCAATTTCTTTTCCAATGACCAATCTCATTACAGTGGAAACAGATTGCATCCTTTTGGGAAGTAGGTTTAGCCACATCAGCATTAGCAACAATTGCCTTGCCAATCTTGGGTTTGACAACTTTTGTCTTAACCCCTTTGCCTTTGCCTTTAGAGCATTTTCTTCCTTTTGTCACTACGAGCACAGGAGCGACTTCTTTACCGATTTTCTTTTCCGTTGTCTTTAGCATCCCATGCAACTCAGACAGGGACTTATCCATCCCATGCATATTAAAGTTCATGACGAACTGATTATAGCTTTTGGGCAATGAATTAAGAATAAAATCAGTGGCCAACTCAACATCAATGGGATGGCCAAGCCTCTCTAGATGCTCAAAATGAGCCTTCATCTTCAAAACATGAGGGCCCACAGACTGCCCTTCGCTCATCTTGCATGAGACCAAGGCAGCTATAGTGTCGAACCTCTCTTGCCTTGCTTGTTCTTGAAACATATCTTTCAACGAAAGAGCAAGGTCAAATGCCTCCAAGTGTTCAAGAGTCTTCTGAAGCTCTGGACACATGTCCGCAAGCATAAGACAACCCACCTCACGAGAATCACTTTTGTGTTTCTTGTAGGCGTTTCTCTCATCCTTGGGTGCATTAGAAGCAGGTTCCTCTTCAGGAACGGGCTCATCAAGAATATAGAGCTTGTCCTCATGCTTTAGAACAATTCTAAGGCTACGGATCCAATCCGTGTAGTTAGCTCCATTTTCTTGAAGTTTTTCCTTCTCAAGGATAGATCGCAATGATAAAGAACCAGTACTTTGAGCCATTATCTACAATTATGCAAACATATAATTAAATATAAGTACCAACTTAATTAAAGATATTATAAGTATTTCACAAATACTCCCACTAAATTATATAACCTTCAAATACATCCAATGTATCATATAATTTAAATGGGCTAAGATCCAACTTTAATTTAATTTCAAGTCCGCTTTGGCGATACTGCTCAAAATTAAATTAATTAGGTAGACAACTCCTTGTCAATCATATCATATATGACTCTTAGATCCTTTATGAGATTTAGACATCATATGTCTAACACATTTTAATCTCATATGTGCCTTAGGCCCAAAACTTTGTCTTTTGATAGCACAATTAAGTCAAACAATTTTAAACGTATAGGAATCACTCTTTCCTCATCTTATTCATAAATGAATAGAATTAATGCGCCTCGCTTTGGCAGAGCCCGCATAAAACTACCCATGTACTCATAAGTGTTTTAATCATGGATTGGCACTTAACTTAAATTTTTTAAGAAGGTTCACACACATAAAGTTAATCAATTAACCGAATTAATTTTATGTGACATTAGTTGCGCTAGTTAGGGATAAAAGTCTGAAATCATGAGATTTCTCCAATCTTAAACTCCTTTAAGATTCTGATCTCATTAATGCTCTGGACTTCTGAATTTGAATCTGTTTCAGGAAACATGGTTTAACAACCAGCCATCTGAAACAAATCATAGTCAGTATAACCCAAACCATCCGTACGGATGTTTCTGGAAGCATCCAGATTCATCCGTATGGATAGTTATGCATATCTCAGAAACATTGAACTCTTCAGGATTCTGGAACTGCATCCGCAGAGCATCTTGAAATTGAGAGCACAAAACGTACGGTCGAAACTAAGCCAAAAGGCATCCACATTCCCGTACTAAGATCAAGAAATCAGGCAACTTCTCTATACGGTCGAAACTAAGCCAAAAGGCATCCACATTCCCGTATAGATTGGTCGCATGTCTCAAGACCCTTTCAATGTCTCTTAATCTCACAGATTACAGCAGTTATAAACTCTTTAGAACTCTGATTTCTGCAACTATTTCGAATTCTCAACAGATAACTGTTTCAGGAAACATGGTTTCGAAAACCAGCCGTCTGAAACCAGTTTTTATTTCCAGGTTCGAATTCTGCAAACAATTTGCAGAACAATCTGAACATGAGAAGTCAGAATGAAATCTGGGAGTGGACCAAAACCATCCGTACGGATGTGTTTGGAGGCTCCCAAACCAGCCGTACGGATTCTTAGGTAGAATCCCAGTTTTTCCAGATTTTCAGATTTCAGAAATTCGATCAATCTTAATATCGTGTTTATACATAATCAGATTACAGAAACATGAAATTCCATATTACGAATTTTAACCCATCTAATTCATATATTTAATAACCAATTTATTCCACATACAAATTAGATCAAGATCATCAATAGAATAATCCAATTACAACATGATAATCTAAGCATGTAATCATACATATTAATCAAATCAATATTACAACCACATCAACTAGCATGCATATTTTATATCTCATATAAAATCCATCACATAAATTCATCTATCTCATGATCATATCAATTAAATAATCACATTAAATAATTATATCATGATAATATTAGAATTATTGATCATCAACGGGGCTCTGATACCACTGTTGGGTTTCGTGCAATCATGCGCAGTGGAAGATAGACATGAATAAAACCCAATAGCCTAGATCCGCTATGAACAATAATTCATAATAACAAGATGAAGGAAACTAACCCTTGTAGATCGTTATGTAAAACTTGGATTAAGCGTTAAGACAAACGCCCTCTACCGGTGATCCACACAACGAACAGATTTCAAGAACGCCTTCTTGAACTTGACTGCTAGGTCTTTGGATTGATCAACGATGTTGAAGAACTATTCTTCAAAGCTCCTAATTGTTATTGTGACTTGATAATTGAGATTAATCAATCACAATAACCCAAGAATATAATGTGTGATTTCTTTCTCTAAGAAAGACTTTGGAATTGATCAAATCAACTACTAGGGAACAATTCCCGTCAGTCTGTATTTATATTCTAGGGGTCTCAGAAACCCTTTAGGACTTAGGTTTTCTTGTCCAACAAGAGTTTTCCTAAAACTGATTCTGCGGGGCAAAACCATCCGTACGGATGTTTCTGGAAGCATCTAGATTCAGCCGTACGGATCCTTTAGGCAGGATCCATTTTACTTCGTTTTTCGCCCCTTTGAATTATCCGTTCTGCGTGTGTGACCCAATAGGATTATACTAAGTTGGCAACGAGTCCGAACCAGTCAAACCTCGTAAGTCATAAGCGGACTCTAGCAAGCCATTATGACTACCCAATTAGTATAACTTTGAACTCCAAAGTTTCCTAAAATAGAACATAACACAATCTCTTTGTTACACGATGTCTATTGAACGTAAGCCATGGTCAATGGTCAACTTACATTTGTTCAATGCTTTCTAGATCCCGAATGTATTGATAACACAAATCTTATTTGAGCACGGCTATGCATTTCATCAATACCATTCATCGAGTGGCCAAAGCTTGACATCTCTCTTGACGAGGAACAAATCTCATCTTGGCTTATTACTCTTCCCTACATGATTCCGATTATGCCAATCATATTCTTTATAGCTATCCGGTTAGGGATAACGTTTGAATACATCAAACATAATGTTCATCATGTGGAAGACTGTAATAACCTCAGGTCTAAAGATTCCAGTGATATAATTATATGAGACTTAATTATGACATTGTGACCATGACATAAATCTCATAGGGGTCAGTCCAGTATTTGTTCTCCAACAAATACCCATAAGTCTAATTGTATCCCATACACCATAATCATCATATGATTATCTATTAAACTTATACTAATAATTAATCATAATTATCAGGGACGGGGATTATTATAATAAACATACAAAAGACATAATAATCGAACATTCAATATCTTTATAAATAATAACATTTGTTTAACAAACAACATGCCTAGGGCATAACACCAACAGTTAGGTCCATGGGTATTAGATACATTAGTGATTGGGCCTAGTGCAAGTGGGAGATTGTTGGTGTATATGCCCTAGGCATGTTATTTTCGCACGTTGTTTGACAATGTTTGTTATCACTTTTTCATTTATATAAAGAGATGTTTTGGATTATTATGTGTTGTTACATGTTTTGTTATAATAATCTCCGTCCCTAGTACTTATGAAGAACTAGTATAAGTTTAATTAGATAATTATATGATGATTATTTGTATTGGATACAAGTTAAACTTATGGGTATATGTTGGTGAACATATACTGGACATGACCTAAAGATGAGGTTTATGTCATGGTCATAATGTCATAATTAAACCTCTAATAGTTATATCATTGGAATCCTTAGACTTGAGATTATTACGATCTTCCACATAATGGAGATCATGTTTGACATATTCAAATGTTACTCTTAACCAAGTAATTATAAAAGATATGATTGGCATGATCGAAGCTATGTAGGGAAGTGTAATAAGTCAAGAAATGATTTGTCCCTCTTTATGAGAGATGTCAGGCTTGGGCCCCTCGATGAATAGTTGTGATGAAATGCATGGCCATGCTCAAAATGAATTGATGAGATCGATATCATTTGTATTATCAAACTATTCGGGATCGAGAAAGTATTGAGCATTGTAAGTTGATCATTGACCATGGCTTACGTTCAATGACATCGTAGGACAAAAGGATTTTGATATGTTCTATAAAGGATTCATGAACTTTGACAAAGTTATATCATTTGGGTAATCATGATGGCCTGTTAGGATCCGCTCATGATTTATGAGGACAAAATGTGTTTGGACTCATTGCCAACTTAATATAATCTTATGGGTCACACACAAGAGAACGAATTGTTAAAAGGGCAAAATGGCAGAATTTTGGTCTGGCATGACCGTGCCAGATATAAAGCACGACCGTGCCAATCGGCACGGCCGTGCCGAATATAAAGCACGACCGTGCCATAAATCGGCCAAAGGCAAGTGACTGGCGAACCATTTGGCACGACCGTGCCGGTTTTAGGGCACGACCGTGCCAGTGCTGCTTGGCCAGAAAACCTGCGGCATAATTAAGTGACGGGATTTAGGTTTCCTAAGTCCTTAAGGGTTAAGGACTAGGACCTATAAAACCATCTTTTCACCAGCCATTGTGTATGATGAATCTAGTTGTTTAGAGAAACAATTTCATTGATCAAGATTGAGAATCAAGATCAATAATTCATAAATTCTTATAGCCCCTTTTAGATCTAGCAGTCAATATTAAGAAGGAGTTCTTAATATTCGTTCACATGTGGATATCCATAGAGGGTGATTTATTAATCATCTTCTAGCTCGTGTTCCTGCGATCAAGACTTAAAGAAAAGCTTGGTGAAGATCAATTCTTGAAGAACGAAGTTTTCAAGATCCGAAAAAATTTTAAAGCTCCATCACGGTTAGTATTCTAAATTCAACCCCGTATTAATTTAATCATCTTGAATGGATCTAGGATTTTGGGTTTTATTCCGCTGCGCATGTTTGCTCAAAACCCAACATGAATAGTGTTGATGAAATGCATGGCCGTGCTCAAATGAATTGATATTATCAATGTCGTTTGTATTATAAAACTATTTGGAATCGAGAAAAGTATTGAGCATTGTAAGTTGACCATTGACCATGGATTACGCTCAATGACATCGTGGACAAAAGGATTGTGATATGTTATATGAAAGATAAACGAACTTTGATAAAGTTGTATCATTTGGGTAGTCAAAATGGCCTGCTAGGGTCCGCTCATGATTTATGAGGACAAAACGTGTTTGGAATCATTTCCAACTTGATATAATCCTATGGGGTCACACACGATGGAACGAATTGTTAAAAGGGAGAAGGGATGATTTTTGGTCTGGTACGACCGTGCCAGATAAAGAGCACGACCGTGCCAATCGGCACGACTGTGCCAATCAGCACGGCCGTACCGATTATAAAGCATGACCGTGCCAATAATCATCTGCCGGGGAAGGTAGGTGCGGACCACTTGGCACGACCGTGCCAGTTTTAGGGCACGGCCGTGCCAGAGCTGTCTTGGCCGAAAATCTACTGTTTATTTGGGTGACGGGATTTAGGTTTCCTAGGTCCTTAAGGGTTAAGGACTAGGACCTATATAAACATATTTTCACCAGCCATTAAGCACATGAAACCTAGTTGTTTAGAGAAACAATATTCTTGATCAAGATTGAGAATCAAAGATCAAGAACCCCAAAATTCATATAGCCCTTTAGGGTCTAGCAGTCAAGATCAAGAAGGAGTTCTTGATATTCGTTCACGTGTGGATATCCATAGAGGGTGATTGCTTAATCATCTTCTAGTTCGTGTTCCTGCAGATCAGAACTTGAAGAAATGCTTGGAGAAGATCAAAGCTTGAAGAACGAAGTTTTCAAAATCCCAAAATTTTAAAGCTCCATCACGGTTAGTATTCTAAATTCACCTCTGTATTAATTTAATCATCTTGAATGGATCTAGGCTTTTGGGTTTATTCCGATGCGCATGATTGTGCAAAACCCAACAAGTACCGTACCATTTTCGTCTAATTGGTAGGAACACGGTATACAATATTGACTTTGGTTGGTATACCAAGTACCATCTTTATATATATACACACATATATTTATATATATCCGACCCTAAACTATTTTAAGACTAATACTTTATCGTTGTTGTTATTTACATAGCACATCATATTGCTACTTTATCAAGCATATGGATTTTTATTTTATATTTCGACTGAAATCAATGATATGGATTATGCAAACATACTCAGACACACATGATCAGTCAAAACCAAATAAAGCCAATGGGTAATCTAAGACAAAGTTGAGGAAACACGCAAACACACACACACACACACACACACACACACACACACACACACACACACACATATATATATATATATATATATATATATATATATATATATAATACTTTCTAATTATTTAGGTAACTGAAATATTTAAAAGAAACTTTAATCTATTTGATGCGTATTGATTTATTTTTTTAATACGTGTGAGGAGTCATATAACAACAATATTTTAGGACATATATAGAGTATCAAACATTTGTTTTCTTTTTCTAACATGAAGTTACTTTATTATGATCTAGAAAAAAAAATCTAAACTGCCTTGTTATTGTGATATATTGGTTTTGGAGTCGTGCTGTCTATTAGTATATTATGTATAATCACTAGATTGTTTAGTTTTCAAAACTTCAATTGTTCTACTTTTCTTTAATTTCAAAGCTTTATAATTTGTATTTGAGATCTATTTTTATGTTATAATGTTTTACTTTTATTCTATACAAGAAAGTAAAATTAAAAATAAAAAACGCATTTTTTTTTTGCCTCCATTTACATTTGGTATGTATCGAGTACCAACCGTACCAACCGAATATCAACAGTACCAATAAACTTGGTATACCGACTTTTGTGGTTGGTATTGGTACATATTTTATGTACCAAATCATACTTGGTTGGTACACGGTATAAGCAAAATACAATTGGTATACCTACCAATCCACCCCTAATTGAAATTGGCACTTATCATAAGTGTCAGTGGTAGTGTTAATAAGTGCCAGTGTAAGTGGCTGACAGTTTTTAACACTACCACTGATACTTATGATGAACGCCAATTATTTACAAAAATGTATGCCAGTGGTAGTGTTAATAAGTGTCAGTGTAATGACTGGCAGTGTTTAACACTACCACTGGCACTTATGAACGTCAGTTATTTACTAAAATATCACCGCTTGTTTTAAAACAACTTCCCATTTATTATAAAAATGCTAATGCGCCATTTCAAAAACATGGTTTTCTAGTCTCTTAGGGAAAAACACGTTTTACTAAATATTCCCTTCATTTTAATAAACAATTATAAAAATTGAGAATGTTATTTAAAATAATTATTTGAATATTTACATTGATTTAATTTCCTTGAAACCACTTAAATTATTTAAATAGATATTAATTTTTGTAAATCTGCATGGTTACATTTCCACATTAACTATTTAATTGTTAGTTTTATTCTTAAAAGTTCCGGTTAAGTTTGTAACTTTTTAGTTTAGTTTCAAACACCCATTGGGATGAAGAAGGAATGTGAATCCAAAGAAGATAGTACAATGGCAAAACTGACAAAAATAAAATACAATAGCTAATAAGTAAATCCATGCTGCAATTTAGGATGACCAAACTCGGTTCCGGTTATGGTTCTGGTTCCGAACCGTCGGTTTTGGATCCGGAAAAGCTTGAACCGTAACCGAACCTTTTCTTTTCCGGTTACGGTTACCGTTAGGAACCACCGGTTCACAGTTTGGAACCCCCGGTCCACATTTTTTTTTATTTAACAGAAAATAAATATATTACCGAAATTTTTTACGAAAAAGTATAGAAAAAATGTTTGAAAAATTAAAGGGGTCTGTCCCTCTTTTCTTTTATATTCTCAACAATTTTTTATTATTTTTATTCACAGAATTTGGCTAAAAATTCAGTCAAAATTCAAATTTTCTTGTCAACTTTCCCTTAGTAACGGTTAATTCTGATGAAACCGTTAAAAATCTAACGATTTTAACAGTTTTCTAACGGTTCTGATTCTGGTTCGGTCTAGGCGGTTCATGGCGGTTCAGAGTTCACGGTTTTCAGAGGGGATGAATCGGAACCGGCCTGTGTTACAAACGGTCCCGATTCACACGGTTCTGGTTTTCGTCAAGGTTCAAGGCGGTTCCGGGCTTTCGGGCTCCAGTTCCGGATCGGTATGGCGGTTCTGTTTGGCCACCCTAGCTATAATATCAAATTTTATAGTTTTCCCCATATTAGAGACTAGAACTAGAATGGGAGGTTCAACAGATTCATCCAATGAGGTTATGAAAATCAATAAAATACCTTTAAAAATATTCTTTTCGTATCGAATGAAATTTTGCGATACCCTAGTCAAGTTTCGTTCGATCGCAATATAACTAGCATGCAAAATAATTACTCCCTCCAACTCCATCTCAATCTGAAGATAAATGTTCAAATTTACTATTTTTTTATTTTAATCAAAGTTGTCCAAAACGGTATTCATTATTTGTCATATTGAGTACGAAACTCTTACTCTAACACGTACTAAAAAAAAAAAAAAAAAAGATTCTTACTGAACGGAGGGAATATAATTTTGAAATTTATTTTGGGCAGAAAGAGTAGCTATAATCGAAAGTAGAAAATGTGAAGCATCAGGGTAGGAATTGAAATTTGATGAAACCACAGGGGTGGACATTGAAATTAATCTCAAATTTTATAAACCAAACTAATATCTTGTTCGTGTTATTTTTCCAAAGTGAGCTAGCATACAAAAAACACAAGTTGTCCATTACTGTCTAAAGAAGACAAATCTTTGAAAGAGAGACTGACAGAGAGAGAATGCAATGAGGATATTCGCAGAGACCAAAGTTGAAGGACTTTTGTGTAATTTCAAATTTCTCTCCAAACATCACAGAATCACACAAAAGAGAAGAAATTGGTGGATGGAATTAACTTTGGATAACGTGGTTCAATCCTCAGATTGCATGCAATCCATGTAACCATCACCAAACACTGTCTTAGTTCTCCTTCAACTTCCCCCCATTGCTGCTCTTCACATACAAGCTTGAACAACTCGAACACATAGGAGAACAATGGCAATGGCCGCCGATGGCAGGATCGCCTTATCTGCTGCTGGGCAGTTACGTGGCACCACCCGATTGGCTGCAAGAGAAGGGAGACTTACTGGCTACTGCAACAGTGAGTTGATGGGGAAGAAGCTAAATTTCACCAAACTGCGTCAAAGAGTTAACAATGTTAGAAAGTTTAATATATGCAACGTTGCTACAGGTGTTGCAGGTGAGGCTAAGGTAACGTCTCTTGCTCCGCGGATAGTTTCAAGAATCGTAATTTGAAAACTTTATTATAAGCTTACGGACACACATTTATTGACTTTTCCGAATTTGGAGATAAAAATCAGTAATGTAGTGTGTCTAGACCTCATTTTTCGGAGAACATATTTCTTGTGTCACTTTGTAAATCATATCATGTACCATTACTGATTCAATGGTTCGTAATTATTTGGGTTGATATCATGAAGACGTCATTGAAACATGTTAACCGCTTGATAAATAGTGGTACTGAATGTGATCAGGGGCGGATCTAGCCCTATAGGTGTGGGTGCAAGTGCACCCGTGAAATCCCACCTCCAGTAAAAAAAAAAAGTAATTATCCAAAAAATAACTTGGTTTAGGCATTGAATGTGCACTTAAAAAGGGGATCCCGGTGCACAAGGCATTCCCGCGGAGCGAGGGTCCGGGGAAGGGTCCCCACCACAAGGGTGAAATATTGGCAAACCTTATCCTCCATATAGTATATGCAAGAAACTGCTTCCAGTACTTGAATGTGCACTAGTGACAAATAAACTTTTCTAGCTTGGTGGGAATAGTGCCAGATTTTTAGCTTGTGGTCTTGAGTTCAAGTCTCATTAACAACATTTATTTATTTTTAGTCTTGAGTTCAAGCCCCATCACCTACATTTATGTTTATGTGTGTAATTTGTGCACCCACTCTAATTGAACTCTAGATCCATCACTGGATGTGATATAGATAAAGGGGTATAGAAGATCTGAGACTCCATTTTTTGAGTCCAACCATCAATGTTAATGATTGCAAGTGTCATAAAAGCAAATGCCTAAATACATACCTGTAGAGCGAGTGCCATTATGACATTTGAGGTATGAAAACAGGCTTCTTGCTCATCTCCAACGGAATTTTCTGCAAATTTTTCCTTCTGAGAAAATTCACTTTGTTTAATGGAACATGATAGTTGAGGGACCTGGAAATGGAGAAAAGGGACCCGAAAACGGTTGTGGCAATCATACTGGGAGGTGGAGCTGGTACTCGCCTTTTCCCTCTCACAAAACGTCGTGCAAAACCTGCAGTACGTCTTCTTTAAAACTGTTCTTCAATATATGCGCTTAAATTTTCTCATGTAATGAATGTTGTACCCCCTCTGTCCCAAAAAGTTTGTCCCATTTGACATTCTATGATCAACGCAAATAAACTTTGACCAAACGTCGATTTAATCATCCTAGTGAAATTTTAAAAACTATAATTGATTACCATTAAGTGATATATCAATAACATTTTTTAAAATTTCATGGCCATTATTAGATTGACACCAATGTATGGTCAAAATTAACGTGAGTTGACCATAAAAAGTCAAATGGGACACACTTTTCGGGACATCAAGGAGTATTAGAATACTCTTCAAGCTCTGTCACTGCTTGCTTTAGGTGCCCATGGGAGGGGCATACAGACTGATTGACGTGCCAATGAGCAACTGCATCAACAGCGGGGTCAACAAGATATATATCCTCACCCAATACAACTCAACATCACTCAACCGGCATTTAGCCCGTGCTTACAACTTTGGCAGTAGCGTCACATTTGGAAACGGATACGTTGAGGTACTTCTTCCCCCCTGCAAATAAACTATTCAGTTTTTTTTTTTTTTTTTTTTTCTCAAAGCATATGCCTTTACCTTGGTAGATAAAGAGAATGTAAAATTCAGTAACAAACCTTGCAAGAACAACGTGTTCAATGAGAAATTTGTTCTGACATGGTGTCAATGCTCAGGTTCTTGCAGCAACCCAAACTCCAGGTGAGGCAGGTAAAACGTGGTTCCAAGGTACTGCTGATGCAGTTCGACAGTTTCATTGGCTTTTTGAGGTACCCATTACCGCCTTTAACTTCTCAACTAGTAATGCATTTATACGAATACACATTTTCTACTTTCTAGTGATGAACTATACTCCCCAAGCCCCACCCCTAACATGACAACAACAGCCTTGGTGTGTTTGGTGGCATTAAGCACTCGATGCTTGATGCTTAATACAGTGCGCACGGTAATTTGGAGGTAGTGTGTTTGATTTAATTCCTTCATTCAGCCTGAATATGTTCAACCTGCTCTGAATGATTGAGAATCAAAATCCTTGCTTAACCAATAAGAGCCTCACAACACGAGATTCAATATTGTTATCAAATGCATCCTACCTCCGAATCACCCTCTACTGTATTAAGCATCAAGTGCTTAATGCTACCAAACACACCCTTAGACTCAAAACGATTAGGGGTTGGCTAAACCCTAAGGCCTAAACCATACCAAAACAAAAGCAAAGCCCTTTTTCTTTTTTTGGCTCGTTCCATCAAAAACAGCTTTCTTTTGTAAAAGAAGTAAATTTTTTAATGGAATTTCAAAAAGGTAAAGCGTGTAAAGCTACATAACAAAAATATACGAGTATAAGACAAATAGGGCTTTAAACGAGCCGAGCCGAGTCGAGCTTTGGGGTGTCGAGCTCGAGCTCATTTGAAACTTATCGAGCTCGAGCTTTTTCACTTGTTTGTTCGAGCCTGAGTCGAATCGAGCACGTGAGCTACTCGCGAACAACTCGAGTCGATATCGAAGTCTGAGTTTTAACGAGCCGGACTCGAGCTTAGGCTTTTTTTTCCATAAAAATGTGTTCTTAACGAGCTTATCGAGTCGAGTTCGAGCTTATAGAGCCGAGTTCGAGCCGGTGAAAACAAAAATTCAAGTCTAACTAGCTTATTGAGCCGAGCTTGAGCTTTTAACGAGCTAAACGAGTCGAACACCATCGGCTCGATTACTTAACGAGCTTGAAACTCGGTTCGAGCGAGTCGAGTTACAGCTCGAGCCCACTCGAGTTCGAGCTTTTCCGAGCCGAGCTCGAGCCAGCTCAGTTCACATAACAGCTCTAATGACAAAGCAATAGATGTTATGCAGCATTACTATGTTGGAATAGAGATCTCCTAAGGAACAAAGAGGATGTCAAACTGGCGGACACACCAAGCGGACGCCTAGTATACACCAGGCGGGCGCTCCAGTGGGCAGTGAGTTCGCGGATTCTGAAGGCTTAATTCAGGCGGGCGCCTGACCAACCCCAAGCGGGCGCTTGGTAACCCCGATGGGAATTCGGGAAATAGCAGTTTTGACGGGATTTCTCTTATGTTTAGGTTTAGGTCTTATTCTAGGTTTACTATATAAGCAATGTTCCGCCCCCACACTCATTGCAACTCCATATTTACATATTATAGTGCAAGATCCTGGCTTGGTAGTGCCCCCCAGACATAGTCAAACATATTGACGAACTGGGTAAACAATTTCTTGTGTTCATTTTGTTCTTTTGCTTTGGTTTCTTATTTGTGCTTGTTTGTGGTGTCGGGTTTTCTTGCGATTTGCTTGGGTGTTGGGTGTTGGAGGGTCAATTCCACAACAACTGGTATCAAGAGCTTTGGTTGGACGATTAAAGGGGTTTATCAAGCAATCAAGAATGGGCAAGGATAAACAAGCGGTGGAGAAATTTGATGGGTCTGACTATGGATATTGGAGGATGCAAATAGAGGATCTCTTGTATAATAAGGATCTCTATAAGCCTCTAACAGGAGTCAAACCGGAAAAAGAAAAGCAGGAAGACTGGGATCTCATGGATCGGAAAGCCCTAGGGGTGGTTCGATTTACTTTGTCGAAGTGGATCGCGAAGACTACCAGGAAGGCGAAAACCATCAAGGAGCTATTGGATTATCTTACTGAGAGATTTGAAACTCCATCTGCTGCAAATAAGGTTGATTTGATACGCAAGATGGGTAGTCTCAAGATGCAAGAAGGAGGATCCATAGCTAAACACATCGATGAGTTTATAGATATTATAGACTCATTGACTGCATTGGAAATTACTTTCGGTGACGAGGTTCATGTGTGTTTATTGCTAGCGTCCTTACCAAGGAGTTGGAGTGGAACGGTGACAGCGTTAAATGCTTCAGCGGGTAAGAACAAATTGAAGTATGATGATGTTAAGGACTTTCTCTTGGGCGAGGAAAATCGCATAAAGAAGTTGCGGACACCGTCTACTTCGGAATCGGTCTTGGCTACAACTAGTAGGGGAAGACCGGGTTCTAGCAATAAAGGGAGAACAGGATCAAGGGAAAGTGTAATCGGGGGTGGGGATCAGTATGAGGAGAACAAAGAAAGACCAAGGGTTGCCAGAGGATCGGTAGAGTGCTATCATTGTAAGGAGTTAGGACACTACAAGAGGGATTGTCCCATGCGAGGGGTTAAATCGGCGAATGTGATAATCGAAGGTGACGATGTACTGATTCTGAGCGTTAGTAGTGCGCTAGAATCATGGGTGCTGGATTCGGGGGCATCATTCCACTCATGCGGGCATGCAGGAGCGATGGAAAATTACACTTCCGGTGATTTCAGAAAGGTCTATCTGGCGGATGGCGAGCCTTTGGAAATCAAGGGGAAGGGGGATGTCAGAATAGGAGCATCGGACGGGAAGGTCTTACATCTACACGGGGTCAGACACATTTCGGGTTTGAAAAAGAACCTGATATCAGTTGGGCAGCTGGGTGAAGAAGGTTACACGGTAACTTTTAGCTGCAGGAACTGGGTTATTACCAAGGAGGATTGTGAGATCGCTCGGGGTAATAGGGAAGGAAGATTGTATTTGACAAACACCAAGGATAGTATCGCGGTGGCGTCAGCCAAGGGTGATACGGATTTGTGGCACTGTCGATTGGGTCACATGGGTGAGAAGGGGGTATCCCCGGTAACTTCTCGGGGTGGTGTGTCATATTACATGACCTTCATTGATGATTCGACAAGGAAGGTCTGGGATTACTTCTTAAAAGGGAAAGATGAATCTTTCAGGATGTATAAGAAGTGGAAGGCCTTGGTGGAGAATCGGATTGGACTCAAGGATAAATGCTTGACGTCTGTTAATGGTGGGGAGTATGAGCTCTGGGAGTTTGAAGAATGCTGTGATGCGAATGAAATTTGCATGGATATTCTAAACTCGGGTGGAAGCGGCACGGTTCATGATGACCAAGGACAAGGGGTCACTGAAGATGGACCAAATACTCCAGGACCGGATATTCCGCTGCGTAGACCTAACAGAGAGTGTAGATCGGATGCAAAGGCTCCAGGTTTCTCAAGCAAGGTGAAGTTGAAGCTGGGTTTAGCTTCAACGGGGCTTGGAGAATAGGGGAGGAGGACGGCACTACCATGATCGAGGTGAGCACTAGGAAGACACCAAGGATGAGTTGAAGACGGATACAGGGCTGTATATGCGGTTGATCTCTAGGTGGAAGATTGTTGGAATAGAGATCTTCTAAGGAACAAAGAGGAGGTCAAACTGGCGGACACACCAAGCGGGCGCCTGGTATACACCAGGCGGGCGCTCCAGTCGGCAGTGAGTTCGCGGATTCTGAAGGCTTAATTCAGGCGGCCGCCTGACCAACCCCAAGCGGGCGCTTGGTAACCCCGATGGGAATTCGGGAAATAGCAGTTGTGACGGGATTTCTCTTATGTTTAGGTTTAGGTCTTATTCTAGGTTTACTATATAAGCAATGTTCCGCCCCCATACTCATTGCAACTCCATATTTACATATTATAGTGCAAGATCCTGGCTTGGTAGTGCCCCCAGACGTAGTCAAACATATTGACGAACTGGTTAAACAATTTCTTGTGTTCATTTTGTTCTTTTGCTTTGGTTTCTAATTTCTTGTGCTTGTTTGTGGTGCCGGGTTTTCTTGCGATTTGCTTGGGTGTTGGGTATTGGAGGGTCAATTCCACAACATACTACAGTTATAACAGAGCAAGAAACAGGCTCCAAGAATATTGGAAGGAATAATGCAGAAAAGAAAACTGATAAGACGAACAATAGCATCACCTGCTTGAATGTTTGTATCCAATCTCTGCCCAGTAGGCACAGTCTGAGCAACTGCTTCAGTAATGTTAACCGTTTGATCTATCAAAGCAAAACTGTTATGATCTGAGCTTGAAACCAGATCATAACCTATAGGAATCTGAGAAATTATGGCTTAGAAATAGAGAGACGGAAGAAGACTTTATGAATAACCTCTACATAATTCTTTCTCATTCCATTGCTAATATATCGAATTCTGAATTAACCCCAAGCTAATACTACGTACTAATTAACTTGTTTGTTATAGAACGACCCTTTTCCATACACAGGGACGAATTTGGGGTACCCCAATTCAAACATCATAATAAAAACTGTTTCTCGGTGTAGGGGAGTAGCTAATAAACTTTTTCTTCTGTTCTCTATGTTCCTGAATGAAAAAAAAAACAAAAAAAAAAAAACAGAGAAGGTGACACCCATGACAGCATTTATTTTCTTTTCCTATTGTAGGATGCAAGAAGCAAGGATATTGAAGATGTACTCATTCTCTCTGGAGATCACTTGTATAGAATGGATTATATGGATTTTGTTCAGGTGATTCTATTTATCCAAACTTTAGCTTTTCATCTCTCTCTCTCTCTCTCTCTCTCTCTCACTTAACATTCTCTGATTTGTTCACCTAAAAATTCAACAATGTCCTCCCTTCTGCAGAACCACCGACAAAGTGGTGCGGATATCACTATTTCTTCCCTGCCTATGGATGACAGGTAGGTTATGATTTTTTTTTAACCACAGACCTTGGCTCCCTAATGATTCAAACTCAAATGTTCTCTATCTACGATAGATCTAATAGCATTAAAATTGATTTCTCAACAACAAAAAAAAAAAAAAAAAAAAAAAAAACTAAAAGATCATCAAACTTATTATGTCTAAAATTACATCCACTTTACAACTCCATAAACTGACGTTCGCTTGTCAGAATACAAATTACTTTTTGAGTCGTCAACCTGTTTTTATGATAGCCGTGCCTCAGATTTTGGATTGATGAAAATCGATGGAAAAGGAAGAGTCCTTTCATTTAGTGAAAAGCCTAGAGGAGCTAACTTGAAGGCAATGGTAAGAATAGTTATACAATCACTACACCATCTCAAACAAATTAACAAGTTCTGAACCTATTAACAATGTGCATCAGGCAGTGGACACAACGGTCCTGGGGTTGTCTAGAGAAGAGGCTGAGAAGAAACCATACATTGCATCCATGGGAGTTTATGTATTCAAGAAGGAGATACTTCTAAATCTTTTAAGGTACTTTAGCAGCTAAAAGTGCGCTGTTAGCATTTCTTCTAACACTTCTATGGTTATTCTCAAATGATTATTATTATCATAAATCATGTCAAACGAGAGTATACTTAACATAGTGTTCCCTTTTGTGTCAGATGGCGTTTCCCAACAGCGAATGACTTTGGATCAGAGATCATCCCTGCCTCAGCTAAAGAATTTTTTATAAAGGTTCTTTGAATAGTTTCTAAATGGTGTATAAATGAAAAGTACTCAACATTTTAAGCAGGAAAACGAGCACACATGAAAAAGCATATATTCCTTCCGTCCCGGAAAGATAGTCCCACCATTTGGTTTCTAATAGTTAGTCAACACAAGTGAAGTTTGACCAAGAATTAATATCAATCTAATCATCCGAATGAAATTCAAAAAAAAAAATGTTATTGACAAATCATTTAATTATTTATCAATAACAATATTTAGAATTTCACTAGATAATTAGATTTGACATTAATATTTGGTCAAAGTTCACTTGTGTTGACCATCAAAAACCAAATGAGACTATCTTTTTGGGATGGAGGTCGTATTAGATATGTTCTTCTTCATTCAGCTTACGATTCACTATCATGATAAATTATGCATGAATACATTTTGCAGGCCTATTTATTTAATGACTACTGGGAAGACATTGGTACAATAAGATCATTCTTTGAAGCAAACCTTGCCCTTACCGATCATGTTAGTATCAAAATGATCTCATTTTTATTGTGTGTTGTCTAGTTATGGGTTAATATTCTGGAGTTAACATGTTCTGTTTGATTTTGCCCAACAGCCATCAAAGTTTAGCTTCTATGATGCAAATAAGCCAATGTATACATCAAGAAGAAACTTACCACCATCAAACATCCACAACAGTAAGGTTAGTCCATGTTGATGTCTTGAACTCGTTCCTGAATTTCTAGACCTAAAAATACGAACTCCCGATCCCTTAGCTTGCCTTATGATTACTAAATTTAGTTTTCTACATATGAGTTGCTTGATTCCCGAGTCCATGACCCTCTTGTTTTTATCAAACATTTTATGCAGATTGTCAACTCGATCATTTCACATGGTAGCTTTGTAACTGACAGCTTTATCGAACACAGTGTTGTTGGCATCCGATCCCGAATCAACTCTAATGTTCACTTAAAGGTTTGTTTTAAATCCCATTAATCTTTGACTAAGCACCTCTACATCTTTTTCTTCGAAAGACTAAACCGAACAATGACTGCTGAACCTGTGCAGGACACTGTGATGCTTGGTGCGGACTACTACGAAACAGAAGCTGAATTTACATCAATATTAGCAGAGGGCCGAGTTCCTATTGGGATAGGAGAGAATACTAGAATCAGGTACAATAAACCGAAAACTAGCTCCTTCACCACTTAGTTCCTAAACATATTGCACTGCATAGGCTTCCTGTTTCCCTTCATCTCACATGGCGCTTTTATGATGTTATGCAGAGAATGCATCATTGACAAGAACTCCAGAATCGGAAAGAATGTTGTTATTGAAAACTCAGAGGTAAGAAAGCTATAGTTCTTGATGAAAGATAACAAAAGACGACTGTACTGTTCTTAAAACTAGACTGTTAGACCTCTAACCACTTTGAAATACTCACTCCGTCCCGGAAAGTTAGTCCCTCTTTTTTCATTGTTTGTTTAAATGAATTTTGGGCAATAGTTTAAGTTACTTTTAGTTATCCGAATGAAAATCCAAAATTGTTATTGATAATATTTATAATGGTGTATCAATAACAACTTGTAGATTTTCATTAGGATAATTAGAGGTAACCTAAATTATTTCTCCAAGTTTCATTCAAACTAACAACGAGAAAAGTGGGACTAACTTTCCCGGGCGGAGGAAGTAAGATTCAAGTCCTGGAGCAATAACGTTTTGAAAACAATGCACAGAACAAAAAATTAAGAAATGAAATGAAAAACAGCACATGTAGGCAGGTAGATAGAATCACGAGTGAACTTAACTTTAGCCGCTGGAAAAACTAGAGAGGATAAATGTACCTGCTTTACTGAAGATGGATTGAAGGGCTTGTCAGAGGGCTTCAGTAAAGCGTACCTGTCCATGCCTTATAGCCTTTTTTCTCATCGGGCCAACAGCATAACTAAAAGATGGGTACCAGCAGTAATTCGAGCTAGGGATCAATCAGATTCCTGCCTTTTAAAATTTATATGTCTGGGTTTCAATTTAAGCAGTTTCTGAACTCGTATAACATCTTTTCTTTTTCTTACTTTCTTTTATTTCTTTTATTTCTTTGCACATGGATTTGTAGGGTATACAAGAGGCAGACAGATCAGCAGACGGGTTTTACATCCGGTCAGGGATTACAGTCATACTGAAAAACTCAACAATCAAGGATGGAACTGTCATATAATGAGTATGCGTACACTTTGGATCCTTCTTTTTTTCTTTTTTTTTTTTCTTGATGAGGATTAGAATCAGGAAAAGTGATAGAGATGTGCACATTACTAAGGGAAGAAGAATGTAACAAAGTTCAATAACTGCTTAGCCCTGCAAATGTTGTAAAAATAACTTTTCCGATTGAAGTCATGCCCGTAGTGGTATATATACAAGACTTGGTCTAGCAAAAAAGTTAAAGGAGTGGTGAGAGCAGGTGATATGTGATTTTATTTTATTTTCCAAAATGGACAGACAACAACCAAGATCTACCAATGCTTAAAACATAAAATCGCACTATTGTTTGGACATGCTAATGAAAGCATTCAGTGTTCTTTCTTATCTACTAGATATATATAGCTCCCCAAGTGATAAGTAAACATTTTTCAACAACACTAGACATATTGCTGCATTACCAAAGAATTGGACAATTAGTTGACTACTGCACTAAAAGATGACAGTCTAGGACACTGAAGCATGCCTAAAAATACTGGAAACAGGATTCCAAGTCACGCCAATGATATAATTTTTGGAATGCAGTACCGAAAACCTTCTATAGTGTGAACAGATGATAAGCTGGATTCAGAACACTTTTGCTATTTTCTTTTTCCTTTTGCTTTAAGTACAAATGATAACATTTGACACTGGCAGGGTAATATTCCATCTTTCGAATCTCCACCTCCACCTCGTTAGACCATGAACATAAAACCAACATTATGTGTCAAGGATATGAATACCATCTGATTAATGAGATACCAAAGTATCTGTAACATAGTTAGATCGTTCTTTAGCTTACTATTATTAACGTGTAAGACCACACCTATGGTTTATCAATCCAAAAGAAGTTCAAACGAGCATACATGTATATCTATCCAAATTTGCTAGTAATGAACTAGGACGAGAATGAGATTTTGCAAGAGAATAAAAGGAAAGACCAATTGCTTCCGAGTAGAGAATAAGCAAAAACCAAAAGATATAAAACAACTAAAATGACAAGAAAAAATGTCATGAAAAAGTAGACAGAACGTTGATGGAAATGTTACTGGCGAAAATTCTATATAGATAGTTCTTCACATTCAAATAACAATTCATTTTCAAATTTCTGTAATACGAAGCGCTCCTGTGATACTATAATGCTAGTAACTGTACATTTTTTGTCTGAAAATGGTTTCCTACCTGTTCTTCCAGCTCGATGAAGATAATTTACTGCATCTTTTGGCAAGTCAAAGTTGTATATGTGGGTTGTATCTGGCAGGTCAACTCCTCTAGCCGCTATATCAGTTGAAACCAGAAGATATGCACCTCCTTCTCTCAGTTCCTGTGTACAGGAAATAGCTGAGCTTAATTATGCACACGTGTGAAAAGTGAACATGAACACAGTAGAAGATGCTCTTATCTGAAATAATCTTTAACTTCTATTTCCCACAAAACAGTAGAAGAAAAATATATTCTTGAGAACTACAGAAACTAGATTTACTTACAGATAATGAAGCAGCCCTTGAGTTAAAATTCAAGTCTTCCTCCAAAAGCAGAATATCAGGAAGCTCCAAATTCGAACTCTTTAAAGCATCAACTAAGAGGGTAGTGGGAGGATCATTTCCAGCCTTCTTGCACTTCTCAGACTGCATCGAGATTAAAAGACGCATGAAGAAAAATCATGAAGAAAGTACTTTACAATTTATTAAACTTAGCAGTAGGAGGCTCCCTAAGCATGTACATGTTAGTTATATACAAGGAGGAAGAAGCAATTAGCAGCTATACGAGAATAAAAATCACATTTAATTTCAGATAGCTACTTCGGTACAAAGGACAGCTAAGTTCATAAAAATTGTTACACATAGAAGAGTAATTGGCATCTACCTGTTCGCCAACAAAAATTATGGCAGATTGAGGTGCATCAGCCTGTAATAAAGACAGCAAAGCTGAATGCCTTTCATTTTTATTACATATCTGACATCCAAAAAACAGTTATCAGCACACCAGAAAACAGATTCATGCAAGAAAACATAAGGAATTGTAAGGAGAAGATTCAGCCCCCCTCCCCCCCCCCCCACCCAACCAACGCTCACATCATGAGTCATGCCTAGGGAACAAACTAAAAACGGATATTCACTTATTTGTGTCCTGGAAGATGAATCTTTGGCAAATTACAAACTCGGAAATGAGGACAATGAAAAAAGATGTGATAAGTACTAAAACACTTTTGAGTTCAAAATTTTATTCAGTTCTGAGATAATCTTACCACAAATCTGTGATGTAAGCATGAAGGCATTGGCTGAACTGGATTTGCATGAACATGGACAACATCAGCCTGTTGTTATTATTAAAAAGTGCACATTATTTAGGGCAACCAATAGTATGTAGTATCAAACCATATTAAATATATCATGAGGAGATGACATCTGCAAGCAAACCTTAGTCCACTTCTGCTGTATGCAGTCGTGCACGAATCTTTTGTGCTGGGGGATTGATGCACTAGCAAAAATAGTTTGTCGACTACTGCTTGATGAGTATGATGTCAACAACTTCTTCAGAGAACTGACTTCGTTTGAAGAATTGAACATGAAATCAACCTAAAAGAACCATGTTAGTCTCTCCATAGAGATTACGGAGGGAAAGACAGATTGAGAACACAAAAAAAATGTAACTAAAGAAACTACCATATGTTTATATCCTTTTTCTTAAGATGTTAAAGAGAAATTCAGAACATTCCAGACCAAAAGGCTACAATTAACAGCCTATAGCTTCTAAGAGGACAACAACAAACAATCTAGAACTAATTCAAACTGGATAATGCCTGCTATATGAAAAAGGCCTAGCAGTATCATTGTTGAGACATTAAACCTACATCAGGTAGAATCAAGCCCTGAAAATAATTAATAAATAATCAAGGGGCCACAACAAGTCAATTGGTATGGACCCCCCCCCCCCCCGACTTTTAATATGGTATCAGGAAGGCTCCTTACATGTGCATGCTCAACGCCTACATCCCTGCTCACAGCCACCTGAACCAGTGAGTCCACATGTGGGCCTCATGGCCGGCTATACGTGAAGGGGGAAGGGAAACGTGTTGAGAAACTAAAATCCACATCGGAACAATAAAAAGGAAATCATTGGGCCACACCTCCCAAGGTCTATTGTTTTCAGATGGCCCCCTAGACCAAATAGTCATGGCTTTGAAAAGGACTAAAAATTGATTTATATCCATGAACATAAGTAGATGTATGATCACATATCCATCACCTCGTCAATTACCAGCACCTTCATTGATTCTAGCTTGAGAATTCGCTTCTCAAGCATTAGGCACAAGCTCCACATAGTTGCTACCATTATTGTTGGAGGATCTGCCTGCGATAAAAGAAACTTGTGGGTAGTCTGCTATATGCTAAAAACGATTAATCACTTCACAAGCTTTCTCATTTACTTAATTATATCACAGAGAACAACTTTCAGAGTAGACATGAAAGCGTACTAAACAATTAGTAATATGAAATGTAAATGGAGTGCCTAATATGCATTCAAAGTGCAAAGCAGATGCAGCAATTGAGAATTTTGGTTAGTGCAAATAAATATGGGGAATACAAAGAAGAATCGAATATTTGCAAATAATACTGTTTAAAGGGAAAGTTGACCATTGAAATACTTAATGATTCTGAATTGAGTTGCGAAGTTCTATAATCCAATTATGGCGTTAGAATGAAACACAATTCTGCTAAGTTGCCTCTCACAGTGGCGCCAAAACATAATGCATAAAATAGACCTCCAGCGTTAACAATAAAAGAACTGTCATGTTGATATGCAGAATAAGTGAGCAACAAAGAATCTGTTACTTATAAGACCAGGTAAAATAGTCTCGATTAAAAAATCACAGAACTTGGTTGCCTTTTGAAGTTTCTTGATACTGGAGAGATGAGAACATCCCAGGTAGAGCAAAATCACAGCATCATCAGATATCAGCAATTCAGAGTCAGGCTGTTTTCAAACTTGTAAAGCGTGAACATTTAATGCAAATGAAAATTAATTTACCTTGAGCCAACTCTTGTGTCTTCTCAAGGTTCCCCCATCTAGAAGAGCCATAACAGTAAATGACTTCTGTCCCAGTCCAAGTTGTTCAGGATTTGCAGCCAGCATACGAGCAACTTTTGTAACCTTCCTTACCAAATCATAAAATATAAGAAAACTACATCGTTTGTCTACAATGCAACAGCATTTATATATATGACTGCTAACAACGGCAAAGAAGTCGTTGAAAAGATTCTTACTTGCATACCAAGCTCCCTAGTGGGGACCACGATTAATGCTTGAACAGCTGATCTTTGAGTGTTTATAACCGAAAGTATCGATAGCAGGTAGGCCAGGGTCTTTCCTGAACCTGTCTAGAGTACCAAAGAAAATAAGAAGACATTGATTGCCAACAGCGGAGGATTTCATGCACAACTTTGTTCCTCAATGAGGATTGCACGAATTACAGTACATTTCTGAAGATATAATTTAACCAACAGCAATGAGAGCAGATGAAACCTAGTATTGGTGCAATCCGACATCTGCCCAAAGAGTGCATTTGATGCTTGGATGCTTTAGAACACCAATAGCCAATTTATGCAGCTAAGAAATGCTTCTTAGTACGTGATTATGTCAGCTAAGAATCTATATGAAAAGGAGTAGAAGTTTCCACAACAACGAAGGAGACAAAAGTGCACTATTAAAAGAACCGCAAGTAACAATTAACCAGAAACACCACGCTGAGTATCTGTCAGAAGGATTGATGTTGATTATGAAGAATTAAAAAATGGCACATTAATTTGTAAAGTATGATAGGATCCCAAGATCTTTTCTTGATTGAATTCACAAGAAAAAAAAAAAAAAAAAAAAACTCCCTCTGTCCCCAAAAAATGTCCATTCTCTAAGACTTATCTTAAATTAATGTCCATTATTCATAAAGAAAATGTCTGTGAATGAAATTTATTTTTCAGCATTATAATATTCAAGGTATACTTACGAAACCAAAAGTTCATAAGATGGAGTTAATGTATTTATACATATTTGGTACTCCTTCCGTCCCAAAATGACGAGCAAATTTGGAATTTTTTTGGACATTCATTTTGGGACGGAAGGAGTATTAAACTTTCTTTAATGTCAGGTCATTCAGAATGTCTGAAAAAGAAAAAGAATGTTCTCTCAGGGATGAAAAAGTCATGTAATCATACTTAAAATCAGTCCAAGGTTACGTATTGACCTGAGCGTGTAGCACACAATCGCGGCCAGCAAAGAGGATTGGCAGCGCTTGGCGCTGAATTTCGGTGGGTAAAACATAGCCAACCTCTTCAACCCTGTATCAAGTTTGAGCATGATTTAATTTCTCATCAACAAGATTTTAGCATGAGAAAATGTAAGCATTACATAATTGGCATAGCAACCTTGAGCCATACGGGAGCAGCTGCCCCCATTTGGTTCTCACATCATAGTGCATTTATTCCATTTTTTTCAAATGTAAGAATTTTAGTCTAAAAACAAATATTTCCCCCCCCCCCCTTCCCACCTTTCTTCAATGAAAAAAAATACTCCCCCCCCCCCCTTTACAATGTGGCAGTGTCTAAGCAGTTAAGTTATGCAATTCCTTCATAAAAAAATCCTAGCTCCACCACTGAGTTACATAACTAAAATTCCTATTTTCTTCATCCCCAATCCTCGAGTGTAACTTCAAATTTACACAAAATTTGGGTGCGAGAAGAAATGAGGAAAAACAGAATGCAAGAATTGAAATTTGTTTGCTGGGAAAAAAATCTCATAAATTAAACAGAAATGCGGAAAAGAAGTTACCTGCGCAGGATATGAACGGGGAGGTGACCTTCACAGAGGTCTCGGAGCGTCAGAGATTGATCGTTGGTTGTACTGGGAGTTTCAATTGGTGGCGCGGAGGCAGAAGAAGAAACGCGGGAAAGCGTGGGATTGGATAAGAAGTATAGAGTTGGGTTTGTGTACAATGAAAAGGAGAGACGGGAGTTAGGGATTGAGAAAGGTAATTGGGAATGAGGAGGAGGGAAATGGAGATTAGGTTTACTAAACCATGGGAGGTGAGTTACAGAGGTTGAGCAATATGCCATGGCTACAGTTGTAGTCGATTCCTGAACAATGAAGAAAGGACTTTAAAGGCAAGGTAATAAAATCAAATTTTTGTATCTACTCCCTCCTTCCCATAAATAAGTGGACAAATTTTTATTTTAAGCGTTTCAATGATAAGGTACACTTTCTTAAAATGGTAAAAAAATCTTTACTAATCTTCCCACCCATTCACTCTCCTACCTTACTTCTCACAACACCTATCAACCTATTATTCTCTACCTCACTTTCTCTCTCCTACTTCACTTTTCACACTCACAAGTCACGACAACTACCCACTATTATTTATCTCTTAATTCCCATGCACAACTTATTTTATCCACATAGTTATCGGACAGAGAGACTATATCATGGTAATAGTGCCTTTAATGAGATGATATCAATTTTTTGTGTGATACTCCCTCCGTGTTTCATGTGACTTGGAACCAAAAATTTTGGCACACAAATTAAGGAAAAGTAAGAGAGCGAAATAGTGGGAGGAGGTGTTTGTGAGTATGAAAAATTAAATAGGAGAGATAATGAGTGGGAAGAATATTAAGTTGATTGGTATTGTGAGTGTAAAAGTAAAGTAGGAGAGAGAATGAGTGGTAAGAATATTAAATATTATTTATCATTTTGGGCAATCTCAAGTCATGTAGAACGGACAAAAAAAGAAAAAAATCTCAAGTGACATGAAACGGAAACGGAGAGAGTATTAAACAAGGTACTAAATGAATTAACAAGTCTCAGTTTTGTGTTGACTTACTCACCCCTTTTGTCAACTTTATTTAAATCTATACTTCGTATAATATTAAAATATGTGAAAATGATTTTGGGCATGATACCTCATCCAATTTTGGTTTAATCTTACTCCTAAGCTTGTCATGTCAGATTCATAGCATTAAGAGTCAAATCTTTCGGTTCTTGCTAACTAGACACAAATAATAGGTTATCTTCTTAGTTATGGGTATGGGTACTAATAATAGGTATGAAATTAGATATGTCTAAGAATTATAGTTGAGAATAAACTAGTGTAAATAACTCAATGATTCTTGAAGAATATGTTATACCTAATAGACATATACTCTTATATATATATATATACTAGAAGTATAGACTTAGTAGGCCTAGTATTTAAAAACGGCAATAAAGTGATGCATAATTATCCAACTTTTCGGCTCCTTAGATCATCCACAAATGGTAAGAGCTTTTTAGAAATTTTTTTACAATTTCAATATGCCAAATCATTTTAAACTACATAAAAAAGCTTTTTAAAAACTTTCACAATGGTAGAGCTCTTTCATTACCTAGAGAGTTGGTGAGTATTAATGTAAAACTTACATGAAAGAGCTCTTTCTACAAAGAGCAACTCTTTAGCCAAAGAGCTCTTTAAAGAGTTTCACAATGGTAAAAAGCTCTAAAGAGCTCTTTCACAATAATAAAAAGCTCCTAAAAAACTCCATTGTGGATGCTCTTATACATTGATCATCCTAATTTAACTTTTCATATTCGTATAGTATTAAAATAGGCGAAAATGACTTTGGGCATGACACATCATCCAATCTTGGGTTAATCTTGCTCCTAAGCTTGCCACGTCAGATTCATGGCATTAAGAGTCAAACATTTCGGTTCTTGCTAACTAGACACAAATAATAGGTTATCTTCTTAGTTATGGGTATGGGTACTAATAATAGGTATGAAACTAGATGTTAGAGAAGATGACTTTGAAAGTCAAAAAGAGAAGAAAAGAAGAAAGCAGCAGAACTTGGCTGATCCGGTCGGGTGTCAAGGTAGGTCCGGCCGGACCAATGTGAATACCCGGTCGGACCATACCCTTGACCCGGGCGGACCCAACAACTCCGAGGTATTCCGGATTTCGGCACTGTTCTGGCTTGCGTAGAAAGTAAATCAAGTCATTTAGGGATAACCTATTATTTGTGTCTAGTTAGCAAGAACCGAAAGGTTTGACTCTTAATGCCATGAATCTGACGTGGCAAGCTTAGGAGCAAGATTAACCCAAGATTGGATGATGTGTCATGCCCAAAGTCATTTTCGCCTATTTTAATACTATACGAATATGAAAAGTTAAATTAGGATGATCAATGTATAAGAGCATCCACAATGGAGTTTTTTAGGAGCTTTTTATTATTGTGAAAGAGCTCTTTAGAGCTTTTTACCAATAAATACTAGCCATAAACTAGTATTTTTCTGTGCTTGATTCAATTGACATGGAGAGAGAGATCAGTGATTCTAGATCTAGGGATTTGCATAGCTAGGAACTTTGTGATCAAAGTTCATAAAGTTCCTGCAAACATAGATTAGTGTGATTATCCTCATGTAATTGTTTCTCCGCCATAATAATATATATTTTCCATTGCCCGTGGAGGTAGCCAATAGAGATTGGTGAACCACGTATATTCTGTGTTGATTTGCGTTCATTATTATTTATCTCTTGGGTCTGATTTACTAACAAGTGGTATCAGAGCTCTGGTGGCACCAGAGTCTGGTTAGTAAAGAAAGATCAGGGCATTCCGCTGCGGTAGAAAGAGATGGATTCCGGGATGGACAAGAAAATCAACAAGTCTGACGGGAAGAACAGGTTTATTATCTGATAGAAGATTATGCATCGGGCGTGCAGATCGCGGGCAGAAAAAGTGCAGATCGCGTGCAGAAAACGTTTAGTTCGCGTGCAGTCTTGGTGCGGGTCGCGTGCAGTTTTAGTACAGTTCGCGTGCAATCTTAGTGCGGGTCGCATGCAGTTTTGGTGCAGATCGCGTGCATTTTTTTTCGTGCAGCGCACGTGCAGTCCGTGTGCAGTGTCCGTGCATAAATCTGGGTGTCTAGGTTGGACACATCTAGAGCAGTCAGCGATTGCTCATCTGTGCTAGAAATAGCAAATCTGGTAGATCTGAATCTGAAAGTTCGTCTGGTGTTCGGTGGTGATCCAAGAACGCATCTAGAATGTTTCGGTGTCTGGTATCTACATCTGAAGACGGGGTTTTGAAGCTAGGGTTCTGTGATCAGAAGTTAGCTGTCTGGTATAATCTGAAGATCTAACATCTGTTGTAATCTATTCTAGTGATCTAGAAGTAGATACAAAATCTGTGTTGCCCGAGGCAATAACCTGGTTAGATTTCAGATTTGTACATCTGACTCCGCGTCTGAAGAGTTCTGAGTCGGCTACAGCGATGGCGAGCAGTGACAATTTGAATGAGGATGGTGATTATGCCCTGGTTACCGAAGAAGAAGCGTGCAAGGAAGTTGCATGGGTTCTAGATTCGGGAGTTTTTTATCGCATGTGTTCGCGCAAGGAGCAGTTTACAATGTATGAGCAGAAGGATGGAGACCGTATTTATATGGCTAATGGATCTATCTGCGAAGTAGTTGGGATGGGCTCTGTAAGGGTGAGAACTTCTGGTGATAAATATCTTGCATTGAACAAGGTAAGACACGTTCCATAAGTAGCAAGGAATCGGGTACCACTTAGTCGGTTGGACAAGAAGGGATACAGTTTCAAAGGTGAAGGTGGAGTTCTGGATGTCTACAAAGGTTCGGATGTGATTCTGAAGGGCGGAAGAAAAGATTCCTTGTTCATCCTCCAAGGTTCTGAGATTGGTGAGGGTGTTGACGAGCAGGTGGAGCAGCGTTTTACTCTAGGTCGGAGTGAACTGGGCAAGCCACAGCTAGAAGATCAACACACACCGATGTTATCAGCCATGGTTGGCATGATCCAATGTCGACTGGATTGGCCACAACTGAATGACTGTTAGTCGCCCGTTGGGGCGATTCTGAG
The DNA here is from genome assembly GCA_026119855.1 of Campanula takesimana. Taxonomy (NCBI): domain Eukaryota; kingdom Viridiplantae; phylum Streptophyta; class Magnoliopsida; order Asterales; family Campanulaceae; genus Campanula; species Campanula takesimana. The sequence continues at coordinate 1,217,866 of JAOWBW010000260.1, read as the reverse complement.
TGCCCATAGGTGCACGTCTGGGTGTCCGTAGGATACATTGCATGCAGAAAATCTGATTGTTCAGAGGACAAAGTTGTTTGTCCGGTGAGGCAAATTTTGAGTGTCTTGAAGATACATGGTGCACAAAATCGAGTGTCTTTGACGAAAGACAGACTGAGGCAAAGGTTGAAAAAATCTGGTACGAGGGATGTGGCTGAAGGTGGAGTCTATGTCGGAAGCTCGTGCATCTGAATTATTAGGGGAGATTCAAAGTCAAGGTGGAGATTGTTAGAGAAGATGACTTTGAAAGTCAAAAAGAGAAGAAAATAAAAAAGCATCAGAACTTGGCTGATCCGGTCGGGTGTCAAGGTAGGTCCGGCCGGACCAATGTGAATACCCGGTCAGACTATACCCTTGACCTGGGTGGACCCAACAACTCCGAGGTATTCCAGATTTTGGCACTGTTCTGGCTTGCGTAGAAAGTAAATCAAGTCATTTAGGGATTTGGTTTAGGACTCTTTCTATCTTCTGGTTTAGGTCTCTAATCCCAATAAATACTAGCTATAAACTAGTATTTTTCTGTGCTTGATTCAATTGACATGGAGAGAGAGATCAGTGATTCTAGATCTAGGGATTTGCATAGTTAGGAACTTTATCAAAGTTCATGCAAACATAGATTAGTGTGATTATCCTCATGTAATTGTTTCTCCGCCATAATAATATTTGTTTCCCTTTGCCCGTGGAGGTAGCCAATAGATAATTGGTGAACCACGTATATTCTGTGTTGATTTGCGTTCATTATTATTTATCTTTTGGGTCTGATTTACTAACACTAGATATGTCTAAGAATTATAGTTGATAAGAAACTAATGTAAATAACTCAATGATTTTTGAATAATATGTTATACCTTATAGACAAATACTCTTATATATATACTAGAAGTATAGACTTAGTAGGCCTAACATTTAAAAACGTCAATAAAGTGATGCATAATTATCCAACTTTTCGGCTCCTTATACATTGATCATCCTAATTTAACTTTTCATACAATAAAATGCATTGTTTTATGATGGGATATAAAGAGTTTTGCTTGGGAATGCATTGTTTTATAATGAAATACGTAGAGTTTTGCAATTCAAATTAAATCTCTTTTGAAAATACATAGAGTTTTGATAATAGATAAAGAACTTTAGCAAACATGCATGAAACGGAATTGTTTAGCACTTTAAAAGACAAGAAGATGTTTAATAAGCATTAGAGACTTAGTAATTGGAAAGTCACACAAAAAATGTTTACTCCCTCCGTCTCATTATGTTTGGCCACATTTATATTTTTATTTGTCTCATTTTGTTTGGCCACTTATAAAACCAATGTAAATTTATTCATTATTTTCCTATCATACCCTGATTTGAGTTTAATAATTACTACTAGTTAGTATAAAAACAAGGCACATATTCGCATGTACATATATCCTAATTAATATTAAAGAAGGGTATAATAGGAAGTATAAAAATTGAACAAGGTATTAATTGAAGCTTCTTAAACTACGAAATTTTATTTAGTGGCCAAACATAGTAAGACGGATGAGTAATAAACTAACCACCATGTCAGATTTTATACTCTCTTTTTTTCTTCTCTCTCTCTCTCCCCCCAATGCATCTCACTTTTATTCTTTCACAATTTTGTTTTCTCTCAAGTGGGTTGGAAGACATGATTATTTTGGCTTATTTGCCATTGCTTATCACTACATCTAAGTAACATTGTTGATATCTTCCATATCTCATATCTCATACTTCATTCTTCATCTCTTTTTTTCTTTTAATTTAAATTTGAAATATGTAGTTCTATCTAATTTACATTTACATTTCTTTTGTTTTTCATTTTCTTTATTCTTAATTCACAGTTTGATACATATTAGAAATTTAAATCTTATTTTCTTTTTTTCATTGTGTTTTCTTTCGGGTGAGATTTATTTTTTTATTTTTTTTTTTACTTTTTTTTACTTTATGTTTTTTTATTTCATATTGACTTTAGTTTTAGTCTTCATTTTCATTTACCACTTTCATATTTGGTTTGATTTTATTTATTATTTTTATCAATTTTGATTAGTTTTTTTTATTGCTTTTTTTTGTTTTTTGATTAAAATTTACACTTTCGGATTTCTTAGTACATTTTTCTATGCTATGTTTTTTCTATATTTATTTTCTCAGTTAAAATTATACTCTTTTTGTTTTGATTTCTTATTTATTTTCACGTTCTTTTAACATTCTCTCTATATATCTATATACTATATGGTTTTGACTATTTTCTCTCACGTGTTTTTTTTAAGTAGGTTTGAGAATAATTTTCTTGGACAAATTTGGACGAGGAAGAAAACACTATCGACAACCATGGAAGCTATGAAATCTGGCATGTTAATAGAGGACGCCACTAGGACTACCTGTAGTGGGTATAAAACACTCAAATTTACTTTCATTGAAGATTAGTATTTTGGGTGATTGTCAATTGAGAAAACAAGCTTCTTGGTGAGTTTTCTTTGATTTTTCTCTCTTAAATCTACTTTTATATAATATAGTTTTTGTCATTATGTTTATATTAAATAATCATCACTATTGTCACAAATATGGTATTTCATTTTTTTCTTTTTCCATGATTGCAATATAATTTTCTATATAGTGCTATTATTTTCAGAGTTAAGTATGTTGAGGATGATCAAGAAAAGAAATCTTTGGATTGTTGGAGTAGAGGACCAACCGAACTAGCGATCAAAGTGAAAGGAAGTGTTGGTCCCAGAGGGCAACAAGGGTATAGAACCGCTAGAGGGGGGTTTGAATAGCGGTCCAAACCTTTTCGAAAAATACCCTTGAAAATCAACCGAGTACTTATCAGTTTGGTCAATTGCGGTTTAAAGCACTTAAACCGAACTGATAAAATGCACAACGGAGTTTTAGCGGTTTTTGGCAAACTGATAGTTAAAGAGTTGGGCGGTTTGACTCGGGTTGAAAACACTATGATGCAACCGATAGATCAACTTGAAGATCAAAGAAAAACACAATTCACTTTTCAAGTCATTTCGTATATGGATTCAAGTTATAGACCACAAACAGAAAAGTAAATAACAAGACAGAAAAGTAAAGATCAAACACACAATTTGAAGAGGTTCGTTCTTGAATGAACTACGTCCTCTACCTAGATGGTTAATCTAGGATTTTCTAATAGCTACTATAATTGTATTAATTAGAGGAGGTTTTACAAGATGATTCTAAACTCTAATCAATCAATCTAACCTATAAAGCTATGAAAAATCAACCGGTGTATTCGAAGTATATAATCTATGTGATTATATAAATCGGGTGTGTGTGTGGAAAGAAATCAAATGCTCTAAGTATCTAAATGATGGTTTGAGCAAATGAAGAACTTTTGGTGTAAAGGCTGAGTATGGAATGGTTGATGGCTTGAAGCTTTGATGAAGGAATTCTGGGTTTGCTAAGGAGATGGTTGAAGGTTTGAATATCTGGGTAACAATCTTCAAAGCAAACTTGAACACTTGGGATATTTCTCTTGAAGCTCAGCAGCCTTCATTGTTGAGAAATGAAGGCTATTTATAGGCAGTGCACCCTTGTGACCGTTAGGGAAAGATTTGAATCAAATCTGAAGGGTACAATGCTGTCGAATTCCCATTGGTTGAGCTGTAATTGTCGTCATTAATTTTGTCTTGTAGTCCTAGGTAGTTGTAGCACCACTACCTGACATCCGTCCTTTGTTGCAGAAAGGACTAACGGTAAACAATTCAAATTGCTTGGACAAGACCGACATTCCTTGCAGTAACTCCAAGTTAACTTAGAGTTATTTTGACATGACATAAAATATTCCTTTACGGTTGAAAAGGGAATATTTGTCTAAGGATTAAATGAATTCTCTTGAATTCTTCATTAACTGATCGGCGGTTCCACCAGGCATAGGAGCGGTTCCGGGGATGAACTTGATGTGCGGTTTCATAAGAAACTGAAGCACGCGGTTACATGATTGTGGTTCCATCAAGTGTCATCAGCGGTTCCAAGAGAGACTTGAAGAGCAGTTTCATCAAAATCACAGAATGCGTGTCACGACCCGAAATATAGGCTCTATTTTATTAGTAATTAAATGATTTTTATTTAATTATTTGCTTATTTAATTATTTAAATTATTATTATTTAAATAATTAGGTGTGCATTTTATGTGTTATAATATTTGTGCCTAGCGTTTTATTCGAGTTATTTGGGCTAGTGTGGAAGTGTTGAGTCTTAATTGTTAGTCGGGAGTGTAAGAAACTGTGTTAGTTTGGGGAGGGGGTCTAGTTGTAACATTTCAAAAAATAATTTCCCCTACTCCCTCTCCTCCCTCACCCTACTCTTTCACTCACCATACTCCACCCCATTCCCAGGAAAACTCTTCTCTCTCTCCATTAATATTGGTAAGTTTTCTTCTTCTTCTTCTTCTCTCTTCATTTTCTCCTTCTTCCTCTCATCTTTTCTCATTTCTTAAAACGTAAACGTTGTTTAGATCGTCGCTAGGATCGCGTAGAGTCAAAAAGATTTGAATTCCGTCAACTTTGAGAAAATTCAAGTAAGTTACTTTTCCCCCATTTAAATGCTAAAATGTTCATATCATGCTTATATGATGATTTATGTGTTACATTTGAAGTTTGGATGAGTTTTGAATTTATTTGGAATTTATTGAGTTTTTGGTTAAAAATGGTGAATCGATGAATGCCTTGATTTAATCTTGGGTTTGGTTGATTAAGGGTGTTGTTAAGGTCCCCTCTTTGTTTAAATAATGTTTGGGTACCTTAGAAATCTTGTTGGGAGTGTTGGATTTTGGGTGTTTTGTGTTTTGGGTTGAAAATGGAAGAACCCATGTTGTTCTTCCCGATTTCTGGCGATTCCGGCATGTTGTGCGACCGCACAAAACGTACTGGGCGGCCGCGCATCTTTCTGAGAGTTTTTGTTCTTGTTTTGAGGCACTTTGGGCGACCGCACAACCCATCGTGGGCGGCCGCACAGATCTCTGAAAAATGTACATTTTGTTAAATTGTGTGACTAAAGAATGCGTTGTGCTCCAATTCTTGGGTGTCCTCCTAGTTGACCCTAGTGATCATTGTAGTACACTTTAGTGATAGAATTGGGTCCTTTGGGATCAAGTTTGTGCTTGAAATTCATTGATTGTTATTTTGGACTTCGAAGCACCTTTATTGTGTATTGTTGGTTTATGTCATCTTCTTGGTGATTAATTGGCTTGATTCCCTACTTTGGAATCCTTTGTTGTTTATCGTGCTAGTATTTTATTACTTAGCCTTTACGTGAAAGTCCAGCTGGTATTTTGTGTGTGTTCGGGCGATGCGAAATATTATGATGGCACGGCCAAGTCCATTATGATGTTGACCATTGTTTTGCCCAATTATTACCCTCCTCCAGATTGGCCTTGGATGTGAGAAGAGCTAGCTCCTTTGTGTGCATTTTAGCTATTTCTTGGAGCATGACTTTGTGGCATGTCTCCCGTCCTTTGTGACACTTCTTTTATGTTATTGGTTCCGGTACCGGGGTTTTCTCTTCGGCTTTCATGCCATTATGAAGATGTTGATTGGATGATTATTGAAGCTGCGCAGCGATCCTTTATTTGGATGTTCCGGTTTGGAAAACCTTGGCTATATCCTTTGTTATGTGTTTATTTCCGCTGCTATCTGTTATATGATATTTGCTATGTGCTATGTGATATTTATTATTGCTTATGGTATATTGCATCATAGCATGTCATATAGTTGCATTAGTAACTTATTGAGATTTATCTCACCCCGTTTCTTTTATCTTTGTTTTTCCTTAACCCCCCCCCCCCAGGTGCTAAGGATTAGTCTCGCTGATCACGAGAAAGAGGACGTCGAGTGTGGATCCGTTCTTTTGGGGAAAGTTGTATAGGTTGGTTTACATTATATCAATGTGTAACCTTTTGGGGATATTTGTACCAAACATTGACGTCATTAGGATTTTGTATATTTGTATTCTTGTTAGCATAAACTTGTGGAAGTTTATGATAAGTTGTATTTGGTTTTTATCAAACTCGATTTTGTAAAACTTTGGTTCATCACCTTTTGGTGCTAAATGAAATTTTTAACTTCGGTAATTTGGAGTTTATTGTTAGAGTCGACGTCCAGATCGCGGTCCCGGGGCCCGCGGGGTCCGGGGTCGCGACAATGCGGTTTGATGAAAAATAAGCGACTCCATGCTGGCGGTTCTTAGATAGCACGAATGCGGTTTTAAGATCTAAACCGCTAATCTAACCGAACTCAATACTCAGCCTAGACAAACAAAAATCTAGAAATGGACTTGTCTAAAAATTGAAGTATAACTTCATTACATGCGGTCCTAAAGTCTATAAAAAGACACGTGGCATGGATCAATCAAATTAAGTGGGTGTACTAACAATGAATCCTAACAATCTCCCCCTGTTTGATTGATGTCATTACCACACTATGATAATAGCAAAACATTTTACTTCGTAAAAACATGTCCGAAATAAATTTTATGAAATTGCATGTCCCAAGTCAATGCACACACTATGCTAGATCATAGATTTCTAATCTATCACAAAATAAAAAAAAATGAAGAAAAGATAGAAAAGAAATACATTCAGATGCATATAGAATGATATGATTTTGAAAATTAGATATGCATGTTTAAACCGAATGTTTAAAACAAAATGCACCTAAAATTATTTTCAAGATGAATATAGTGTATGAGTTTTGAAAAATGCAAGCATTGTTCCACAAACAAGCGGTTTGAATAAACAAAGTTTTGGAAACTGAATGCCATGCAATCATTCTCATTATAATTCAAATATAAAGTTTGAAACTTACAGAGCAGGAATTATAAGAGAGAACAAAAAGAGAGTAAGAGAAGAAATTTAGTCTACTTCATTAGCGGCGGCAGGAGCTCTTTCTTCAGCGGCACCATCTGCAATATTGTCCTGCGCGGCTTGGTCGTCAACAGTAGCTTGAGGGTCTTCGGCAGCATGGGCGGTTGGAGCAACATTCCTTGAATCGGAGGCATGAGCGATTTCAAAGATGAAATCTACTGAACGAAGCCGAACCTCAGTAGGTTCATTGATCTTTTGTTCAATACCAGCAGTTTGTTTGACCAATTTGCCGGTTCTGTGCAGTATGAGATCAGAGCTGTCAAAAATATGCTTGGCCAGAATGTCAAGTTTTTCTTCTATTGTGTCCATTCTGACATCAACGGCTTGCTGCTTCAAGGAGTAAATCTCATGGTTGGTTCTGACCAGATCTTGAAGAGCCAGTTGATTTTCCAAGATCATATTGAGCTTTTCATTTAATTGCTGCTGGTTTGCTCTATTATCAATTCTATCTGATACTCTATCCCCCTTAATGGCATTAAGATCTGACTGAATAGATAGGAGGTGAGAGTTGAACCGAGCAGTTGAGGTTTGTTGATGAAATTGAATATGTCTAACCGCATCTATCAAATCAGCGGTTGAGGCACGAAGAGGCAGAATTGGATAAGATTGAAATGAAGGAGGGGGTTCATCAGAAGGAGTATAATCAGGTATGGGTTCATCATCATCAGAAGAAGAAAGAGAGATGGCATCATCAGATTGATGGGAAGGAGAAAGATGCATTTTGGCTTTACCTTTCAAGAGAGTTGTGCATCTTCTAGTGATTCACCCATGGAAACCCTAAGTGCGGTTTCAAATTCTATGGGGTCAAATGGTAGTGAAAATGCATAAGGAACAATGTCGGTTGGACCAGTAGGAGGAGGAAGAGGGCATAAAGACCTATACTGATCAATGGTCACAAAAATGAAAGGATTGGGAACAAGAAATAGCCTATACAAATTGGGAATGCATAAACAATTGAAATATAGAAAGAATTGCGAAGCAAGAGTAGGATCATTCATGACCTGATGAGCAATTTCTCCCAAAATCTGTTCCACAGCGGCTAGAATGACTTGTTTAACATCTTCTTCCATATCATCATTGGTAAAATTGCATAAGGATTGGGGCGGCCTGACTTGAGAAACCTCTCTCGGCTTTAGCAGCGGTACAAGCATGAGCCCCATCCCTTCTGTCCCTTGAAGTTTCAGTTTTGACCCTCTTGATATAGGAAGCCAGTTCTGCAGCACTCTTCCTCTTTCTTGTCGTCGGTTTTATGATTGAAACCGATGGTGGAGCAGATGGAGAAACTGAAGACTGAACCGTCGGTTGAACCGAAGTTGAAGCAAATGGTAGAACCGGAGATGAAGATGGACTGGACCTTGGTTGAACTGTATAAATTGGAGATTGTAAGTACCCCAATCTGAAATTGACCTACCTTAGAGGAATTCTTGGTACCATTTAGGGATAAACCAATAGGCCACGACCTCACTAGGATAAACCTAATATTCCAGGACTGAATTGGAATTAAACTTGGAAAAATCCAGAAGCTCGCCAAGTCGAGTCGTACGGATGGTTTGGGCACATGAGGTCCCTAGCCGTACGGCTATGTTGGGAACCCTCAGCCTCTATAAATTGAACCCTATGCTGATCATTTCAGGGGGGGGGGAGAACACGTTTTGTGAGCTGATACTCTGACAGTTTGAGAGCAGAAAGTGAGTGATACATACATTTGAGTGAAAAGAGAGGAAGATAGGCCATAACCATCATAGGTGAAGCCTCCTTCTCCCCATCTTCTTCTTCATCTCAAACTCTTTTATTATTGTTCATATTGTTGCTCATCCTTTGTGTTATTTCTCATTATTCTTGCAAGCCTTGTCCATTCAAGCACTTTACATTTCATTGAAAGTCTTGTCCATTTCAAGCACTATATATATATATATATATATTATACAAGCCTTGTCCTCTCAAGCTATATATTATGATTATATATGTATATTGGAACCAAATCATGAGGTGATTAAAGGTTCCCTTCATGCCTAGTGTGCGATTATGGGATAAAACCTAAGGATGATCATGATTTGTTAAATTTCATATTGATTTTGTTCTTGTTTGGCCATGAGAGTCATGATTGGGTGATAAAGTTTCAATCTTTATCATCTCAACCATGACTTAGCCATAAAATCACCAAGCATGGGACATAAAGATTCAATCTTTATGTTATATTTTTGTCCCTAAAGTTTAATCTTGCATCATAAGTCTATTTTGATGGTAAAGTTTAAATCTTTACTCATCAAAATGATCATTTTAGCCCAAAGGGCATGTTCATCACCTTTTTCTTAAATTTCCCCCAATGATTGTCTTGATCACACCCAAAACCTTTGTTTTTGGTGTCCAACTAGTTATCAATGACATAGGGATGATTAATCCATGTTTTTGTTAAAAGAATATAACTGAAAATGATCATCTCAGTCCAGTTTCAGCAAAAACACTCTGTTTTCCCTGAAACTGGACAGTTTTCTGATAAACTGTCAAAAATCCTTGGAATGCCCTCCCCATCCGTACGGACACTTTGGCCGGGGAGTGCATTTTTCAGTTTCTTCCCTTTCCGGTCAGAATGTTTGAAAAATAACCCTTTTTTGTTAAATAATTAACCAGTTTTGTTAAAAGTCAGTTTCTCCCATTTTTGAAACACACACACACACACACACACATGCACTTTGTTAACTAACGTTAGGGAGACTTGGTCCTATCCGAGGCGACTTGGGTGACGTAAAACTCTTCCCAAGGCGTAACCTAACCTCCAAACTAATAGAATCTCTAACCTTTCAATTTGTTGGTTAAAATAATTAACAAATGTGGCGACTCCGTTATGTTTTGTGTGATAACCGTGTTTGGCGTTTCGCCCCCATACTCGTCGCATTTCCGCGCGGGGCGGGATCCTTACAGTGGCGACTCCGCTGGGGAGTAAAGTGTTCGCAAACTTCTTTTTAGAAGCTTTAGGGGCACTTTTGTGTGGGTCAAACTCCCGTCCCCCGTTTTCGTTAACTTTTGTGTTTGTTTTGTGTGTGCTGTGTTTCTGTTTGAATTTTCTGGAGTGGAAACTGTTCTGGATGTGCAATAAACTGGGGCTTGATGATCAGAAGTTGAAAAACTGCAAAAAATAATAGCCAGGATGCTATAGCCGTACGGCTATGTTGGGCAGGGAACAGAATGTTTCAAAATTTAACAATTTTGTGCAGGGCAGAAATAATTTGTGTCCCTTTCGCTTTTGCTTATCCAGGTTCCAAATTTACATATTTGTTTGTACACATTACCTTATTCTTTTTAGCCAAAACTTGGTTTTTAAAGATTGGTTATGCACAAGTCTTTTTGGACATAAAATTGGGTTTTTAAGGCCTCCTTGTGCAATAACCCCTTTTGTAAAAGATTTTGAATCCTCCTTTGTTGTGCACAACTTGTTTTGCAAATGGTTTTCAAAAGGATTGTTTCTTGTGAAGTTTTGACTTCAAAGAACTTTTGGTTGTGCACAATTTGTTGCATGTACAAGTTTTGGCTTTGTTTGTTCATATGATTCTTGCTTGATTGCTTGTATAAATAGCTTATTCATGCTTGCTCATTTTTGTTGATTATGCTTATTCATGCTTGTTCATATGTTGATTATACATTGCTCATGATGTTAAAACGAATCAAAAATTTCTATTTTAACTCAAAAGAGAACGTAGAATGGCTTCACACTACGCGTACTTGACCTTGCACGTTCCAAATACCCTTTAAACCCGGGATGGATGCCACGATGCAGCTTGATTGGTGCTCTTGTTCCCTTCTAGCGCGCACGGGTCCATTCCACCTCCCCTTCCGAGCCGAGTCAACCACACTTGTCTGTGACACACAAATACCGAGACTTTGGTTGGTTTTTGGTCTAGCTCACATTACCACGTCCCTAATACGTGTCTGAGATTAATTGTGGCCAAGTTAATGCCCGAGTCACGACTCTTTGTGAAAGCAAGTGTGACCATGGTCAACTTTGACCCGGTTCTTGACCTATGCGTTAATATTGTCTATAATTAACCTAAGTCGTGTATTATGGATAGGGTGACACTGTGTTGTCAAGCCCTAATGAATGGTCCATACTAATCATCCTTAAGCCCATCGATAAGATTCGAGAGCCCTCATCAAAGATGAGGTTATGACGGAAGTCCCTTAAGTCCCTAAGACGAATCTCGATCTTAACCGGGGCTTAATCATGATTGGAATGGCTCACGCATTGGGAATATTGCGATACACTAGACCCTAGGTTCGTTTCTTTTGGTAGGTGGAAGCCGCTTGCCCTATAGGACCCGCGCCCGGGACAGTCCATCCATGGGAGTGTGCAAGGCAGGTGAAAAACGAGGGGTCTATAGGCGTAGTGATGGCCTCCACTGATCCAGGATGTAGAATAGTTGTGAAAAAGAAGAGAAATCTTTTCCAACCAATCAGGAATAAGACGTGTTTTAAGTAAACATAAACATAATTAATAATAATGAACCATCATGTTGCATGAGCCTAAACCCATTCTCCCAAACACCAACCCGAGTTGATACCCGAGTCTGAAATGAACCTTCCTCTCCTCCGCAGCTCGTAAGAAGTGGGTCAGAGTTCCGGGTCATCATCTGATTAGTGCCGAGTCTGATAGTTCATCAGCAGCTTCACTCAGACTTCTCCGAATGGCTAGTCCGGTAGGAAGTAGTAGTGGGGGTGACAACGCAGCGGATCCAAATGGTCTTAGTAGGGAAGAGCTGGTACAAGCTCTAGAGGCTGCCAGGGCTCGGGAAGAGAATGTCAGGAAACGCCATGAGGATATGCAGAATAGGGTTATGGAAGCCATGAGGCAGAGAGGGGTAGCCGTTGTGTTTGAAAACGATGGAAGTTTTGTGGAAATCACTGATGAAGAGGGAATTGAGAATGTGCAGCCCCGAGGATATAACCGGGTTCCGCCCCCTCAAGCTTACCAAAATGTGGAGACCTTACGTCCCACATTCCAAGCCACCACTCACCAAACTGTGCCTACCACTCATGCTTCCTTTGTCCCGCCGGGCGGTTTTCCCATGTACCCGGGTTCAACTTGTATGACACAATCCCAAGTAGCCGAGCACCCTTAGCTCCAGCTACCATTGGCCTGCCACCTCCGGCTTTGCCAACCACCTATCGAGAAGTGCCTTACCCACTTTGCCACCCAATGGCCCAAACCTCTGAGGCTATCCCACCATATATCCCGATAAGTAACCCGGCACCAGGGTATGTCTACACCCATTTGCCACCTCAAAATCCTCCTCCGATGGTCCCATCCACCACTTCACCTCCCGCCACAATGCCAATAACGGGCCAAACCGTGGGATCAATCAACTCAAGCCCACATGTGGACCCCCAGATGGGGTGGTTGGTAGAGAAATTGAAACAAATGGAAGAGAGATTTGAGGGGATGAACGAAAAGAAATCCTCCTTGGGGATTACCGAACCCAACAAGATTGTTCCTCTGCCTCACAAGTTCAAAATGCTAGAGATAGATAAATTTGATGGGACTTATTGCCCCCAGACTCATCTTAATGCTTATACTTTAGCCATGAGAGCAAAAGGGTGCACCATGCAGCAAACGGCCGATCACTTCCAACTGTCCGTGAGAGGAAACGCCCTCAAGTGGTTCTTTCACTTGAAAGATGAATCCTGAGAAACGTGGGATGCAATCAAGGAAGCATTCCTCAACAAATATCGGTCAAACCTAGAATGGGAAACTAACCGGGTTGATCTGCAAAGCACCCTGCAAAAGGGACATGAGCCAATAGGAGAGTTCTACAAGAGGTGGAATTATAAACTTGGGGAGATTTCCAATCCACCCACAGAAGAGGAACAATTGGACATTTTCCAATCATGTTTGAAACCTAAGCTACGGGCCTTGATCAGTCATCACTTTTACCCCAACCTCCTGGAAATGGTCACTGCCGGGTCCAAATTTGAGAAGGCCCTTAATGAGAAATCCTCTACTCAGGCCAGTGGGAACTCCTACAGATATCGTCCCCCGACAGCCGGTAATGGGAAGGAAGCCGTGGGAACGGTAAATAATATCCAAGGGGAGAATCCGAGACAAACTCCGCAAAGGGCTGGGAACTTGGAAAGGCGTCCGTATGTTCGATTTGAGGACTTTGGGATGACCTTGGGTAAGGTGTTTGAAGGGTTAGTTAAACAAGGCCTTACAAAACCCCTGGTTAACTTCCAACCCAGAAACCCCGAGAGGTACCGTGACGAGAGCAAGAGGTGTGCATTCCACAGCTACCATGGGCATGATACCGATGATTGCCCCGATGTAAAGCGCATCATCCTAGATTTGATTGCCAAAGGGAAGCTCGAGCACCCCCAAAGGCCGAACGTGATCAATAATCCATTCCCCAACAACCATGGCATTAATATGATTGAATTTGGGCTAGTCGATGTGAATATGATTGAGTTCGGGGGGCCGACACCGATGAACCTTTTGGAGTTCAATGTCCCGATGACCGAGATTGGGAATGAATTGAAGGAAACCCTGTGGGCATGCGTACAGGAGGGAAACATGAAGTGTCCATCCGACTCTATGATTGCCAATGTGATGAGTGCAAGGATCCCCCACCAAAATGCCGATGAGTTGATCGTAATAACACTCACCGAGCATGAGCTAACATTTGAAGAATGCATGGAGGAAATGAAAAAGTCGATTAAGAGCACGTTGGACAGCGAGAGCCAAAGCTCAAATGGGGTTTGTCCTCCACCCGATAATTGCTTCCATATCATTGAAGCATGTAGTTTATCCACCGGCAAAAGGACAATTAAGCGGGTGGGTCACCCTAATGGAAAGAATGGTCCGAAATTGCAAAGACCCCGGAAATCACCAACTATGAAGGGTACCTCGCCCAAATGAAGGGAGCCATTCGCTCTATGCCCCGTAAGGAGCTCTGAATCCTATGTGAACGCGATGATGATGAGGTATCTTCAAATATGCCTCCCCGTGTTCCTTCCCCGAGATTGGAAGAAGAAAGCTTTCCGGCCTTGGATGACTTCTTAGCTTTGCCACCGTTGTTTCCACCGCCACCGCTGATTGATGGGTCTGTATTCTCGGATTACTATTGTTGCATGCTTACTTTGGAAAAACTCCGTGAAACCGTAGGAGATGGGAAGAGCCAAAGCCACCACCCTATCTCTCTAGAAAAGATCCGTGAGTCGGCATACGCCCCGAAAGGAATGGTCATGGTGAATGAGTTAAGAAAGGAATCATGGCCATATGGTACCCAGAACCCCCCCGTCACTCGGGAAAGGGGCGGAAGAGGTTGACAACCCTTTGGAAGTGAGTGTACTGACTCGATCTGGGCAAGTGCACACGGAGAACCCTAAGAAACCTCCGCCACCGGAACACCGAATGCCTCCCCCTCTTGCTAGTGAGGCAAAAGCCCTAGATTCTGGAGAAGAGGATCCCGTCTTAACCCAACTCAAGAGGACACAAGCTAACATATCTTTGTGGTCCCTCCTCACTTCCTCCTACCCTCACAAGCTCAAGTTGGAGGAATGCTTGGCCCAAACTATGGTACCTACCACGGCTACCCCCGAAGAGGCCGTGCAAATGATTTTGAGTATTCAATATGGGAATGTCATCACATTCACGGACTTGGATTTGCCAAAATTTGGGGCTACCAACAATGAGGCCCTCTACATCACGGTGCAATTGGATGAGCACCGCCTCCCTCGGGTTTTGGTTGATAATGGTTTCGCCATGAATGTCCTCCCCGCTAAGATGATGGATCTACTTGGTCTTAAGACCACCGACCTAAAGCCTTCCATGATCACTGTTAAGGCTTATGATTCCATGGCCCGCTCAGTCCTAGGGTTGGCCACCTTGAACCTTTGGTTTGGAAAACAAATGATGCTAACCGACTTCCAAGTGCTTGACATCCCCATATCCTTCACCGCCCTATTGGGATGCCCATGGATCCATAAAGTCAACGGGGTAGCTTCCACCGTCCACCAATGCGTGAAATATGTGCAAGAGGGTAATTTGACAACCATTTATGGGGACAGTGTTACTACAGAAGGAACCAACACCAATGGGATTCCCGTGTTAGAAATCAAACATGAGGAGAGCGGCATGGTTTTGACCGGCTTCACCGAGATACCATCCAAAACCCACATTTGTTGTGTAGATCTTATGCTCACCAAGGACAGGATTCCCCCTGCAATGAAAATGATGCGTTTGATGCGCTACCTACCAGGGCTTGGTCTTGGAAAGAAACTCCAAGGGACCCACAAGATTGTTGAGATCAAAGAGCAATGCTCCATGGCTTGGGATACAAACCCACCCCCGAGGACCTTAGGATGGATAAGGAAATGGCTCGAAAAAGAGGCCAAGCCAGAGTTCGAGGGATTCCGTTTAAATCTTCCAACCTCTGCCCTTACACTTTCGATATGAGTCGCTACTTTGTGAAAGGAGGGGTCCAAACCGAGGCCCCGGAGCCGAAAGAGTCAATGATGACCAATTGGGATAAGTTGTAAGAGGATCTTAAAAGATTTCGAGGGATGGTGGCTAACCCCGTAAGGAGGGCATTTCTGGATACACCCAAGATGACTGGTCCTACTGAGACCTCTATTAGTCACGAATACACCTTTAAGAGAGTGCCCGAGATGGTAAGGGAATTTGAAACCTTGTCTATGGTGGAGGCTAGCCAAGAAAGGGGACACGTTTGGGGTCAAAATGGTAGATGCAAGTTTGAGGAGGTAGCCCCCGAGCACGCCACCAAGGAAGTCATGGACGACGAATGGAATGGTGTGGTAATGCAAGAAATGTTTGGGGAGGAGTTGGTCGTGCCTGATCTGATTGGCCTCGAAAAGGAAATAATTGCTGTGATAGGAGATGGATCTCTTGGGACCTTTGACCCTCGCACCTTGGTAAGCCCGATGGACATGCCTATGAAGAATTGGGTAACCTTTTCTGGATCGGTGGCGAGCAAGGAGGAAATGACCACGAAGCTTGGACTGGTTCCCCGCCCCCTAGAGTCAAATGTCATAGGGTCCAATATAGTTGAGTCCCCTCAATCTCTTGTCTTTGAATTTGTGTCTTCCTCCTCTGAGGGCCTCAGGCCTGAGGATTATGAACTTGTAGCCAACGTTGTATTCCCATTTGCATTGAATGAAATGATAGACCTTTCCGAGTATCCCCTCATTGCCAACTTATTAGATGATAAATTAACTAATAATCTAAAAATGGTTAATAATGAATCACCTAATAATGCATACACACTAAACGAACAAAACATTAAACAATACTCAAAGCAGGTTGTTGATCGAGAGGAAAACCGTGCCCAAGCTCCCGAAGAGGTTTTAACTAAGGTGAATTTGGGGACTGAAAATGAGCCGAAAGAGACACAGATTGGTAGCTACTTCAAAGGAGCCGAAAGAGAAGCTTTGGTTGAGCTACTTAAGGAGTATGTGGATGTGTTTGCTTGGTCTTATAAGGATATACCGGGGTTGTATTCTTCAATCGTTAAACATAAGATCCCCGTGGATCCCGAGGTGAAACCTGTCAAGCAAAAGCTTCGGCGAATCAAACCGGAATGGTCTTTGCAAGTCAAAGAAGAGATTGAGAAGTTGCTCCGGGTCGGCTTCATAAGGGTGATAGAGTACCCCTCGTGGCTCTCCAACATAGTAACAGTTACAAAGGCCAACGGAAAGGTCCGATGTTGTGTCGAATTTAGGGATCTCAACAAGGCGAGTCCCAAAGATGATTTCCCCATCCCGAACATCGACATGCTTGTAGATACAACCTCTAGTTTTGAGGTCAAATCTTTTGTGGATGGTTTTACCGGGTATAACCAGATTAAGATGGCTGAGGAGGACCAGGAAAAGACTGCCTTCACCACCCCATGGGGGACCTTTTGCTACACCGTGATGCCTTTTGGGTTGCGAAATGCTGGGGCTACCTACCAAAGGGCCGCAACCGCACTCTTCCATGATATGATCCATAAGGAGATAGAGGTGTATGTCGATGATATGATTGTGCATTCTAAGGGCATCGACGGGAAACATTTGATAGACTTGAGAAAGTTCTTTGACAGGCTTATGAAGCACTCCATGAGGCTCAATCCGACCAAGTGAACTTTTGGGGTTTCTCGTGGCAAGGTTTTGGGGTACATGGTCACTGAACAAGGCATCGAAGTGGATCCCCAAAAGGTTAAGGCAATTATGGAAATGAATCCACCTCGCACCCAAACAGAGGTAAAGGCCTTCATGGGAAGGTTGCAATACATTAGCCGCTTCATAAACCAGCTTACTCCCACGTGTAAGCCCATCTTCAAATTGCTAAAGAAGATTTCCGAGGTTGAATGGAATGAGGAATGCCAAAGAGCCTTTGACAAGATTAAGGCCTATCTCATCCACCCGCCAATCATATGCCCCCCGCACAAGGAAAAGTCACTCTTACTCTACCTAACAGTGACTGATACGTCGATAGGAGCAATGTTGGCCCAAGAAAAGAAAGATTAAAAGGTAGAGAATGCCATCTAATTTGTGAGCCGTAAGCTACAAGGGAGCGAGCTCAACTACTCCCCAATTGAAAAGACTTGCGCCGGATTGGTATGGGTCGTAAGAAAATTGAAGCATTACATGCATGCCCACCCGATACAACTTATCTCCAAGATAGACCCCATCAAGTGCTTGTTGGAAAAGCCATCTTTGTCCATGAGACTTGCCAAATGGTCCTTCTTCCTAGCTGAGTATGATATCAGTTATATGTCAAGGAAGGTGGTCAAAGGAAGGGTCTTAGCGGAACATTTGGCGGACTTCCCTAGTAATGAGGAAAAAGAGCCCGAGCCATAATTCCCTGATGAAAGGATTTTTGCCCTCGAAGGAGAAAATAGGTGGCAATTGTTCTTCGACGGTGCTGCCAATAAAAGAGGAAATGGCATTGGATTGTTCTTGGTTGACCCAAAAGATGAGCACACCCCCGTCACCATCAAGTTGAACTTTGATGTGACCAACAATGCCACGGAATATGAGGCATGCACGGCCGATTTGGAAGCAGCCCTGGAGAGGAATGTGAAAGAATTGGAAGTATAGGGAGATTTGGCTTTGATCATCAACCAAGTCTCCAACAAGTGGAAAACACTGGACCCTGGTTTACAAAAATATCATGCCTACATGGAAGAGCTCATGGAGAAATTCAAAGAAGTCATCTTCCACTACTTGCCGAGGGATCGGAACCGTTTTGCCGATGCCTTAGCTAATTTGGCTTCATTGGCAGAAATCCCCGAGGGAAAGTCGATAAAACCTTTCCGAGTTGGGAGGAAAGAAAATCCGGCATACTGTTATGAGATTGAGGCTACCACAGAAAATGTGGAGGAGCCATGGTACAACCAGATTTACCGATTCCTCAAGGAAGGGGAAGCTTCCTTTATGAATGAAAAGGGAAAATATGTGGATGGGATAAAAACTAAAAGCATGGCGGCACTCAAACGGCTGGCATCCCACTATGTCATCTTGGGGGATATCTTGTACAAAAAGCGCCATCAGGGCCTGCTCCTTAGGTGTATAAGCATGGAAAAGGCAAAAGAACTCATGCAAGAGGTTCATAGCAGAGTATGTGGCCCTCATATGAATGCAAGGGCATTAATGCAAGTCATCTTACGGATGGGCTACTTTTGGATCTTAATGGAGACCGATTGCATACAATTTGTGATGAGGTGTGATAAGTGTCAGCGGTTCTCCAACCTCAACCACCTACCACCTCACCATCTCTACTGTATGACCACACCATGGCCCTTCTCAACATGGGGCATTGACATCATTGAGAAAATTTCCCCGCCCGGGAGCAATGGCCACGAGTTTGTTTTGGTAGCCGTAGATTAGTTCACAAAGTGGGTAGAGGCTAAATCCTACAGGGTCCTCACTTCCAAGAAGGTTGCGGGGTTTATAAAGGAAAATATCATGTGCCGGTACGGGATCCCGAACGAGGTCATCACCGATAATGGCTCGCACTTCGAAGGTGAATGTGATCAATTATTAGGAGAATTCCGAGTCACCCGCCACAAATACTCCCCATATAGGCCTCAGACCAATGGTGCAGTGGAGGCCACCAACAAAATGCTCGAAAGGATTATTAAGAAAATGGCAACACGGGGGAGAGATTGGCCCGAAAAACTACATCTAGCATTGTGGGGCTACCAGACCTCGGTTAGAACCGCCATTGGGGAAACTCCTTTTGCTTTGACTTATGGAATGGAGGCCATGCTCCCGGCTGAGTTGGAGGTACCGTCGTTAAGAATTTTGCTGGAGAACAAAATACATAAGGTTGATTGGCTTCGGAGCCGACATGATGAATTGGCCTTGTTGGACGAACGTCGTCTGAAGGCAATGGAGCACATCCGCGCCTACCAAGGGAGAATGGCGCGAGATTTTGATAGGAAGGTGAAGCCCCGAGAAATTCGGGTAGGAGATTTGGTCCTTAAGGAAAAACCCCCGGGGAGGTCTAACCCCGATGGAAAATGGGAACCCGTGTGGATCGTTCCCTTTGTGGTACAAGAGATCTTCTCAGGAGGTGCAATGAGGCTTTCGGACTTGGATGGCAACCCCTTCATGCACCCGGTCAACGGTGATAAGCTCCGTCGTTACTTTGTTAAAAAAAAAAAGATTGTAGGTGCCAAAAGAATATACCCACATAGATTGAAAACCCGTTTGGGCGGTCTAGAGAAAAAACATGGTCGCACCCAAAATTTGTAAAAAGTGAACTACGATGACCTGAGCCTCTTAGTCTCAGGGGAACGTAGGCAGCCAATTATTGGTCCGGTCTAAAAAATGAATAAAAATCAAATTTGGTTTTGAGCCAAAACTCCGTGTAAATGCAAATTGGCTTCATAAGTAACCATTTTCATTATGGTTAAAACACTTCTTTGATGAATTCAAGCACGGTCTACTATCGACTCAACTAACATGCTTAAGACATAATTGTGTTTGCAATGGCAATGGGTGGATACATGGAAATGTAGGACTATCACTGTTCCTCGTCCCTCCTCTTCTTCTTCTGACTTCTTCGAGTCTTCTTTTTCTTCACATCAAAGATGTCGATCTCCCCCTTCCATGATCGGGTACCCTCCCGACATCCTCAACCAGCCCGGTTGCCCTCAAAGCCGCATTGGCAGCAGCCCGAGCTCGAAGATCTTTCATTCGTGCCCCTTCCCTAGGCATCACAGCCATCCTCCTATCAGCCAAAGCTTGATAGTCCTCGACAATATATCCAGTAATGTTATGGCCACTCACCACAGCCTCGGTCTCTCTCAAAACCCTGCTAGGGTCATGAGTCCCACCAAGAATAACCTCACGCCTCTCCTCAATGAGCCTCTGAGTCTATCCCATAGTCTATTCATACCAGTCCAAGTAGACCGTGGTTAGAACCATGCTGGCTGCACGCCCAAGAAGTACCCGAGCGGGAAAGAGGGAACAAGTCCACAATTGGGAAAGAAGTGAAATAGTGGAGGAGTCCCATATAGACAAGGGCGGAAGCCTCAAGTGCTCCGGGTTAACACCAGACCATTCCAATAGTGGAGTCTGTAGTAATCCAAACTGACGACAGACCAAAGAAGGGATGTAGTAAGACGATCCCAAGAGTCCCGGCACCCGAACGAAAAGGGAAGTGTCCTGATACTCCCGCACCGAGCTGATACGCCAATGTGGGACTGACCAATGGATCCCGGAAGTTATGAGGCGATCCATGTAAGCCTCCCAAACACTCTAAATGAAATCCAAGAGGATGCCTCTCAAGGAATAAGACCACGGTTTGTGAGAGATAGGAGCCTCGGGAATGGCCATCAACCTCTCCCTCAACCATAAAGTGAGTAAGGCGGGGCTACCACTACGCATGAAGCCGTCTCCCAAAGCCAAGCGGTCCATGCCATGAAGGGTTTCGCCCAAGATCAAGGGACAATATCCTTCCCCGCACGGCACTCCTCAAGGACACTCAGCAAAACCCTATGACATGTACCTTTGGAGCCAACCATGTAGAAAAAGGCAAGAATGCACAAACCAAAGGCATTCCAAGAAGCCTCATCTGTGCGATCCATGAACTTCTCGGGGAGATCCGAAATGTCAATGAAAGTGTGATTAAGGACCATGCATAGAGCCTCTTCCAAAGGAATGTCGAGAAGAGAGACCAACCTTTCGACACACATGGTGTCATCAACCGAGGGGAGAGCAATGACCTCCGTGTCAACGCCACCCACCAAAGCCTTGAAATCCTCATAGGTTGGAGTGATTTCATTATAAGAGAAGCAATATACATGTCTCCTAACATCCCAAAAGGACGCAGCGGCTTTTAATAGCTCAAGATCCGGGATGAACTCCTTGAGAGACCAAAGGGATTGGAGACCAAATTTGGACTGGAAAGCTCCCTTGTGATTCCTCATATGGTACTGCATCCAAAGCCTAAGGTTGCCCTCAAAGCATTCTTGATGAATATTGGACAATTTTGGTGGTTTTTCCATGAGAAAAGGCTCCAAGGAAGAGAAAGCTTTCGAAATGAAGATGATGAACTGATTGATGAACTTCAGACTGTGGCATTTAAGAAGATGACCAGGCCTGGAAAAAAATTGATGAAAAGGGAGTGTTTCCTCCCCTAGTCGTACGGCTACTTTAGCCCTGCCAGAATTAATGATTTCTTGTTGAGAGTTAGCTTTGTGGTCCTACCCATTCAAAGCCCCTTCCCAACCAATGTCATAAATGCCCCCGAAAAATACCCCTTTTGGCTCATGCAACTTGAATTGAACCTAGAAAGATTAGGTTCCCAATGAAAATGAAAATCGGGCAGTCCCTAGATGGACGTAAGACCAGCTTTATAAATTTAACCTGGCCATGATTCGTAAGTCCAGGTTAAGAGTATGAATTTAGCCCGGCCGTACTTCGTAAGTCCAGGTTAAGAGTATGAAGTTAACTCGACCGCGCTTCATAAGTCCAGGTTAAGAATATGAATTTTATGAATTTAACCCGGCCGTGCTTCGTAAGTCCAGGTTAAGAGTACGAAATTAGCCCAGCCGCGCTTCGTAAGTCCAGGTTAAGAATATGAATTTATCCCGGCCGCGCTTCGTAAGTCCAGGTTAAAAGTGTGAATTTAACCCGGCCGCGCTTCGTAAGTCCAGGTTAAGAATATGAATTTTATGAATTTATCCCGGCCGCGCTTCGTAAGTCCAGGTTAAGAATATAAATTTAGCCCGGCCGTGCTTCGTAAGTCCAGGTTAAGAATATGAATTTAACCCGGCCGTTCTTCGTAAGTCTAGATTCAAAGTATGAATTTAACCCGGCCGCACTTCGTAAGTCCAGGTTAAGAGTATGAATTTAACCCGGCCGCGCTTCCTAAGTCCAGGTTAAGAGTATGAATTTAACCCGGTCGTGATTCGTAAGTCCAGGTTAAGAGTATGCATTTAGCCCGGCCGTGCTTCGTAAGTCCAGGTTAAGAGTATAAAATTATCCCGGTCGCGCCTCGTAAGTCCAGGTTAAGAGTTTGAATTTGTGAAGTTAACATGGCCGTTCTTCGTAAGTCCAGTTAAAAATATGAAAAATTATCCTCTGGCGGTCAGGAATGACATAAGTCCATTAGGTTTCGTCAGATTTGCCCTTTGGTGGTCCGGTGTGACGTAAGACCATTAGGTTTTGTGAGATTCGTCCTTTGGCAGTCCGAAATGACATAAGTCCATTAGGTTAGACCTGTCCTTTGGCCGTCCAGCGTGGCGTAAGACCATTAGGTTCTGTGAGACTTATCCTTTGGCCGTCCGGCGTGACGTAAGACCATTAGGTTAGGTTAGACCTGTCCTTTGGCCGTCAAGCGTGGCGTAAGACCATTAGGTTCTGTGAGACTTGTCCTTTGGCCGTCCAGCGTGACGTAAGACCTTAGGTTTCATGAGATTTGTCCTTTGGCCGGCCAGCGTGACGTAAGACCATTAGGTTTTGTGAGATTCGTCTTTGGCCGTCCGGCATGGCGTAAGGCCATTGGATTTTGTTGAAACGGTCGTACTTCGTAAGTCCAGGGTAGAAAGTGAAATCGTGAAAGTCCCGGCCGTACCTCGTAAGTCCAGGATGAAAGTTAAGATGTTATTGCCTCGGCAGCCCTTTGTAGGGCGTAAGACCAGTATAGTCGTGACTAGGTTAAGAAAACCTTTGTCCCCGAGAGTGGTCAGGTTAGAGAAAACCTATCATTGTGACGGCAGTCTGTGATGACGTAAGACCAGTTTGTGTAGTCGACCCTCCGCCATGAGATAAGTTGACCAATTGACCAGTTTGTGTAGTCGACCCTCCGCCATGAGATAAGTTGACCAATTGACCAGTTTGTGTAGTCGACCCTCCGCCATGAGATAGGTTGACCAATTGACCAAATTAACCATGTGTCCCGGCAGTCCTTAGTCGGACGTAAGACCAGTTATCCTTGAGTCGACCCTCTCCTAATAGAGCCTAGTCGATCGAGCCCAGCCTCTGAACCATGCCCATTATTTGAGCCTCTGAGCCATGCTCATTCCTTGAGTCGACCCTCTCCGATAGAGCCAAGTCGATCAAGTCTAGCCTCTGAGCCATGCCCATTATTTGAGCCTCTGAGCCATGCCAGCCCCCTTAGTCAACCCACTCCGAATAGAGCCAAGTTGACCAAGTCCGGCCTTTGAGCCATGCCTGTTTAGGAAGGGATGAATGAATATCCACCTAAGGCCCATAAGTATGAGTATCCTTAAAATCTCTCACCCGAACTATGTTAGGCTTGATTCCCTCGAATAGGGATACGTAGGAATCCTATACCTCTAGGTCCAGCTATAAAACAAATCGGCCAAGCCGTCCTCCCATCAGATTGGGATGCTTATTTTGTCGACAACCCCGCTTTCTTCAAAAGCGACGTTGCTGAGGGGCTCTGTAAGTACCCTAATCTGAAATTGACCTACCTTAGAGGAATTCTTGGTACCATTTAGGGATAAACCAATGGGCCAGGACCTCACTAGGATAAACCTAATATTCCAGGACTGAACTGGAATTAAACTTGGAAAAATCCAGAAGCTCGCTAAGTCGAGTCATACGTATGGTTTGGGCACATGAGGTCCCTAGCCGTACGGCTATGTTGCGCACCATCAACCTCTATACATTGAACCCCATGCTGATCATTTAAGGGGGGAGAAAACATTTTGTGAGCTGATACTCTGCCAGTTTGATAGCAGAAAGTGAGTGATACATACATTTGAGTGAAAAGAGAGGAAGATAGGCCATAACCATCATAGGTGAAGTCTCCTTCTCCTCATCTTCTTCTTCATCTCAAACTCTTTTATTATTGTTCATATTATTGCTCATCCTTGTGTTATTTCTCATTATTCTTTCAAGCCTTGTCCATTCAAGCACTTTACATTTCATTGAAAGTCTTGTCCATTTCAAGCACTATATATATATATATATATATATATATATATATATATATATATATATATATACAAGTCTTGTCCTCTCAAGCTATATATTATGATTATTTATGTATATTGGAACCAAATCATGAGGTGATTCAAGGTTCCCTTCATGCCTAGTGTGTGATTATGGGATAAAACCTAAGGATGATCATGATTTATTAAATTCCATATTGATTTTGTTCGTGTTTGGCCATGAGAGTCATGATTGGGTGATAAATTTTCAATCTTTATCATCCCAACCATGACTTAGCCATAAAATCACTAAGCATGGGACATAAAGATTCAATCTTTATGTTATATTTTTGTCCCTAAAGGTTTAATCTTGCATCATAAGTCCATTTTGATGGTAAAGTTTCAATCTTTACTCATCAAATGCTCATTTTAGCCCAAAGGGCATGTTCATCACCTTTTTCTTAAATTTCCCCCAATGATTGTCTTGATCACACCCAAAACCTTCATTTTTGGTGTCCAACTAGTGATCAATAACATAGGGATGATTAATCCATGTTTTTGTTAAAATAAAATAACTGAAAATGATCATCTCAGTCCAGTTTCAGCAAAAACACTCTGTTTTCCCTGAAACTAGACAGTTTTCTGATAAACTGTCAAAAATCCCTGGAATGCCCTCCCCATCCGTACGGCTAATTTGGCCGGGGAGTGCATTTTTCAGTTTCTTCCCTTTCCGGTCAGAATGTTTGCAAAATAACCCTTTTCTGTTAAATAATTAACCAGTTTTGTTAAAAGTCAGTTTCTCCCATTTTTGAAACACACACACACACACACACACGCACACACACACACACACACACTTTGTTAACTAACGTTAGGGAGACTCGGTCCTATCCGAGGCGACTTGGGTGACATAAAACTCTTCCCAAGGCGTAACCTGACCGAACTAATAGAATCTCTAACCTTTTCATTTATTGTGTTAAATAATTAACAAATGTGGCGACTCCATTATGTTGTGTGTGATAACCGTGTTTGGCGTTTCGCCCCCATACTCGTCGCGTTTCCGCACAGGGCGGGATCCTTACAGAGATGGAGTTCTTTCAGGAGAGCTAAAGTCCAGTTTCCTCTGAATTGAAGGAGGAGCGGTTTCAACCATCATCGGTTCTACTTCAGATAATATGGCAGCGGCTTGATCACGCATTTGCCTTGAAAAATTACCTTCAACAGGTGAATGATCTTTCTTTCCAAAGGCATTACTGAAGTCGGTTTCTCCTGCAAGCCTTGTCTTCCAGTGGATCTCATAATCACTCTTGTTTATCAATCTTCTCCTCTTCCTTGGTTGAACCTCAAGAATTTCTACTTCTTGCTCAGGTTCTTCTTAAGCCTCAGACACTATGGTCTACTCAGGCATTACTGAAGAGAAAGTCTGAAAGAATTTGTTTAGGAGATACTTTAGTAGGTGATGGAGGTTTGGTTTGAAAGGATTTGGCTCTGGCGGCTTTGAGAGTGGAGGCATCCATTGCAAACTTAAGTGATTTCTCCACATTCTGATGTAATGGAGAGAGTGGTTTAATTTGAGGTTTTGGGATTGAAGGTTTGGAAGTAGTAGGTTTGGAAATAGTAGGGGATAGTCTGATTGGTGGAAATGAAGTTGAAGTAGAAGGGGGTTTGGATGGTGGTTTGACTGAAGGTTTGGGCAAAGGTTTGGCTAGGTCAGCCTTTGAGATAACTTTGGGGATTTGAACAGATACCTTCCTTTTTCTTTGAGCAGCGGTTTCCCTGGGTTGAGCCGCAGGTCTAGGCCTCGCTGCAGGCTCCCCTTCAACCGCTTGCTCCCCCTCAGCCGAAGCACCGGCTTGATCCAAGTGACTTAGCCCCATTCTGTTCAATGTTTCAGTCTGGCCTTCATTCCTCAACATCGTAGCATGGGCCTGATCAGCTATGGCACCAGCATACGGTTTGCCTGATTTATTGAGTCGAGCCTCAGGATAAGGTCCTCTTTCGGCTTCAGGAAGAGGGTCCTCACTCCAAACAGTTTGGGCAAATCTCCATCCAAACATCATTCTGAAAGCCTCTAATTTGGACAAACCGAAGATGGTCTTCTCTAAGGGGTCCATCCAGTAATACTTGTTGGTAGAAGAGAACTTGAATATCTCAGGTTCCTGGTGAAGAAACCGAGTAAGCAATCTGCAATGAGTTCTAATCTTGGACTTGCCAGCGGCTTTGTCAGTGGCATGGTGATGCAGAGCATTGATCATTTCCTTCATAACTACCATGGGCCAGTGTAACTTCTTTCCTTTATAAATTGCCACACAGTAGGCATACTGTTCTGATGTGAAGTTGTTATGGTTCCCATTCTTGCACATTACAGCTGAGTCCACCAGGTCACATAGAAGTGCCATCACCTCTCCAAAATCCTTCTTGGAGGAATTCTTGGTGGAGAACGAACTGACTCCAATCAATTCCAATGTTGTGATGTTTAATAGCTCTGGTTTGATAGTTAAGATCCTTGAATTCTCAAGTCCAGCTAACACACCTATTTTTATTGCGGTTAGGGTCACAACTTTGCCACAAACCGTAGATCGAATAGCATCCTCATATTGCACTTCACCAGTTTCCAAATTTCTGATTTCTTCACCCCTTGCATTTACCAGAGCCGCATTGGTAGAGATCCCATTATCAAAGAATTCTGAACAAATAATTGGGATGAATTGAAGTTCATCTATGAGGAACAGCGGCAGGAGCTTTGAGGTAGTTAATAGTTGCAGCATCTTCCTTCCAACCGCGTCCTGTTTGAACTCGGCTTCAATGATTCGTGAGCCTGGAACGAAGTTAGATGAAACCTGATTTTTTTTTTTTTATCAAAGTTAGAAAAGATTTGATAAATCAAGGTTTGAAGCATCAATCAAACTGAACAGTTTGAGTGAAGCATACCAAACCTTAACAATGGAATCCTAACAAAGATAAAAGGAAACAAAATAAAAACAAAAATAAGTGAATAGTAAAAATGAGAACGGATCAAAGAGGGAAATTTTGAAAAAGATTTTGAATGAATGAAGAACACGAAGAACAAAGTAAGAATATGCAAAATAAAATCTTAACCAAAATATGAAAGAAGTATACCAAAACGATCACAAAGGGCAGATTCTATCAAAGTTCTAAATAAAATAAGGCAAATAACATCATTAGAACCCAGAATCTGCAAAAATACGAATGAACACCAAAAATCCAAAAATTCGATTTTGCTCAAAAATTGAACACAAATCACAAACTAAAGTAATCAAACAATATAAATAAGCAGATGCGAGTACAAACCAACCACAATATCGAAGAAAAAGCATAAAATGATCAAGGAAGATGAACGAGCTTTTTCAAGCAACAATGGCGGACAAAAAAATTATAAATACTGAGTTAGGGTTCAGAAATTCATACCATATCGGGCTTCGATGATTTGGATGCAGTAGAAGTAGAAGCAAGATCAATGGTTTTCTTTGGTACCATTTGTAAAATCGTTTAAGTATGGAAAATTTTCAGAACAGAGAAAGAGAGAGAGTACGGAGAGCAAAGAGTGCAGAGGAGAGAGAAATAAATTTTGCCAAATAGAGAAAGAAGGTAAAAAGTAAGATTTAAAAAAAAAATTGTCTTTTATACTCAATTAACCACCTCGGGTAGTGGAGCGGCCATGACGGCTGTGAAAAACTTAACCGTCAGTGTACCCGTCGATTCGCATTTAATGCGGCAGAGATAATTGCACAAAGGTCCTTAAAGAATGAAGTGACATAAAGTAGGGACTAAACTATAATTAACCATACCTGAGCGGTTTGAGTAACCAACTTACCTTTTTCTCACTATCGGTTTTGATGAAACCGATATCTCTCAGAACTGTGTTCGGTTTCAGTAGATCAAACTGAGTCCTTGCTTACACAATCCGGTTTGGATCAAACTGATGGTATTCTTCCTGACTCTTTTAGGCTGGAACCTTTATTGGCGCGGTTTCAATGTAGATAGAACCGCAAGCTATTTATGCATTTTCTTAATCAAGCCAAAATACTTAACAAAATTTATTAGAAACAAGAAATAAATAGACATGAAATAATTTAAGTTAGTTCCAGCATACCCATTTCTTCTCGTAAATGAAAGAACCTTGAATTTTCGAGCGGTTTGGTGAGAATGTCAGCTATTTGATCATCAGTTCCCACCTTTGCTAAGAATATGTTCTTCTTTTCAACATGATATTTGAGGAAATGATATCTTATGTCAATGTGCTTCGTCTTTGAATGTTGAACTGGATTGTTAGAGATAGAAATTGCTGCAGTACTATCACAGTAGATAGGGCAGTTCTTTTCAAATACTTCATAGTCTTCCAACTGCTGTTTCATCCAGAGAATTTGAG
This sequence comes from Campanula takesimana, assembly GCA_026119855.1. Classification (NCBI taxonomy): domain Eukaryota; kingdom Viridiplantae; phylum Streptophyta; class Magnoliopsida; order Asterales; family Campanulaceae; genus Campanula; species Campanula takesimana. Next base: position 1,189,152 of record JAOWBW010000260.1, on the reverse strand, counting down.
AGCAACAGCTTCCAGCCGCAATGTATTCAGCTTCAGCGGTTGAGACTGAAATCGATGCTTGTTTCTTGCTGGACCATGATACAAGCCGAGATCCAAGGAACTGACATGTACCACTAGTGCTCTTTCTATCAATCTTATATGCTGCAAAGTCAGCATCTGAATAACCTAACAAATCAAATGAAGATCCTTTGGAGTACCAAAGTCTAAGGTTAACAGAGCCACATAAATATCTAATTATACGTTTAACAGCAATAAGATAAGATTCTCTAGGGTCAACTTGAAATCTAGCACAAACACACACACTGAACATGATATCTGGCTTACTTGCAGTTAACTAAAGAAGAGAGCCAATCATACCTCGGTAGAGTATATGATTCACTTTCTTACCTTATTCATCACGATCCAAACTACAGGCCTATTGCATTGGGGTATCTACTGGTTTAGCGGTTTCAAGCCTAAACTTCTTGATCAAGTCTTTGGTGTATTTGGCTTGGTTGATAAAGATTCCATCATGACATTGCTTTATTTGGAGTCCAAGAAAGAATGTCAACTCTCCCATCATACTCATCTCAAATTTACCTTTCATCAGCTTCTCAAACTTAACACACATAGTTTCATTAGTAGAACCGAAAATAATATCATCAACATATATTTGAACTAATAATGAATGACCTTTGTGTTTAGCAATAAATAAAGTTGTATCAATTTTACCTCGAGAGAAGCCTTGTTCAATAAGAAACTTAGATAGAGTATCATACCATGCTCTTGGTGCTTGTTTGATTCCATACAAGACCTTCTTGAGCTTGAAGACATGATGAGGTAATTTGTTGTCTTCAAATCCTGGCGGTTGGGCTACATAAACTTCTTCTTGTAGTTCACCATTCAGAAATGCACTCTTCACATCCATTTGGTATAACTTGAATTTTTTGAAGGAGGCATAGGCCAGGAACAATCTAATGGCTTCAAGTCTGGCTACAGGGGCAAATGTTTCATCATAATCGATCCCTTCTTCTTGCCTATAACCTTGAGCAACGAACCTTGCTTTGTTTCTTGTTATTGTACAATTTTCATCCATCTTGTTTCTGTATACCCATTTTGTTCCAATTACAGTGTGATCTCTGGGCTTTGGAACTAGAGTCCAAACTCTGCATCTTTCAAACCGATTGAGCTTTTCTTGCATTGAAGCTACCCAACTTGGATCACTTAGAGCTTCATCTACCTTCTTCGGTTCCATCTGAGATAACAGTGCGGTTGAGAACAAACTGTGGTTATCTCTATGAGTTAAGCTTCCTCTTGTTTGAACACCAGAACTGATAGGACCTATAACATTGGTTGTTGGATGGTCTCTATGCTCATTGATTTCTAGAGGGAGGTCTTTATGAACCACTATTTCTTAAAGATTTTCTAGAGGAGGCTCTTCTTGATAATCATTGAAATCTTCATTGAAGGTGATGTTTAGAACTGGATCAACGGTTTGAATGGGTTCAGAAGATAGCGCTTCAGCAGCAACACCACTAGCGGATTGATCGGATGCGGCTAGAGAACCTGATGGAGCGGTTTGAGTAGGTTGGTCATCAGCTGCTGTATGATTAGGGTAAGATGTAACTGTCTCAAAACCACTAAAATCATCAGCAACATTTGGAGCCATATGTGGCTCAAGAAGATCATGTTCATCAAATGTAACATGGACCAACTCTACAATTTTTAATGAAGTCTTATTGAAACAACGAAAAGCTTTAGAATGTTTAGAATAACCAACAAAAATACCTTCATCGGCCTTAGCATCAAATTTACCTCGATGCTCTCTGCCGTTGTACAAGATGTAACATTTGCATCCAAATATTTTAAAGAAGGCAATGTTTGGTGATCGGCCTCTCCACAATTCATATGGAGTCTTGTTGTGGACTTTGATGATGAGGGAGCGGTTCTGGGTGAAACAGGCGGTATTGACAGCTTCGGCCCAGAAGTACTTGGGAAACTTTGCTTCTGCAATCATGGTCTTTCTGGCTTCAATCAAAGTCCTATTCTTTCTTTCTACAATTCCATTTTGTTGTGGGACCCCAGCGGCAGAGAAATTATGATCAATTCCATAATCATCACAATATTGGGCAACACCATTGTTTGTGAATTCGGTTCCATTATCTGAACGTACGGCAACGATGTCATCCAATTTCTGAGTTTGGAGCTGTCTAAAGAGAGCGGTTACGATGCCATAAGTATCATCCTTTGAGGCCATCATTTCCACCCATGTATATCTTGAAAAGTCGTCAACAACCACCAAGGTATAGCGGTTTCCTCCGATACTACAGGTTGGGACAGGTCTAAATAAATCCATGTGAAGCAGTTGTAAGCAGCAGTTCGTTGAAGGTGCGGTTTTGCTTGGAAATGACTGTTTGGGCTGCTTACCAAGCTGGCATGCTTTACATTTCTTATCATGGTGATCAGCCACTTTGGGTAGTCCTTTGACAAGACCGTCCCTTTGCAGTTTTGCTAGATACTTGAAGTTAAAGTGGCTGAGCCTCTTATGCCATAACCAGCTGCTTTCACTTATATTTTTTGCTACAAAACAGAGGTCAGCAATAGAAACAATATTACTCAAATCTATCATATGTTGGATATTATGCCCTAGACCCTTGAGAAAGGCCTATGCGTTATATCATAGTTTTATTGATATAGAGATAACAAACTCGATTATTATATCTTTTGCATGTTTATTATAATAATCATTGTCCCTAGCACTTATGAAGAGCTAGCATGAGTTTAATAGATAATCATATGATGATTATGGTGCATAGGATGCGGATTAAACTTGTGGGTACTTGCTGGAGAACAAGGTACTGGATAGACCCGTTGTAAGATTTATGTCATGGTCAAATGTCATAATTAAATCTCATAATAGTCATACCATTTGAATCCTTAGACCTGAGATTATCATGGTCTTCCACATGATGAACATTATGTTTGATGTACTCAAACGCTACCCTTAACCGGGTGGTTATAAAGGCTACGATTGGCATAATCGGAGTCCTGTAGGGAAGAATGATAAGTCAAGATGGGATTTGTCCCTCTCTCAAGAGAGATATCTGCTTGGCCTCTCGATGAGTGAGATTGATAATAGTGTACGGCCGTACCCAAATGAATTGATGTGTTCAATGTCATTTGCTCAAATCAATCTACTCGGGATCGAGAAAGCATTGGACAACATAAGTTGACGTGGACCATGACTTATGTCCAATATGATATCGCGTGACAAAGGGATTGTGATATGTTCTATAAGGTTACTTTGGACTTTCAAAGTTATACTAATTGGGTAGTCATAATGGCTTGCTAGAGTCCGCTTATGACTTACGGGTTCTGACTCGTTCGGACTCGTTGCCAACTTAGTATAATCTTATTGGGTCACACAAAATAGAACGGATTGAAAAAGGCTAAAATTTCTGGGAAAATAAACTAGCCACCGTATGGCTCCTGGAGTGGCGTACGGCTCCTGGAGAGCCGTACGGCCGCCCCGCCCGTACCAGTCCAGTTTATTCAGTTTTATTGACAGAAAAGGAATCCCGAGCCCAAAATGAATTAGGTCAAACCCTCATATAAGATATGCAGCCGGGTTTGACAGCCTCGAATGGTGATTTTGGAAATCACAAACCATTGTTTTAGAAACAATCAATTATAGAGAGGTAGGATTATTTATTTGATGATTCTTGATCATCAATATACAATAATTAAAGAGCAAAATAATTCCGACGAAGAAATCGTTTCTTCATTAAGCCTTGGGTCTAGAAATCCAGATCAAGAAGGTGTTATTGATATCTGTTCGACGTGTGGATACCGATGGAGGGTGTTTCCTTTAGCACCTCAAAGTCCGTGTTCATGGATTCGATCTTCAAGGGTTAGTTTCTTTTATCTTGTATTTAATTTAATCAACATGCATGGATCCGGGCTCTTGGGTGTTTGATTTATATGTTTAATTCCGCTGCGCATGATGCATCAAAACCCAACAGTTGTATCAGAGCCCCGTTCGTTGTTGATTATTTTAATACATCATGTTTAAATTATTTAATTCGATTATATGAATTTTGCATGATGATAAAGATGAATGTGTGATTTCAATTTTATATGCGATATGAAATTTATGAGCATGAGTATGGGGATTATGTGATTGTAATATTAATTGGATTCATATGTATAATCGCATGCTTAGATTATCATGTTATAATTAGATTATATTTATTGATAATCTTGATCTAATTTGTATGTGGAATAAATTGGTTATTGATTATATGAATTAGATTAGTTAAAATTCGTAATCTGTATTTTCGTGTTTTCTGTAATCTGATTATGTATGAACACGATATTGGGATTGGTCGAATTTATGAAATTCTGGAAATCTGGGAATCTGACCATGGGCACCGTACGGCTGAGTAGAAGCCGCACGCCTCTGTTGCAGCCGTACGGCTGGCTTGGTTTTTCTGGACAGTTTTGTTTTGTTTTTTGGATTTTCTGATTGTTCTGTAAATCGCTTACAGAATTCGAATCAGGAACTGAATCTGGTTTCCGACGGCTGGTTTTCGAAGCCGTGTTTCCTGAAATATGATTTAATCCAGAAAATTGCAGAAATCAGAGTTCTGAAGAGTTCAGAATTGCTGTAGTCTATGATATTGATGAGACAATGAATGATCTTGAAACAAGTTGTTTTTCTATACGGAATTGTGGATGCCTTTTGGCTTAGTATCGACCGTATACAAAATCACTTGATTTCTTGATTTTAGCACGGGATTGTGAATGCCTTTTAGCATAGTTTCGACCGTGCGTTTTGTGCTCTTAATAAATAGATGTTCTGCGGATTCAAAAAGGTTTCAGAATTATCCCTATGAGCAAATTTCAAAATGTTTGCAAGAGAAGGAATCTAAATTTGGACTAATTCATTGCATAGACCAATGGCAGGCTTATGCCTTGTTTCTGGGATGCGAATGAAATATCCAGTCTGTAAATTGTTTACAAATAATTTAGATTCCGTCCCATTATGTTGCTTCATAATTAAATCACAAGATTTTGCTTCTGTTAATTAATTGGATTAGTTAACATTAATTATGCAAAGACTATATTATATTATGTTTGACATAATTAAATATATGATGCATATCTCTATGTAAAGAAACCTTCTTGAAAATTTAAGTTATGTGTCAATCCATTATTAAAACACTTGTGAGTACACCGGGTAGTTTTATGTGGGCTCTGCCAAAGAGAGGTGCATTAATTCTATCAGTGTATGAGCAAGATGAGGAAAGAGTGATTCCTATAAGTTTAACGTGGTTTGACTTAATTAGGCTATCAAAAGACAAAGTTTTGGGCCTAAGGCACAAGATGAGATTAAAACATGTTTGACATAAGATGTCTAACAAATCTCATAAAGGATCTATGAATCATATATGATATGATTGACAAAGATTTGTCTACCTAATTAATTTAATTTTGAGCAGTATCGCCAAAGCGGACTTGAAATTAAATTAAAGTTGGATCTTAGCCCACTTAGATTATATTATACAATTGTTGTATTTGAAGGTGTATAATTTAGTGGGAGTATTTATGAAATACTTTAACTATCTCTAAATGATAATGGTATGAAATATATGTGTATATTTATTTGCATATTTGTAGAATGTCTTAAACTATAATCATGTATAATCACTGCAATTGACCCCACTCAAAGAAGAATGAGATTAACTTCCTTGACCTAGTCATGAGCTTAAGAATTGTTCTAAAGCAAGAACGGAAGTTATGAATTCTTAATAAATCATATTCTTAAGAAACCTAATGCCTTAAAACTCTCATATGTTTGGAACTTTAGAAGTATCTAAAACATATGAATGCTTATGCGATAAGCAATTATGTAGGAAGCGTTCCTACAAGCAAGAAAGGCAAGAAAAAGTTTGAGATTGATTAGAGTCTAACATTCAATTGATGAATGAAAAGTATGATAATAAGTTCTCATGTTTTGAACATGGAGAGACATATTAATTACCTTAGTTGGCTTGGTAATCAAGTTAGTTTGGAACTAACAAATGGATTTGATATTAATTCATGGGCGGCATTTGATGTTTAAAATGCTATGTCTTAATATCAAATGAAAACCTTCTCAAATGCTAAAGGTTAATAAAGGTAAAGGATTTAAGATAAAGGCAAGATATGAGTTGTCAAGACTAAAGAAAATATTTGTGGCTAAACCTAAAATCTTAAGGATGTAATTTCTACCTTGGCAATAAGATTGACCGTTGGAGAAATTACAATTTGAATTAAAAGATCAAAAGGAAGGGTAGTAGGACTACCACTTCAAGTATTTATGTTTATCTTTCTACATCTAAGTTCTTGGGTATTGGATACCGGATTTGGATCCCACATTTGTATAAATGTGTAAGACTTGAGAAATAGAAAGACTACTCAAGGAAAGGTAAAGATTAACCTATGTGGTAATAATGATGCAATGGTTGTAACATTAATCATAAGAACTTGCGAAGTGCCTTTACCTAATAAGTTCATATTTGTTTTGAACAAATGGTGCTATGTTCTTATTTTAAGTAGAAATATTATTTTGGTTTCTTCATTAGAATATTATGGATATTTCTTATTTCGAAAAAGAAAGTGTTCCATCAAATATGATTTGCTTTATCGTACTGCTAATCATATAAATGGGACTTTATATCCTTATCTTGGAAAAACAAAGTAATAAGTATAACGTAAATAATAGAAATCTAAATTTAAGGATGTAAGCGTTACATTCTTAAAAAGCATTAATGTCTATATCAATAATAAGAAACACATATCTAAAATTCCATGGGACGGAGTTTTAAATTTGCATGATTTCGAATTATGTGATTTATGTGAATCTTGTAAATTGATTAAGACACCTTTTACTAATGGTAGTGAAAGAAAGTACTCTTTTGGATTAATACATATTGATGTATGTAGTTCATTAAAGTAACAAATGCTTTGAAAGGATTTCGATATCTCATGGTAAAATATTAGTGTACTCTGATCTGATCAAATTAATGAATATTTGAACCATAGACTTAATGAGAATTCAGCAGAAAGTCTGCAGAATAAGAAAAACTGATACTGGGAAAAAGATTCGTACGGCTGAATATCAGGTGTACGCCTAATCTGAAGCCGTACGGACCCTCTTTCAGAAGTTAACAGATTGTCTGAAAACTGCAGTTTTTCAATAAGTCAAACTGATCTTTAATTATCCTTCTGGATTATGTGCTGGAAACAGCTGCTCTTACACTAAATTGAGATTCATCTAAGGAGGTTCGACTAATACCATATTTTATATGGAATGAAAGAAAACTTGGTTTATCTTTCATAAAGATTTGTGATGTGATACTTTTGAGAAAAGTGTTGTCTTGAACAAAATCACACCTAAATCTACTAAATGTATTTTCATGGGATATCTTAAAGATATTAATTTTACACCCTTTAGAGTACAAATCGTTTGTTACTCTAAATAGAACTTTCTAGATAAATCGTTTATCTCTAAAGAACTAGTGGGAGTAAAATGTATCTCGAAGAGTTCGAGACCCAGAAAATGACATAGAACCCAAGATGGAAGTTGAACAAGTTTCACAAGGAGTTGTTGAAACTCGTTCAAATATTCACAAATTGTTTGCATAAGTGATAGTATACTATCTATAACAAGAAATATTGATTTATAATAATAGAAAGAAATAAGGAAGATATCATTGAGAATGATTGACTTATTACCTATCAATATGCAAAGTCCGCTCCGGATTTAGATCAATGACTTGGAGTCATGAAATCTAAAAGTGCAATCCATGTATAATGATCAAGTTTGGAACTTGATTGTTCTACCCTAAGGCTTAAAAACCATAGGACAGAAAATGAGTTTTCTTAGAGAAAACGGACATGGATCGCAAGGTGCATAATGATAAAGCACGACTAATTGAGTAAAGTTAACTCATAATGTCGATTATGATAAAACTTTATTGCATATAGTCACGCTTAAGGATATTAGAATTCTAATTGTCATGACCTCATATTTTGAATACGAAATATGATAAATGAATGTCAAAACAGCATTCCTTAACAAGAACATACTTTAGGATGTGTTTGATACAACCTAAAAGTTTTGATGCATAAAATTCTAATAAAATATGCAAGTTGTAGAAATCCATGAGATGGATTGAAGAAAACTACTTGGAGTGAAATATCATTCTGATGTAGTATTCAAAGGGTTTGAATTCATCAAAGATGAGACTTGTGATTACAATAAATTTAGTGGGAGCGTAACATTATTCCTAGTCTAATATATGTGGTTAACATATAATTCATTATGATAGAGTTTCTAAATGAAAGACTTGGATAAAGCCGCTTATATTCTTGAACTGATTTATAGAGATAAATCTAAAAGGTTGATTGGTTAAAGTCAAAGTACTAATATAGACAAGATAGTGAAAGGTTCACTATGCAAGACTCTTGGAGAAGTTACTTGCAAAAGTCTAACGGCATTAGTCTCTGCAAGATTTAGTCTTAGTGGAAGATTAATGAGCAAGAGCACATGATTAGGATTCCATATGCTTCAGAAATTGGATCTATCATGTAAAGCCGTGTTAATGTACTAAGACCGTATGTCTCATATACTTGGAGTATGATGAGATTATACCAATCGGGAAACATCCTCATGTTCTTGAGAAGAACCAAAGGATGCATCCTTGATCTTTGATGGAATGAAAGATGATCTTATAATAGTTACATAGATGCATTCTTACAAACCAACAAAGATAAATATTGCAGTATGAATACATGTTTACTTTTAATAATGGTGTTAGAAGAGTTCTTAACACACCATTACTATTCTACAAAAGGTTGAGTATCTAGTAGCATGAGATGCAACTAGAAATTTGTTTGGATTAAGAAGACTAATTAGTAAACTAGAAATCGTTTCTAGTGCCACTAATTTAATGGACCTTCATTATGTGAATAATTGTTATTACACAATCTAAGGGGCTAATATCTTATCTAAACATATACTCGGACGGTTCTATCTTATTCGAGAAATCGTCTAAGATAGGAAATGTCTAAATATGCAAAATACCATATGATAATAGCAAAGATAATTATCTTACATATGCTTGCTTACAATAATGATGGAGATCATAGCTAAGCTCAATGGGTATTGGATACGCGTTGATTGGGCCTAGTGCAAGTGGGAGATTGTTGGATATTATGCCCTAGACCCTTGAGAAAGGCCTATGCGTTATATCATAGTTTCATTGATATAGAGATAACAAACCCGATTATTATATCTTTTGCATGTTTATTATAATAATCATTGTCCCTAGTGTAGACACCCCGCCTTGGACCGCTCACCCCGATTGCACATTTGATCTTGTGTTTCTCCCCATTTTAAGTGTTTCTCATTAGTTTCTGTCACTTCCGTTAAGTTCCTGACTGACTTCGTTAAGTCCAGGGACTAAACTGAATAACAGGGCTGACTTTCTAGTCCATTCTGTCAAAATCGTCTTCTCTGAGTCGCGCGCCTCCGACAGGAGGATCCAGACGCGCGCGCCTCCCGCCCCCAAAGCAGGAAGCGCGCACCTCTGGGCGTCGGTTACAGATTTCTGGCCAGGATTCTCTCCCTTGCTCAATTTACAGGATTTTTCCCGGGAAAGATTTCTTGGTGACTGAGTTTTGGCACCAAAAACATCTCTCTTTCACCTATAAAAACCCCCCCTTTACCTCCATTTTCAAGGACCTTGGGCTCTCAATCTTACATTCTCAATAAGACACTAAAATTTCACACTTACAAAGCATTTCTAAAGGATTTCTCCAAAGAATTCATCAAGAAGTGTTTGAAGTCTCTTGAAGTCTAGGTAAAGTTATTTCTTTCCTCTTCTTAACTTCATCTCTTTTCTCTTTTTTTTTTGTTTTATCAAAGTGCAATCACCCAAATCATTTTGGGGACATGACTGTAATGATCACCTCATCTCATTGAGGTCGGTTAAAGAGTTATCTCCTACATTCCAAACTCTATTTTAAAACCCCCTTTTATGATTTAAAGAAGAAGAAGAAGAACGTTTATCATTCATGTTGATTTTGATCAAGCAAGACCAACTTTAGTTGGGCGAGATGGGTGTTTCGGTACTTCCCATCTCGTAACCTAACCCCCGAACCTCAAAACAAAGAATCTCTGTTTTCGTAATCAAACTTAGGCTATTATCAATAGGTTTTTCTTATGTTCCTCAAAACATAGGTGGCGACTCTAAAAACAAGTTAGACATCCTAGGGTAATTCACGCGCTCTAGCCAAGCCGTGGTTCCCCCGGGGTATCTACAGTGGCGACTCTGCTGGGGACGTTTGAGGGTTAAACTTGCAATCTAATTAAAATCTAATCTGACAATCTGACAAGTGTGCCCAGAAGCGCGCACCTCCCAATAGCATCGCGCCATGCGCGCGCGTCTCGTATCAACACTCAGAGGCGCACGCTTCTGGGTTGGTTCCCAGAACAGAAACAGGTCTCAGAACAGAGCAGTATGATGGGGGTGTGGGCACAGTTGCCTGCATCAGTGGTTATTCTGAACTTCGGACTGTTTTAATTTTATGTTCTATTTTATCGGTCACACGGGTGATTCGAAAGTTGTAATTATGTGCTTATTTGTTTTTTTATTTCTTTTGAAAAAAAAATATATAAAAAATATTTTGTCACCTGTTAGACCTCACACTACATGCACATATTCCTATGAATTGCTCACTATCGAGTCGCACAAGTCCAACCCCAAACCCGTCGAGGCCCGTCCTAAAAAGTTTCAAGCTCCACTCGACCTTGGCTCTTTCGAAGCGGTAAACCTCAGCCCGTGGCGTAGTTCATGACTACATGCCGGGGGTGACCTTTGAGCCTCATATTCAAGCCAAGCACAAGCCACACAATTCTAGTTAGGGTCTAACACTCCGTGACTCAAGTCGGTTTCCATGTACTGAGATTTCCCTAAACTAATGTCTTCAAATCATACATGCCAACTTGTTGAAACGGACGCAATAAAAATCCGTCCCCAAAAGTGGTTATTTTGGATGAAAATAAAAATCCGTCCCCGCATGTATGCTTTACTACATTAATTTAGTTTAATCCCGATACATGTAGGATTCACAAACGCGATGGAATCCGATGAGTATATGGGACCGCGAGATGGTCTATATACTAGTGTGACGATTCCATTATTTTCTTAGAAACCCCAAAAGGGATCCATTCCCTCCGACTTATAAAAAAAAAAAAAGAGTCTTTTCTTATGTGGTTCGAGTCGTGTGCCCAACTGTGTGTTCTAAGCCTCTTTGTGGACCGCAAGTGTTACTCAAGACTGACAAGGGCCTCTTCTGCAATCTAGGTTTAATTGGTACTTACAGAGTCTACCGGGATTCGGAAAATCGGTTAGTCCGTAAAGAGATCACTCCAACAGCTCCTACATCAACAATGGCCGGCGGCTCCAACACCAACAATACCATGAATCTCGAGCAACTCACAACCATGGTCCAACTCCTCCAATAGCAAGTCTCCACCCTTAATAAGGAGGCACAAAGCAAAGACGACATTTGGCAATCCCACCTCGACAGCCAAAGGGAGGCCCACGAGGCCGAGATGGAGCTAATGAAAGAAATGCTCACTAATCTTGCCAAGGGGAAGAGCAAAAATGACGATGACGAATCCGAATGGACCAAAGGTTTGTTCAAAAGTCCTTATGTCAACACCCGCACCAAGAAAGTGGGAGAGCCAAGTTCCGAGAACAATGAGCCCAAAATGGTGGATTCTATCATGGCCTACATCGACCAAAAAATTCAATAGGCTCAACATGGGGAAAGGCTCCGACACAAGCCTTTATCAATCATCCATCCTCATGAGTACTATGGCCGCTCTTCCTGATAAGTTCAAGATGCCCGACATAAGCAAATTCAAGGGCAACTCTTGTCCTATGGCTCACATTGAGACTTATATTTGGGCAATGGTTCCGAAGAAGGTCTCGCCCAAGGTGATGGCTCAATGCTTTCCTCTCACTCTTGAGAGGGCGGCAAAAGATTGGTATGCTACTCTCCCGCTCACTGTCCGTCTTGATTGGGACTCCGCCATGCTTGCCTTCAAGAACCAATACCAAGGCAACACCACTCACCGGCCCACAAGGAAAGAGCTAGAGAACACTACTCAACGAGACCACGAGTCCTTCATTGACTTCACAAGGAGATGGAATGATAAACTCTCCGAGATTGTGGAAAGGCCAAATACCAAGGATCAAATGGACATCTTTCTCAAATGTCTCAAAATTGATCTCCGCACCCACCTAAGTGGGGCTTGCTATGCGGATTTCTCACAAATGTATGAGGCGGGGGTCCGAATGGACGAGTTGCTCAAGGAAGTCAAGAAAAGTGCTCCTAGCTACCGCTACAAGGCCGCTTCCAACTCCACAAAAGAGGCCTCGGTCAACGCCGTCACTATCGACAAGGGGAATTACAAAAAGGTTCCTCCACCCCAAGGGAAGAAGTCTCGAAATGACCGTGTCTACACGCCTCTCCAAGGCATGACTCAAACCGAAGCTTTCGAAGTCCTCAAAGCAAAGGGTCAAGTCACACCCGTACAAGGGTACCAACCCAAGACGGTCAACCCCAATCATGCTCACCACAAATATTGTGGCTACCACCAATATAGTGGCCACACCACCGAGGAATGCTTCGTTCTCCGCAATGTCATTCAAGATCTCATAGACAAGAAAGAATTTGTAGTGACTAATGGCGAACATGTCAATGTAATAGAGATAGGAGAACTCGAGGGACCACCCATTCAATCCCAATTGTGAATGGGGGCCCCAATGTTATGAATAAACTTGACAATTCTTGTTATGTTGTGACTTACGATGAGGTAATGAGGGAAGTACTAGAGAATAGGAAAAAGAAGCAAGATGGGAACGTCAACATGCTAACTCGATCCGGTCGAGTCATAGCAAGCAACCCTTCCACTTCCGCACCAAGCTCCTTTTCTCAAAGGCCGCAAGCTCGCGACACTCCCGAAGATCCTCTACTTGTCCAACTCAAGAAAACTCAAGCCAAAATCTCTATTTGGGACCTCATCGCATCCTCAAAGAAACACCGAGATCTTGTCATCCGCAATCTCGATGATACATCAATTTCTCCCGATACTACTCCCGAGGACCTCACGGCAATGATCGGTCACATTCATTTTGGCAACGTCATCACCTTTGCCGATATGGACCTTCCACCATTTGGTTCCGACCACAACGAGGCTATTTACCTCAAGGTACGAGCAAGGGGGAGGCCCATCTCAAAAGTCTTAGTGGACGGTGGTTCCGCACTCAACCTCATGCCTGGCAGAATCATGGGCATACTGGGGCTTAAGGATTCCAATTTGAAGCCTTCTACTCAAGTAATCCGAGGTTATGACAGCACGGCCCGTACAGTCATGGGCATGATCGAAATAGACATTGAGTTTGGGAGCATGGTCATGTCCGTTCCATTCCAAGTGCTTGACATCCCGGCCTCGTTCAACTTGCTTTTGGGTTGACCATGGATTCACAGTTCTAATGCCGTCCCGTCAACTCTCCATCAATGTGTCAAGATCCAAAATGGTGATGAAATAGTGATAGTCATGGCCGAAAACGTCACTATCCACAGAAAAGGTGAGCCCGTCCACCAAGTTCAGCATGGTTTACCAGACTCCACTCTCTTCGGCGTCTCAATCAACGCCATTGACAAAGAAGGGGGAAACGGATCATGGACCCTCAGCAATCACAAAGTCCTCCGCATGATGAGGAATATGGACTACTTCCCTGGTTTAGGCCTAGGGAAATATCAACAAGGAATCCTACATCCTGTGCAAGTCCCATTTGTCAAGAACACATTCGGTTTGGGGTACGAGCCTTCCAGAGAAGACTTGAAACAAGAGCAAGCGATCAAGAATGAAAAGGCCCGAGCTCGTAAAGAAGGCCGTCGTTATGAGGTCCCTAATCTAACGCCTTACCGCAAGACGTTGAATGGCTATTTTGTCCGCCAAGGGGAAGACGTTCCATACATGATCTTTCCCGAACCATGGGTTAACAATAAGGGTGTCAAAAAGCCCGGTCTCGAAATCTTCTCCGATTGTGAGATCCAGAAGTCCAAAAGGGAACCAACTCCCATGTCGCCCCGTGAAGGGTGGGGAAGGAAGGTGACTATAGAGTCCGAGACAGAAATCATCGTGGGGGAAGAACCAACAGATTTAGCCTCCATGTTCGAAGAGCTTGCCATAATGAATGAATGCCAAGTCAACGCCATCCATGACATCGTCATCATGAATGAGACTATCAGTAAGATCCCGCCAAGCTCGGAGCCAATCAACAATTGGTATTCTACGAAAGGGCCCGTGGTATCCGAGGAATTCTTAGTCCAAGAAATGGGTTGCATACCCCGCACAGAAACAAAGGAAGAGCGGCTCACACTTACTTTCGAGTCCGAGAGTGTCTCTAATACCCTCACCCAAGAGGATATGGAGGCCATAGCCGAGCGTGTGTTTCCTTTCTTTGCTAATGAAAAATTTGATATTTCTGAGTACCCTGAGATTGCAAATATCATAAATGATGAATTAACTAATAATGAACTTAATGAACAAGTTAATAACGATTCAAATTATGATGAAATAGACCACGAAAACACAACATACTTAAATGAACTTGCTTAACAGGTCCGTAGTCGTGGTGAAAATGGTCCAGGGGCTGACGAAGAATTGCATGTTGTTAATCTGGGGACCGACGAAGAGCCAAGAGAAACTAAGATCGGAAGCTTCTTCAAGGGGGACGACAGAGACAGATTGACTACACTACTACGGGAGTTCGTGGATGTGTTCGCATGGTCATACAAAGACATGCCGGGTTTGGACAGAAAGGTAGCGGAGCACAGAATTCCGATCGGAGAAGATGCCAAGCCGGTAAAACAGAAGCTCAGAAAGATCAAGCCAGAATGGTCTCTGCAAGTCAAAGAAGAGATCGAGAAGCTCCTCAGTGTGGGTTTCATCAAGGTTATCGAGTATCCGACATGGTTAGCCAACATCGTGACAGTCAGAAAGGCAAACGGCAAGGTTCGAGTTTGTGTGGACTTCCGGGATTTGAACAAAGCTTCCCCGAAAGACGATTTTCCACTCCCTAACATCAACATGCTGGTCGACTCCACTGCTGCCTACGAGGTTCGCTCATTCGTGGATGGGTTCGCTGGGTACAATCAGATTCTCATGGCCAAGGAAGATCAACATAAGACAGCCTTCACAACACCGTGGGGTACCTTTTGCTACACAGTCATGCCATTTGGGTTAAGAAATGCTGGGGCTTCCTACCAAAGAGCCGTGACAGACTTGTTCCACGATATGATTCACAAAGAAATCGAGGTCTATGTGGACGACATGATCATTCACTCCAAAGGGACCGATGGTCAACATTTAATCGATCTCCGCAAGTTCTTCGAAAGGCTTCGTCAACACAAGATGAGGCTCAACCCTGCAAAGTGCACGTTCGGTGTTATCCGAGGCAAAGTCCTTGGTTATGTGGTCACTGAAAGGGGAATTGAAGTAGATCCCTCCAAAATCAAGGCAATCATTGACATGCCTCCTCCAAAGACGCAGAAAGAGATCAAAGGTTTCATGGGCAGACTGCAATACATCAGTCGGTTTGTGCACCAACTCACTTTCATGTGCGAGCCAATCTTCAAGCTACTCAAGAAGAATGTGGCTCTAGAATGGACCGACGCGTGCCAAGAAGCCTTCGACCAAGTGAAGCATTACTTGACGTGCCCTCCTGTTCTAGTTCCGCCGCACAAGGAGAAGCCTCTTTTGCTCTATCTCACTGTCAATGCTGAAGCCCTAGGGGCTATGTTAGCACAAGAGCAACGAGAGTCCACAAAGGAGAATGCCATTTATTTTGTCAGTCGCCGATTCCAAGGAGGCAAAAAAAACTACTCTGTCTTAGAGAAGTTATGTGCAGCATTGGTTTGGGTTGCTCAAAAGCTCAAACACTATATGGAAGCTTTTTCGATCAAGCTAGTAGAAAAGGTGGACCCGCTCCGCTACATCTTCGAGAAGCCTTTCATGTCAACAAGAATAGCCAAATGGTACTTCATGCTCGCCGGCTATGATATCACTTACGTCACACTAAAATCCGTCAGGGGGAAAGTGTTCAGTGACCAGCTTGCCGAATTCCCGTGTGACGAAGTGAAGGGGGAAGACGTACAGTTCCCCGATGAGCATTTAATTTGTACTGCAACCGAGGAAAATAAGTGGCAGTTTTTTTTCGATGGCGCCGCCAATAAACACGGTTTTGGTATAGGAGTATTGCTTGTCGATCCAAAAGACATCTACACTCCCATTGCCATCCGTCTGGAATTTGAAGCTACCAACAACATTGCCGAGTACGAAGCATGCATAGCAGGGCTCGAAGCAGCTCTCGAAAGAAACTTCACGGAACTAGAAGTATTCGGTGACTCTTTGCTCCTTATCAATCAGCAATCGGGTAAATGGCGAATCCAAGACCTGACCCTCCAACAGTATGGTCAGCACCTTGAAGAATTGGTTGAACAATTCCAAGAGATCACTTTCAATTACCTGCCAAGGGATAAAAATCGCTTCACCGATGCACTGGCCACCATAGCTTCATTAGTCGAAATGCCCAAAGGGAAAATGGTGAAGCCTTTCAAAATTGCCTGAAGGAACAGTCCGGCGTACTGCATGAGTATCGAGATCAATGAGGTTCAAACAAACTCTCCGTGGTATTCGGATATCATGAATTTCCTCAAAGATGGCACTTATCCCGAGAATAGCAATAAGAAGTCTCAAGCGGCTCTGCAAAGGCTAGCCTCTCGGTACGTACTGATTGGGGACCGATTCTATAAAAGGCACCACGACAGGATCAATCTCTTATGCGCCAATGAGGCCGAAGCTCAAGAGATAATGTGTGAAGTGCACGAAGGAGAGTGTGGACCCCACATGAATGGGTTTATGCTAGTCAAGAAGATACTCCGCATTGGTTACTATTGGAGCACTATGGAACGAGACTGTATCGAGAAAGTCAAAAGGTGTGCCAAGTGCCAATTCCATACTAATCTGCAACATGCTCCACCCTCGCAACTTTACAACATGGTCACACCGTGGCCTTTCTCTTGTTGGGGGATAGACATCATCGGTAATGTCCATCCTGCCGGAAGCAATGGGCAGTCATTCGTCCTAGTGGCCGTCGACTACTTCACAAAGTGGGTCAAAGCACAAGCCTATCGGACCCTCAACGCCAAGAAAGTGGCCGAATTTGTAAAGATTAATATCATGTGCCGATACGGCGTGCCTCATGAAATCATTTCCGACAACGGCTCTCACTTTGAGAAGGAAATGGATGCACTTTTGGTAGAATACAAGATCACCAAGCACAAGTCATCTCCTTACCGTCCCCAAGCAAATGGCGCGGTTGAAGCAGCAAATAAGACCATCGAGACCATCATCAAGAAAATGGCCTCAACAGGAAGGGATTGGCCCGAGAAGCTACCATTAGCATTGTGGGGCTACCGCACATCAATACGGTCAGCAACAGGAGAAACTCCTTATGCATTAGTCTATGGTTCTGAAGCCGTACTCCCAATCGAACTTGAAGTCCCATCTCTACGGGTCCTCCTCGAGAATTAAGTCAACGAGGTCGACTGGATGCAAAGTCGATATGAACAGCTAGCCTTACTCGACGAAAAAAGGCTAAGAGCACTCGAACGCACAAGGGCGTATCAGCAAAGGATGGCAAGAACTTTCAACAAAAAGGTGAAGCCTCGAAACATCAATGTGGGAGATTTGGTCTTAAGACAACATCCTCCTAATGCCATGAATCCCCTGGGGAAATGGGGACCCCGATGGATCGGTCCGTACGTGGTCAAAAAGATACTAAGCGGCGGTGCAGTCCGACTCGTGGATTTAGATGGTGACCAGCTGCCAAAGGAGGTCAACCTCGACAAGCTCAAGAGGTTCTATGCTTAACAAACAAAGACCATAAAAAAAAAAAAAAAAAAAAAAAATCGCTCGCTAGGTTGAAAACCCGCAAGGGCGGCCTAGGCAAAAATTAGAGCACGTGCAAAAAAGAAGCCCGCTAGATTGAAAACCCGAAAGGGCGGTCTAGGCAAAAAACAGGGTGCACACAAAAAAAAATGGTCTTTGTTTGTTTGAACTACGGAGACCTGAGCCTCCCAACTGGAGGAACGTAGGCAACCTTCGGGTGCGGTCTAAAACATATCAAAAATACCCAATTCACTTCAAATAACAAGATGCAATTTTTATTCATTCAATGAGTTATTCAAGCCATTACAACGGATTTATTGAGCAACAAAAGACATCAAAACATTAAATCCTAAAACAAAGTGGTCTAATTTAATTGCAATCTCTTAGGGTACTAAGAAAAGTCCAACTTTCTCTTAGCCTTCAAAGGACCACCCGATCGTCTCTCAATCCTTTTCTTCTTGGATAACGGAGGAGCACTAATACGCACCGAAACCTTCTGTGTTGCGGCACGTCTCCTAGCATAAAAGTCATCCAAAGGAGTACCGAAAGGGTCAGCAAGAATGTTACTCGAATCAGCAGCAGCCTCCCTATATCTCAAAGCGCTGCTAGGCTCAAAACCCTTTCCCAACAACTCGGCACGAAGCACATCGGCCCAAGTGATGCCACGGTAAAGGGTGCCAAACAAATAATCCAAGTAGCTCTCGGGAAGGAAGACACTCCCCCGATGCAGAGGAGCAAAAGTCCAACGGTTGCGATCATCTCCCCAAGCCGACTGAAGCTCACTCGAGAAGTCCGGACCCATGTAAGCAACTGGACGAAGCATTCCGTCCCTCGAAAAAGGAATTATCTGTTGGCGACCAAACTGCCGCAGAACCCGCTCTGGCTGGTAAAATGAAGAATCTCTCAAGCCGGGTACAACCACGTGCTGAAAACCAAGAGTTCATTCCACAAAAGGACGAAGACCCCAAGAAGGAGGGCACTGCTCAATATCGACGGTTACCCGAGAGGCAAAGAATTTCTTCCAACCATCTTCAGATAAATCCCGGATCAACAGCTTCCTCCTATGAACAGCAAAAGGAGACAAATCACCATCCGAGGAATAAATCTTGAAGTGTTCTCGGAGCCATATGGTCAAGAGCAAAGGGCTTCCCCGACACATCTTGTCCGTCCTATGTAACTCATCAAGGCCGTGCAACGTCTCCCCTACAATAAGAGGGATTATACTAAATTGTTGCTCCTTGGTTTGCAAAATAATCTCAGCCAACTGCGCATCCGCAGTCCCGAAGGGTGTGACAAACAGTACTTCACTAAAGAGACAAATGGCCATGGCATTCCTCTTGAAAGATTGAACCACCGGATCCTCCGAGTGTAAACTGAAGAACATCAGCAACTCAGTTATGTCAATCACAGTAGCATGCAACATCTTCCTCACGTCCTCAACAGGGAGATTCAGTAACTCAACCCAAGAGTCAATGGCTCCACGGTGATATTTAGGGACGGCAATCCGACCGGCCAAAGGCATACCAAGGATGGCCCCGAAATCATCAACAGTCGGCACCATTTCATTGGCTGAAAAGTTGAAGGTATGGCTATCGCAATCCCAGAAAGCCGCGGCAGCTCTCAACAAATCCCAATCCGGTTTCAACGTCCACAAGGTGAAAAGAATTCGGAACCCGAAGTCTTTAATGAAGGCCTTCTTGGGATGGGTCTTGAAAGAATACACAAAAGTGTCCAAGTCCTTTTTATACCCACTAACAACCTTGGCATCAAGAACAAAAGAATTGGAAGCCATGGAAAATGTTGATCACAAGCAAAGGTGAGCAATAATATGATGTTCAAAAATGGCAGAAAGGAGCTGTGAGAATCAAGTGGTCGAACAGAAGCTGATATTATAGCTGTTGGGGGGTCTTTTGGCCAGCAAATGTCAAGCCCGGAATTCTGCCTCCCAGACGCGCGCGCCACCCGCCAGCGGTTTGAAATGCGCGCGCGTCCCAAATCTACAGAGGAAAGCGCGCGCCTCCCAAGTCTAGATCACTTCAGAAAAGGCCTTGTCAGAAATCTCCAGCCTAAATCAAGACACAGCCCCGGTTCTCGGACACCCAGTTGGGCACACCTTCTTCTGGTCCGCCCTTAAGGCATGTCAAAGATTGAAAGTAGGATAGAAACTCCCACTCAAAAGTAGGATGTCCTTCTCTAGATTCCGAACTCCCTAAGTTCTGTCACGGGTGCCATACCCCCCTCAAGATTCAATCTTAACATTTTATCCCCAGCAGGAACATTCTTCTGGTCGCGGTCAACTGTGCCCGCACCCCTCAAGTCAAAAGTCAGGTGTGACTCCAAGTGGCACGCGACTTCAAAGCAATATTTCATCAACGAATTTCACTAACGGATTCGTCAACAAAGGTTCACCAACGGCCTCTCCAAAGGTTCACTAACGGCCTCTCCAAAGGTTCACTAACAGCCTCCTCAAAGGTTCACTAACGGCCTCTTCAAAGGTTTACTAATTGCCTCTCCAAAGGTTCACCAACGGCCTCTACAAAGGTTCACTAACGGCCTCATTCAAGGGTTCACTAACGGCCTCATCAATGGATTTCACTAACGGATTCCTCCTCAAAGGTTCACCAACGGCCTCTACAAAGGTTCACTAACGGCCTCATTCAAGGGTTCACTAACGGCCTCATCAACGGATTTCACTAACGGATTCGTCCTCAAAGGTTCACTAACGGCCTCCTCAAAAGTTTACTAACGGCCTCTTCACAGGTTCACTAACGGCCTCTTCAAAGGTTCACTAACGGCCTCTCCAAAGGTTCACTAACGGCCTCGTTCAAAGGCTCACTAACGGCCTCATTCAACATATTCAGCCGGCAGGTTCACCTAACGGATCATGCCACCCCCTCTATCAACAAAAGTCGCTCACACAGGGAGCGCACCACTATCTCTCGCAATTTCAAATTCCTGCTTTCATAGAGTCTTTGCTTTTTCTTGGTGATGTCCTCGGCGGGTGTTTTTAACTTTTGTCAACGCGTTTTGCTTTGCAATCCACATCGCCGAGGGGCTCGGTAGACACCCCGCCTTGGACCGCTCACCCCGATTGCACATTTGATCTTGTGTTTCTCCCATTTTAAGTGTTTCTCGTTAGTTTCTGTCACTTCCGTTAAGTTCCTGACTGACTTCGTTAAGTCCAGGGACTAAACTAAATAACAGGGCTGACTTTCTAGTCCATTCTGTCAAAATCGCCTTCTCTGAGTCGCGCGCCTCCGACAGGAGGATCCAGACGCGCGCGCCTCCCGCCCCCAAAGCAGGAAGCGCGCGCCTCTGGGCGTCGGTTACAGATTTCTGGCCAGGATTCTCTCCCTTGCTCAATTTACAGGATTTTGCCCGGGAAAGATTTCTTGGTGACTGAGTTTTGGCACCAAAAATATCTCTCTTTCACCTATAAACCCCCCCCCCCCTTTACCTCCATTTTCAAGGACCTTGGGCTCTCAATCTTACATTCTCAATAAGACACTAAAAATTCACACTTACAAAGCATTTCCAAAGGATTTCTCCAAAGAATTCATCAAGAAGTGTTTGAAGTCTCTTGAAGTCTAGGTAAAGTTATTTCTTTCCTCTTCTTAACTTCATCGCTTTTCTCTTTCTTTTTGTTTTATCAAAGTGCAATCACCCAAATCATTTTGGGGACATGACTCTAATGATCACCTCATCTCATTGAGGTCGGTTAAAGAGTTATCTCCTACATTCCAAACTCTATTTTAAAACCCCTTTTTATGATTAAAGAAGAAGAAGAAGAACGTTTATCATTCATGTAGATTTTGATCAAGCAAGACCAACTTTAGTTGGGCGAGATGGGTGTTTCGGTACTTCCCATCTCGTAACCTAACCCCCGAACCTCAAAACAAAGAATCTCTATTTTCGTAATCAAACTTAGGCTATTATCAATAGGTTTTTCTTATGTTCCTCAAAACATAGGTGGCGACTCTAAAAACAAGTTAGACATCCTAGGGTAATTCACGCGCTCTAGCCAAGCCATGGTTCCCCCGGGGTATCTACACCTAGCACTTATGAAGAGCTAGCACGAGTTTAATGGATAATCATATGATGATTATGGTGCATAGGATGCGGATTAAACTTATAGGTACTTGCTGGAGAACAAGGTACTGGATAGACCCGTTGTGAGATTTATATCATGGTCAAATGTCATAATTAAATCTCATAATAGTTATACCATTTGAATCCTTAGACCTGAGATTATCATGATCTTCCACATGATGAACATTATGTTTGACGTACTCAAACGCTACCCTTAACCGGGTGGTTATAAAGGCTACGATTGGCATAATCGGATTCCTGTAGGGAAGAATGATAAGTCAAGATGGGATTTGTCCCTCTCTCAAGAGAGATATCTGCTTGGCCTCTCGATGAGTGAGATTGATAATAGTGTATGGACGTACCCAAATGAATTGATGTGTTCAATGTCATTTGCTCATATCAATCTACTCGGGATCGAGAAAGCATTGGACATCATAAGTTGACGTGGACAATGACTTAAGTCTAATATGATATCACGTGACAAAGGGATTGTGATATGTTCTATAAGGTTACTTTGGACTTTCAAAGTTATACTAATTGGGTAGTCATAATGGCTTGTTAGAGTCCGCTTATGACTTACGGGTTCTGACTCGTTCAGACTCGTTGCCAACTTAGTATAATCCTATTGGGTCACACACAATAGAACGGATTGAAAAAGGCTAAAATTTTTGGGAAAATAAACTAGCCACCGTACTGCTTTTGGAGTGGCGTACGGCTCCTGGAGAGCCGTACGGCCACCCCGCCCATACCAGTCCAGTTTATTCAGTTTTCTTGACAGAAAAGGAATCCCGAGCCCAAAATGAATTAGGTCAAAACCTCATATAAGATATGCAGCCGGGTTTGACAGCCTCGAATGGTGATTTTAGAAATCACAAACCATTGTGTTAGAAACAATCAATTATAGAGAGGTAGGATTATTTATTTGATGATTCTTGATCATCAATATACAATAATCAAAGAGCAAAATAATTCCGACGAAGAAATCGTTTCTTCATCAAGCCTTGGGTCTAGCAATCCAGATTAAAAAGGTGTTCTTGATATCCATTTGACATGTGGATACCGATGGAGGGTGTTTCCTTTAGCACCTCAAAGTCCGTGTTTATAGATTCGATCTTCAAGGGTTAGTTTCTTTCATCTTGTATTTAATTTAATCAACATGCACGGATCCGGGCTCTTGGGTTTTTGATTTATATGTTTAATTCCGCTGCGTATGATGCATCAAAACCCAACATCATATACACATCACATGTTCTGTTGCCAGTCAGTAGAGTAACTCCGAAAGTTGCATCTTTAATAAAACAGTTAGTTGAGGTGAAATTGCAGTTCATTCCTTTGTCACAAAACTGAGATATGGAGAGAAGGTTGTGCTTGAGTCCTTCTACTAGTGACACATTTTCAATGGTCACTTTTCCACGTTTGATTGCTCCATATCCTACGGTTTCTCCTTTCTTATTGTTACCAAACACTACTGGGGGGCCTCTCATACTGATGAATTCACAAAGAAGTTCATTATCTCTGGTCATGTGTCGTGAGCAACCACTATCCAAGTACCAATGATCCTTATTCTTCTTTGCGGTTCCAGCCATAAAGCATAAGATCTGAAAAATAAACATTAAAGATTTTGGTCCCCCTTATTCTTTGGGTCCTAGGGTTAGCAGCTTTTTGGGACCCACACCTGTTTGACCTTAGGATTTTTATTTCCTTTGGCATTGGGTGTGAATCTTAAAAGACAATGACCAGCACCATGACCATAATCGGCACAAATAGCATAATGAATAAATCCCGATTTTGGTTGCGGTTTTACAAACCCTTTACTGACCTTCGGTTTCACATGTTCTACTGGGTCAGCGGTTTTGGCTTTAACAAAGATTACCTTCCTGAGCTCAACCTTCCTCTTAGGTGCGGCTTTAGGAAATATGATTGGAATTTCCTTAAACCGACTAGGAGCGGTTTAATCACTCAGTACTTCCTTGGTTGCCTCAGTTTTAAACCCCAATCCACTTTTATCTGAAGTAGGAATTTGTGAACTTAGGATTTGTTCCACGGTGACACCAGACTTAGTCCATACATCGATCACTTTTTGAAGGTCATCCCTTTGTACAGTAAGATCATAGATTTGGGTGAGAAGTGCATCGGCTCTATCCTTCAGATAGCGGTTTTCTTCCTCAATTAATGATATCCCAGCAATTTGGAACTTGAGTTTCTCAATTTCCTCCTTGTGGGACCTGCATCTCTTTGGGAATCTTCAAGTTCTGCAGTCATTAGTTTATATGCCTTTTTAAGCACAGTATGTTGTTGACAAATGATATTAGCACGTTCTAATACCTGGTCATCATGGCTTTGGTCTGCTTGAACCTCAGGAGAGCGGTTTGGTGTTGTAGGAGCTTTGCTTGATCTAGCCTCAGGAGTCCTTGATGAAACTGGCTTCATTTGTTGATTTGGTAGTGGAAGGCTTTCGTCAATTTCAACTCTTTCTTCAAATCCCATGAGACAAAGATTAGCAACTTCATCTTCATCATCACTTTCATCTGAATAAGATCCTATCCATGTCAGCGGTTGATCCCCTTGGTCAGCTACCATTCCTCTTCTCTTGACAAACTTCTTGTTGAATGGTTTCTTTGCTGGCGCGGCTTCATATCGTGGTTTGGGACAACTTGAGGCAAAATGACCTGGCTGTCTGCAGTTATAACAGACCAGGTCATCCCTTTTCTTAGGTCTGCGGTTTTGTTGAATCTGGTAGGAGGGACAAACTTTGCAGGTCCTTTGGGGGATGGAAATTGAGATCTGTTGTTTTTCCTGAACTTGGTGTATTTCTTCACATACAAAGCAAATTCTTCATCATCCATGTCATCAAAATCAACTTGGCTAGAGCATGAAGATTGAGATGATACACTCTAAGAATAAGAACTTTGAGGAGGAGTGTAGGTTTGATGAGACTGCTGATAAGATTGATGAGGTTGAGGATATGGTTGATGTGATTGAGAATAAGATTGATGAGACTGCTGGTAATAATTAGGAGGTGCGGTTTAAGGATTGTATCTAGGAACATTTTGATCAAGAGGAGCGGTTTGCAAGTGGAGGTGAGGAGCGGCTTGATGATGGTCTGGATTGTAGACTGGAGATGAGGTATTGTTAAATGCGGCTAGAGAGAGGGTCTTAAATCTGCTTTCGGTTTCATGGACCTCTTTAAGCTTGAATTAAAAAACCTTCAGCATGGCATACAAGTGTTGAAGATCAAGAGCTAAGTCCTTGTTGTTTTCAATGTTAGTAGTTTTGATCAGCCATTTGCTACCAAGTGCTTGCATGAATCTCATGTTCAAATCTGTATTAGAATAGACATGTCCAAGAGAAAAACAAACATTAACAATATCAATAAACCTCTCATAGCATTGTCTAAGATATTCCTTAGGGTCTTTAACAAAATAGTCAAAGAGCCTTCTCTGTTGATAGAGGCGGTTCTTCTTGGTATCTTAATCTCCTTCCAGAAAGTCAACTATAGCATCCCAAGTAGCTTTTGCGGTTGTGCAGTGAAGAACCTTAGAATGAGTCCTCAAGTCAATAGCTGACACTAGCATGGACATATCTCTTCCATCAAAATCCACATTGTTGCGGTCTGCTTCAATCCACTCACTTTCCATTTTCCTGATTTCAGCTTCTTCTCCTGCGGTTCCTGCACGTGGATTAGCTTTCATAGGAACGTATGGTCCATCCTTAACCGCAGTCCACAGTCTACGATCATATGAAATCATGTGTTTCATCATCCTATCTTTCCAAAAGATAAAACTATCTTCATCCAGAATCGGTAAGTGATTCGAATTGAATGTTTGCATTATATGGGTGTTTGTGTTTACCATTGGATCAGCACCCAAGCGATTAAGCTTGTAAAAACAAGTTTTGGTGGATATGCTCTGATACCACTTGTTGGTCCCAGAGGGAAACAAGGGTATAGAACCGCTAGAGAGGGGGTGAATAGCGGTCCAAACTTTTTTGAAAAATACCCTTGAAAATCAACCGAGTACTTAACAGTTTGGTCAACTGCGGTTTAAATCACTTAAACCGAACTGATAAAATGCACAGCGGAGTTTTAGCGGTTTTGGCCAAACTGATAGTTAAAGAGTTGGGCGGTTTGACTTGAGTTGAAAACACTATGATGCAACCGATAGATCAACTTGAATATCAAAGAAAAACATAATTTACTTTTCAAGTCATTTCGTATATGGATTCAAGTTATAGACCACAAACAGAAAAGTAAATAACAAGATAGAAAAGTAAGATCAAACACACAATTTGAAGAGGTTCGTTCTTGAATGAACTACGTCCTCTACCTAGATGGTTAATCTAGGATTTTCTAATAGCTACTAGACTTGTATTAATTAGAGGAGGTTTTACAAGATGATTCTAAACTCTAATCAATCAATCTAACCAATAAAGCTATGAAAAATCAACCGGTGTATTCGAAGTATATAATCTATGTGATTATATAAATTGGGTGTGTGTGTGGAAAGAAATCAAATGCTCTAAGTATCTAAATTATGGTTTGAGCAAATGAAGAACTTTTAGTGTAAAGGCTGAGTATGGAATGGTTGATGGCTTGAAGGTTTGATGAAGGAATTCTGGGTTTGCTAAGGAGATGGTTGAAGGTTTGAATATCTGTGTAACAATCTTCAAACCAAACTTGAACACTTGGGATATTTCTCTTGAAGCTCAGCAGCCTTCATTGTTGAGAAATGAAGACTATTTATAGGTAGTGCACCCTTGTGACCGTTGGGTAAAGATTTGAATCAAATCTGAAGGGTACAGTGCTGTCGAATTCCCATTGGTTGAGCTGTCATTTTCGTCCTTGATTTTGTCTTGTAGTCCTAGGTAGTTGTAGCACCACTACCTGACATCCGTCCTTTGTTGCAGAAAAGACTAACGGTAAACAATTCAAATTGCTTGGACAAGACCGACATTCCTTGCAGTAACTCCAAGTTAACTTAGAGTTATTTTGACATGACATAAAATATTCCTTTACGGTTGAAAAGGAAATATTTGTCTAAGGAATAAATGACTTCTCTTGAATTCTTCATTAACTGATCGGCGGTTCCACCAGGCATAGGAGCGGTTCCGAGGATGAACTTGACGTGCGGTTTCATAAGAAACTGAAGCACGCGGTTACATGATTGCGGTTCCATCAAGTGTCATCATTGGTTCCAAGAGAGACTTGAAGAGCACTTTCATCAAAATCACAGAATGCGGTTTGATGAAAAATAATTGACTCCATGCTGGCGGTTCTTAGATAGCACGAATGCGGTTTTAAGACCTAAACCGCTAATCTAACCGAACTCAATACTCAGCCTAGACAAACAAAAATCTAGAAATGGACTTGTCTAAAAATTGAAATATAACTTCATTACATGCGGTCCTAAAGTCCATAAAAAGACACGTGGCATGGATCAATCAAATTAAGTGGGTGTACTAACAATGAATCCTAACAGGAAGAAATCAGACGGACACCAGGTGCAGTGGGCGGCCGCCCAAAATGGGTTCTGCCGGCGCCCAAACAACCAGGTTGTTTCAGGGCCATCCAGGAGAAGAGTAATCACATTAGACATTTGCAAGTAACCTCTCCAATAGTCTTGCATAGTGATTTTTTCACTATCTTGTCTATATTAGTACTTTGACTTTAACCAATCAACCTTTCAGATTTATCTCCATAAATCAGTCCAAGGATATAGGCGGCTTTATCCAAGTCTTTCATTGAGAAACTATTTCAAAATGAATTATAAGTCAACCACATATATTAGACATAGAAATAATGTTACGCTCCCACTAAATTTATTGTAATCACAAGTTTCATCTTTGATGCATTCAAACTCTTTGAATACTACTTCAAAATGAAAATTTCACTCCAAGTAGTTTGCTTCGATTTATCTCATGGATTTCTGCAACTTGCATATTTTATTAGAGATTTATGGATCAAAACTTTTAGGTTGTATCAAACACATCCTAAACTATGTTCCTATTAAGGAATGCTGTTTTGACATCCATTTGTCATATTTCATATTCAAAATATGAGGTCATGACAACTAGAATTCTAATAACATTAAGCACGACTACGGGTGACAAAGTTTCATCATAATCGATATTATTAATTAACTTTTCTCATTTAGTCTTGATTAATAAGCATGCACCTTGCGATCCATGTCCGTTTTCTCCAAGAAAACTTATTTTCCACCTTATGGTTTTTAAGCCTTAGGATAGAACGATCAAGTTCCAAACTTGATTATTATACATGGATTGCACTTTTAGATTTATGACTCCAAGTCATTGATCTAAATCTGGAGCGTACTTTGCATCTTGATAGGTGATAGATCAATCATTCGCAATGATATCTTCCTTATTACTTTCTATTACTAGAAATCAATATTTCTTGTTATAGATAGTATCCAATCATATATGTAAATATCTTGTGTATACTTGAACGAATTTTCACAACTCCTTGTGAAACTTTGTTTAACATCCATCTTAGGTTCTATGTCATTTTCTGGGTCTCAAACTCTTTGAGATACATTTTACTCCCACTAGTTCTTTAGAGATAAACAATTTATCTAGAAAGTGCTATTTAGAGTAGCAAACGATTTGTACTCTAAAGGGTGTAAAATTAATATCATTAAGATATCCCATGAAAATACATTAACTAGATTTAGGTGTGATTTTGTCAAAGACAATACTTTTCGCAAAAGTGTCACATCAAAATCTTTATGAAAGACAAACCAAGTTTTCTTTCATTCCATATCTCATATGGTATAACGAACCTCCTTAGACGAAACTCAATTTAGTGTAAACGCATCTGTTTTCAGTTTAAGATCCATAGGATTAATTGAAGATCAATTTGACTTATTATGAGGCGAAAAACAACGGTTTTTAGACAATCTGTAAACTTCTGGAACAGGGTCCGTACGGCTTCAGATTAGGCGTACACCTGATATTAAGCCGTACGGATCTTGTTTCCAGTTTCAGTTTTTCTTATTCTGCAGACTTTCTGCAGAATTCTCGTAAAGTCCAGGGCTCAAATATTCATTACTTTGATCAGATCAGAGTACACTATTACTTATACCATGAGATACCGAAATCTTTTCCAAGCATTGTTACTTTAGTGAATTACATACATCAACATGTATTAATTCAAAAGAGTATTTTCCTTTTACTACTAATTAGTAAGAGGAGTCTATGATCAATTTCTAAGATTCACATATATCACATAATTCGAAATTATGTGAATTTAAAAGTCCGTCCCATAGAATTTTAAATATGTGTTTCTTATCATTTGATATAGACATCAATGCTTTTAAGAATGTAACGATTACATCCTCATATTCAGATTTTCATTATTTATGTTATACTCATTATTTTTTTCTTCCAAGATAAAGATATAAAGTCCCATTATATGATTAGCAATACAATAAAGCAAATCATATTTAATGAAACACTTTCTTATTCGAAATAAGAAATATTCATAACCTTTTAATGAAGAAACCAAAATAATATTTCTACTTAATATAGGAACATAACACCATTTGTTCAAAACAAATATGAACCTACTAGGTAAAAACACTTCACAAGTTCTTATGATTAATGTTGCAACATTTGCATCATTATCAATACATATGTTAATCTTTACCCTTTTAAGTATTCTTTCTATTTCTCAAGTCTTACACATTCATACAAATGTGAGATCCATATCCGGTATCTAATACCCAAGAACTTAGAAGTAGAAAGATTAACATAAATACTTGAAGTGGTAGTCCTGCTACCCTTTCTTTTGATCTTTTAATTCAAACTGTAGTTCTCCAATGGTCAATCACATTGCCATAGTAGCAATTACATCCTTAGGATTTTAGGTTTAGCCACAAATATTTCCTTTACGCTTGACAACTCTTGTCTTACCTTTATCTTAAATCCTTTTCTTTATTAACCTTTAGAGTTTGAGAAGGTTTCCATTTGATATTAAGACTCAGCAATTTAAACATCAAATGTCGCTTATGAATTAATATCAAATCCGTTTGTTAGTTCCAAACTAACTTGATTACCAAGCCAACTAAGGTAATTAATATGTTTCTCCATGTTCAAAACATGAGAACTTATTAACATATCTTTCTGTCATCATATGAATGTTAGGCTCTAATCAATCTCAAAATTTTCTTGCCTTTCTTTCTTGTAGGAACACTTCCTACGTAATTGCTTATCACATAAGCATCCATATGTTTTAGATACTTCTAAAGTTCCAAACATTTGGTAGCAAGTTGTAGGACAATTGACATCCATTGATTCATTCACATGTTTCTCATCAATGTCTTTGTCCATCCTTAAGATATTAGGTTTCTTAGGAATATGATTTATTAAGAATTCATAACTTCCGTTCTTGCTTTAGAACAATTCTTAAGCTTATGACTAGGTCAATGAAGTTAATCTCATTCTCTTTAAGTGGGGTAAATCGCAGTAATTATACATGATTATAGTTTAAGACATTCTACAAAATATGCAAATAAATATACATTTAAAGATATATAATGTATTTCATAAATACTCCCACTAAATTATACACCTTCAAATACAATAATTGTATAATATAATTTAAGTGGGATAAGATCCATATTTCACTTGATCTTACGTCCGCGATGGAAAGATGCATAAAACCAATCTATTTAGGTAGATAACTCCTTATCAATCATATCATATATGACTCTTAGATCATTTATGAGATTTTAGACATCTTATGTCTAACATGTTTTAATCTCATCTTGTGCCTTAGGCCCATAACCCTTATGATAGCTTAATAAGTCAAACCACGTTAAACGTATAGGAACCACTCTTTCACTCATCATGCTCATACACTGATAGAATTAATGCGCCTCGCGATGGTTAGAGTTCGCATAAAACTACCCGGTGTACTCACATGTGTTTTAATAATGGATTGGCACATGACTTAAATTTTCAAGAAGGTTCTTTCATATAGAGACATACATCATATATTTAATTATGTCAAACATAATATAATATAGTCTTTGCATAATGAATGTCAACTAATCAAATTAATTGACAGAAGCAAAATCTTGTGATTCAATTATGAAGGAACATTTTAGGGACGGAATCTAAATTCTCTGTAAATAATTTACAGATTGGATATTTCATCGTGTGTCCAGAAACAGAGCATAAGCCCGCCATTGGCCCTCACGATCAATCAATCCAAATTTAGTTTCCTTCTCTGCAAACAATTTGCACTTTGCTTATAGGGATAAATTCTGAAACTTTTGAATCCGCAGAACGTCTATAAATTGAGAGCACAAAACCTACGGCCGAAACTAAGCCAAGAGGCATCCACATTTTCGTACTAAGATCAAGAAACCAATTAATTATTCCATATGGCCGAAACTAAGCCAAGAGGCATCAACATTTTCGTATAGAAAAGTAACTTGTTTCAAGATCATTCATTGTCTCATCAATATCATAGACTACAGCAATTCTGAACTCTTCAGAACTCTGATTTCTGCAATTCTTTTATGGACTTTCGATTGAAAACTATTTCAGGAAACACGGTTTCGAAAACCAGCCGTCTGAAAACAGTTTCAGTGAATTCTGTAAACAATTTACAGAACAATCTAGACAATAGAAAACAAAGGCAAATCTGGGATTTACGAAACCATCCGTACGGATCAGTTTGGTAGCATCCAAACTATCCGTACGGATCCTTCAGTCAGATCCCAGATTTCCAGAATTTCAAAATTCGATCGATTCCAAAATCGTGTTCATGCATTAATCAGATTAAACCAACACGAATTTACAGATTACGAATTTAATTAGATCTAATGAATATCATGAATAAACAATTTATAACATATACAAATTAGATATAAATTATCAATACACATAATCCAATTACTTATTGATAATCCCAACATGCAATTATTCATATTATCACATCAATATAATAATCAAATAATCCCTATATAATCATGCTCATAAATTTTATATCTAATATAAAACTTAAATCACATATTCATCTTATCATCATGCAAAATCAAATAATCCAATAAAATAATTTAAACATGATGTATTAAAATAATCAATGATGATCGGTGCTCTGATACCACTGTTGGGTTTTGATGCATCATGCGCAGCGGAATAAACATATGAAATCAAACACACATGAGCCATGGTTCCGTTCATATTTATTATATTAAATACAAGATGAAAGAAAACATACCCTTGAAGATCGAATCCATGAACACGGACTTTAAGGCTTAAATCAAAGTTTGGATGGTAAAGATTGGGACTTTACCACCCAAACTTGATCATCTCAACATTAAACATAAACATCATAAATATACAAGGGCTCTCTCCAAGATGTGCAATGGATCACCAAGCCAAAAGTAAAGACATAGAATTAAATGACATAAATGTAGATTGACATGAAAGTAAATGACATAAAGTAAATTACATTTATAATAATAAGCCTTGATCATCTTTGGTTTCAACCCTTATTCATACGCAAGGTATGAGGGCACCATGAATCATTTCAAAGGCTTGGTTCCAAGTAATAATATTACAAGAAATATATAAACATTAAGTAGACAAGATCATAGACAAGTAAATAAAGAAAAGTGAAGGGGAGATGGGGAGAAGGAGACCTCACCAATGTTTGATTCTAGCCTATCTTCCTCTCTTCCACTCAATTCTCACAATGTTTGTGTTTCTGCTCGTATTTCAGCAGAGTTTATGCTCTCAAACTAATTTTTCTCCCCCTTGAACTGATCAGCAAGGGTCTTAATTTATAGGGATTGAAGGCACCCAAACCAGCCGTACGACTGAGCCCTTCTAGTACCCATACCATCCGTACGGCTTAGCCTGGCGAGCTTCTGGATTTTTTTAAGTTTAATTCTAGAACAGTTCTAAGGTTCTTGGTTTATCCTAGTGAAGTCCTAGCCTATCAGTTTATCCCTGAATGGTGTTAAGAATTCCTCTAAGTTGGTTTAAGTTCAGATTGGGGTACTTACAGTTCCTACCAGATTTTGAGATAAACTTTTAGTGGTATAAATAGAGGCCATTAGTTTAGATCAAAATCACACCTCAAATTGTCATAGACAAATTATTAGAGTGCTCAGAGAGATCTGTAATTCTACAGTTGCACAGTTAGGAATTTTTTTTGATCAAAATTGGTGCAGCAGTAATAGTGTGATCTTGTAATCGTTTTTCCAGATTGATAATGATATTCTCTCCTCTCCCCGTGGACGTAGCCAAGTTGGTGAACCACGTATATCTGTGATCTTGTGATTGCTTGCTTTTCTTATCAAGTCTTGTTTATTGCTCTAACATTTTCAAAGTTAAATCGAACTGTGTAGCAGTTTATTTAAATGTCAAATGTAGGCAGTGACAAAGTTTTACTTGGCGGAGCATCTATATGTCACAGGGACGAGTACAGATGGAGCTTTGGTGCGAAGATTGACATTAATATGGTTCTTCATGTCTTTAGCATCTTCAAAGATGTAGCATATTGGTTTTCAAGAGATTCTCAATAAATTTGTAGTGTAGTATGTATTTCAGTAGAGCCTTCAACTAATGTGGAGTGCCTACTAAATATTATCTCTTAATAAATCATACTCTCTCCGTCTCACCTCACTTGAGACTTATTTTCATTTTGATCCGTCCCACTTCACTTGAGACTTCCCCAAATGGTATTTTTTTTTTATAATATTATATTCAATCTACCCCACACACTCATTCTCTCTCTTCATTTTCCACCACATAATTCATTCAACCAACCTACTATTAACCCCACTCATTCTCTCTTTTCATTTTCTAACACTCATTTCCCTCCCTTTAGTTGTTGTGCTCAACTCTTAGGTCTCAAGTGAAGTGGGACGGAGGGAGTATGTTTTTTTTGCTTAAAAAAACAAAATAAAAGCATACTCTCTCTGGTCCAAAATAACTGTCACTTTTGGTCAAACAGATGTAAGTTTGACCAATAAATTTAAACAAAAAATAATGATCCTAATAAAAATCTAAAAATTGTTATTAAAAGTATTATTAATTATAATACAATGACAAATTTTAGTTATTAGCATCATTATTTTTTATTTAAATTATTGGTCAAAGTTACATCTGATTGACCAAAAGCAACAGTTTCTTTGGACCAGAGTGAGTAACACACAAAGTAGAATTTATTACTCTGTTAATACAGAGAAAGTAATTATCGGAGGGAGTAATTATTTTGAGACAGGGAACATAAGAGCACAAAATAAGCTCACAAAATCTTGCTCACAACATGAGGTGACAATATTTTATTCGTTGTATCGATAATGAACCCGCCATACTCTAATTAAAAACATCAATTAAATCATTACACATAAAATTTTGTTTTACAAGATTTTGTGACTGGGTGTTGTTATACACATCCGTAAAACTTATGAATACACCCGTAAGTAGCTTGAAATTTTAAATGGTACAACACTATAAAACACAGTTACGGATGTATTCATAAGTTTTACGGGTGTGTATAACAACACCCTTTGTGACTTTTTTTGTGCCCTTACAATTATTACATTGAACATACTGTACACTAGAAGTCTAGAAACCGTGAATGATACTTTTCCTTCCATAGCTCGCTCTCTCACTATAATTCCTTACTTTGACCTTTTACCATCTCTCTACCCTTTTCTAGGCCTCCCCCTGTTTACTTCTTCTTCTTCTTCATATTCTCCGCCATACTTTCCTTTCCCCCATCCCTATTTCTATATCTATCTATCTACATATTCAAACAACTCTCTCTCACTCTCTCTCTCTCTCTCAGACACACACTGTACCACAACTCAGTTCAATGGCAGATTCAGTTTCATCATCATCTTTCAACCCTCCGATCACTCTATTTGCCTCCACTTCTGCGCCTTCCGTCGATGACTCCTCCGATGACGTATGCAGCATTTGTCTCGAAGCTTTCGCCTCTCACGATCCTCCCACTGTATGATCTTACTTTATCCCTAAATGTTTTTTTACATGAGAAATTCGTTGCTCTTCAATTAAGACTGAATTACTGTGCTGAAACATCCACAATCATCAAATTTACAGTAGTTTTAGATTAATTCCTGTTTAAATTTGACAATTGACCGGTAGTATTTTCATTATTAACGCTGATTTAGTTTACTGCATTTTTTTTTTGTTGAATTTTTGAGTGTAAGATTGTGTATCGGCATGGTATGTTTCATTGTCCATCAGGATTAATCATTCGATATCTGTTTCTCTCTTGATTTCTTCATACTCATGACTTCAGTTCATGGCACAGTGAGCTCACCTAATGTTGTTGTATTTAGCCACAATTCTGATACCTTACTTTTTCAGTTATGACCATTTTCCTTGAATATATGGTGTTTTTCTCGTTATCAGAGAAACTTGATAAATTGATTTCACCTGTTTCGAAACAAATATTCGATGCAAGATGTCATTTTCCTTCTTCATAATCATTTGTATTTTCTGGGTTCTTTAATTCAATTGTGTCCTAGGCTGCTTTTATGATACAGTATATTTTATTTACTAAATTAGTGGTAGGAGAGTGCTTGATAACTCTTTTTAATGGTTCATTCTAATTCTTAGTAGAAGTAACCTTTTGATTCTGTGTTCTAACACAGGTTACCAATTGCAAGCATGATTATCATCTCCAATGTATTCTCGAGTGGTAGGTATAAGTGTGATTATGTGCATTTCAAGACAAACTTTTCACTGCCACACCAGCTTCAAGTTCCAGTTCCTTTTTCCCTCTCTCGCGGTTTGTTTTTCGGTTGTTAGAACTTGTTTTTCTTTCAGGTCACAGAGAAGCAAGGAATGCCCGATATGCTGGCAGCTTCTAGTTTTGAAGGATCCTGCGAGGTAGGTTTTTCCATGTCAGGAAAGTAACACAAGTAGCACTTGATCTTTTTTTAACCCCTATCATGTTTCTTGCGTTTCTTATTGTACAAATTTATCTTCATTTGATATATTTTCTACTTTATATTTCAATCTACAGTCAAGAGCTTCTAGCAGCTGTGGCAAATGAGAGAAGCCTGAGGCCGACGCTCAACAATCACCATGTTTATGAGGAGCCTGAAATCAATCATGTAAGGGTACTTGTTACTTTCTCTCCATCTGAAAGTTTTGTATTCAGTTTGTTCTTAGTTATGTCAAATATCTCAGGATTATACCGATGAGTCTGATTCTGAAGAGCGCATTATGTGGAAGTTTGCGGCTGCGCCAAATAGAGTGCGCCATATTAACAGAAGGAGAAGGCAGAGGCCTTCTGGTGCGCGAGATATTCCTTCCGTTCCTGCTACAGATGTGTCCAATGTGCAGCAAGTGTATACCTCACTAGAAGATTTCAATACCGCAAGTTATGGATCAACAGAGCTTGATTCACTGGCTTCTGGCTCGTCATCGAATGTCATCAGTCAAGCTCCATCTGTGATTCCATCTACTAGAAATATGGGGTCTGAGAGTGTTGGCATCACAGATGCTTTTCCTATGCCAAGGTATCGGTCTTAACTTGTATATCTGATAGATTGTAACATAATCAGATACAGTCTTGTGCCATTTTATTTATCTGAGGTGATTTTCTCAGTCAAGTCTCAAAAGACTAAGTTTGTATTTTTATTTTTTTATGCGTGCTTTCAATAACCAATAGTGTGCTTTACAGAAATTGTGCTTTACGCACTCGGATTTGTTCCTTTACTGTATACTTGTGTCTATCCTATTGGCCTTCTTACATTTTATACACCCAGGTTCTCATTTGAACTTTTGTTCAGAGTTCTCAGCAGGCAGTCACCGACTGATAGTCCGCAAAGGTCAGCTTCATCAGAGATGCTCAAAATTCCGGAATCTGTTAAATCCAGGTTTTCTGCTGCTTCAGCCAAGTATGAGACTTTCTTGTTTTTTTCAATCAATTTTGTCTACATTTTTGTGTGATTTGCTTAATGTCTGTTATATTATCTATAACAGGTATAAAGAGTCCATCACAAAAAGTACTCGAGGTTTAAAAGAGAAGTTACTTGCCCGCAATAGCTCTGTAAAGGAAATCAGCAAAGGAGTTCAGCGCGAGATGAGTGCAGGAATTGCTGGGGTTGCTAGAATAATTGAAAGGTTGGAGCTTGCTTCGAAAAGAACTTTTCCTGTATCCAATTGTGATGCGCCAGATTTGAACTCTTCTAAAGGAAAAGATGTACGAGAAGAAATGACATTTCAGTCTAATCCTGGAAATTCTGTGAAAGCTGCAGGTGATGGGAGTTCACATGTGCAACCCTTGCATATCTGATTCCATTCCGCTCCGAAAGCATACAGGTTTGTCAAATTTAATAATGCCATTTTGGCCGTGATAAAACGATATGGTTTAATGCTCTCTGCATACACAGCCAGAGTTGATTGTTTTTTGTTATTATAAATTAAGTTTTCCTAAGCTAGAAAACACTGGAATTTATCGAATCAGGGACTGTCCTAAAACTGTATGTTACAGTTTATGTCAACGTCCACCCTTTTTTTTGGGAGGGGGGGAGGTTGCTAAGGGTTGTTGGAGAGCTGTAGTTCTAATGATCAAAAGCAGCTTGATAAGATGGTTAAGATGCACCTTCGATGCTTTTGCTGCTTCTGTGGTACGCTAGATAATGTTCTGACTTTGAATTGCCAAAAACCATGAGAAGCTCTGATAGATACATAGACCCCTTTGTCTGGCATGTCCTTGTCATTTGATTCACTATTAATTCATGACAGTCCTTGCATTTTGAGCATGAAACTTGTCATTAATATTCTTTAAAGGGCAAATTTCAATTTGGTTCCCAAGAGTGTAAATTTGTAACCAGATTTCCAGGTTTCACATTTTGTTGCGAATTGGTATAAAAACTAACACGGTGTTAGTTTTTTGACGGAAAAATAGTCATGTGCCGTGCACATGACTTTTAAAGGGGTATGTTGGTCGTTTCACAAGGACAAAGAAAGCATCTGCTCTTTAAACTCACAATGACGGTGTTTTATAACGTTTTTAATAAAAACAAAGTCAAAATCAGAAGTTAATTAAAAAAAACCCAAATCCCTAAATCACCTTGATTCCTCCCCTTCCCCCACCCGTCTTTCTTCAAATGCCGCCACCTACCCTCTCTAACCCTCAACTAACCACCACCAGCCTCCAATCACCGCCTTCTCCTCTCCCCTTCTTCCATGGTTCCAGCAAGTTCTCTCCTATGATCAAAATGTCCTTTAAAAATTCATGTGTATGGCATATGACATTTTTTTTGTATAAAAACTTACTCGTTTGTTTTTATACCAATTTGCAACAAAATTTAAAACTTGAGAATCAGGTTGCAAATTTTACACTCTTGGGCTATGTTACCTGGACACGGTATCTGGGATCCGACACGGATACGGATCCTAATGTCGGATACAATTTTCTTAATAATTTTGGACACTGGGACACCGTCCTAAATTTGGACACGGGTACGGGATACGAGCATTATTTCAGGACAAATCATAATAGTATAAATAGACTATTTATACTTATAAATGAAGTCAACTAACTCCTTTTTTACTAAGATATACTCCCTCCGTCCCAAAACACCTTGCACCATTTTGGAGATGCACGGGAATTAAGGAATGAGTATAAAAATTCAAAAGTAATGTGAGTGGGAAAGAGGTTGTGAGTAGGATAAGTTGAGTGTGATTTACAAGTGGGGTCCAAAATTAGGTGTGTGAGTATGACAAGTGGGGTAGGGAGAATAGAAAAATAATAAAATTTGAACATTTTAGGAAAGGGGACTTACCAATGGGACACCCAAAAAGGAAATAAGTGCAAGGTGTTTTGGGACGGAGGGAGTATTGTATAATTAAGTAAAACAACATTAAAATTTGTAAAATCTTTATAAATGAAGTCAACTCACTCCTTTTTTTCTTTCAAATTTTTCTTGTCGTATCCGAATGAAAAGGCAGGTGTCCGGGTGTCGTGTCGGACACGATACGTATCGGACACGGGTACTTCAACATATTTGAAGAGTCCGGGTAACAGAGCTCTTGGGAACCAAATTGCAAAGTTGACGAATTCAGTTAACCAAATTGCAATTTGCCCATTCTCTAATGGCAAAATTGATGTGGATTTGTCTTCATGAAATTGAAGATGCACGAATGCATTCTTTTGCACAATCTTTCTTTATTCTATTATGTGGAGATATGGTAGGTAATAAGTAGGAACAATGGAGAACAAAGTTAAAGCAAACAGGACAGTGGTGGGTGTGTGCATCTTTGAATTTGTATATGTGGAGAAGACTTGAGATCAATCTTGTTGGAGAACATTCTAGTTCTCACAGGCAATGTCATCATTCGTAAACATAACTTCCTGCCATTTGGCCCTTTAAGATCATCTCCCAAGGTCAAATCCTTGGTATTTGCTTCAATGAAACAAGGGAAACCAACATTCCTGTATTTACCAGATTTTTCAAATGTACATTGCTGTATAAGTTTTAGCAAAAAGTTCAAAATTGCACAGTCAAAGTTCAATCGTTTTCTTCCTTTTTTATTTCCTCAACTATTTTTCGGACATTTAACTACCCCTCTTATAGCTTTAGACTGTTAGGCGCTTGATTCCTAGACTAAATCAATTGACTCTCTTTGAGTCTACATGTCAAAGTAGTTGATTGCAATATATTTTGTGGATCAGATCATATGTGCTTGATTGCTTATACTCCCTCCGTCCCAAAATGATCTTCCCATTTGCCATCTTTCATTGTCCCAAAAAGTTCTTCTCATATCTATAATTTAGGCTTAAAAGTGCATAAACAAAACATGACTAATGAAGCAAGTGCTTATATTCTTAAAAAGTTTGAATAGTCAAATAGGAAGATCATTTTGGGACGGAGGAGAGTATCTTGCAAGTATGTGGCGCAGTGTGTTTGTGTTATCAAAACTGTACTTCCATTACAAAATGATCTTCGCATTTTTGACAATTCAAACTTTTTAAGGATATGACCACTTGCTTCACTAGTCATGTTTTCTTTATGCACTTTTAAGCCTAAATTGTAGAATTGTGAAGAACGTTTTGGGACAATAAAAAATGACAAATGAGAAGATCATTTTGGGACAGAGGGAGTATTATTTGTCTGGCTCGACAGTGATTGGATATCTCCACTCGCTTCAAATGCATATGAATACATTTACTATCAGCTTCTTACATGGTTCTTCACATACCAGTTGGTCAGCATATGTAGTTTGAACTTTGTTGAACAAACTAAGGATAATTGTGTTGCTCCCTCTGTCCCTGAATAAATGTCTAACTTTCCATTTTAGTTTGTCCCAAAATAAATGTCGCATTACTAAAAATAGGATATGAAGTTTGGTGATCTTCCTATACTACCCATTTTAGTAGACACAAACATTGCAATGTCATGGGAAGTGCTACTCCACCTAGATGAATGGATTGGGGCAATCGAGGAAACACAACGAAAAGCATAAAAACATTGACTTGTCAGCTATGACATTTATTCCGAGGCAGAGGGAGTAATATAATTGTTATTGATATTTATATGTTCAATTTTCATTTACAAATTACTAAGTAATTTTCTCTTCGCATGTTTCTTCAGCGGCAATTGCAAGAGCACCAACTTTAGAATATCCGAGTTTCATCTTCTTCGCATGGATGCCATTAATGCAAGTGATGTACACCGATAAACCTATAAGCTATCACTTTGATGGAAGATTGGTTTGCGTCCTGCAAGTATCCTTACTACAATGCTACCGCACAAGCTAGCAGCCCAACTAAAACTTAGCAATTTATGCGCCTATTATGACCTGTTTATGTGCCTCACGGATTTAGATGAAGAGATGAAAGAGATTTCTTACAGAAATCCTTCTCTCTTCTTCTGTTTTACCTTTGTAGACTTGTCTGTTGTTATCTGTGATCAAATGTTATGGCCTGTTTCTATATGTTTCGGAGATTCTTGAGATTTGTATGATTTAATCTCACTTGGCCAGTTTGAGCAGTGAATGGTGTTATCTAGGAATGGCCAGTTTGAGCAGTGAATGGTGTTATCTAGGAATGTTTAAGTACGAGACTAAAAAGGAGGGTCAGTAATTTCTTGATAATTTCATCATTAAGGTACTATGTTTGTTGCAATTTTAGTGGATGTTAAACATTTACCACCATATATCACGTACAAGAAATTTAAAAAAACTCTGAAAATCTGAACTTGTGAAATCAGTTTTTTTTTTTTTTATTATTATTATTTTTCTTTTCATTCAAAAATGATGGATTTTTTTTAATTGCAATTGGAAAAACTTCCTTGAGAACTGGTCATGGAGTTTTCTCGACCCGACTTGGACCCGACTTTATCGGTGGTATGCCTCTGAGGCAGCCTTCATCTCGAACGACAGTCAAATAGCAATTTAAAAACTAAAATCATGAGGGGGTCATTTATGGGAGCATGATGTTTTTTTCCCACATTATCAAGGCTCGAAATGCAAACTTTTGCCAAATTATGGTTTTATGACGAAATTCTTTAGAAATCTTGTTAATTAAGTACCCATGTGCATAGCACATGATTAACAGATCAAATACTCCGTCTGTTTCAAAATATCTGCAGCTTTAGACTTTTTCACACATATTAAGAAATGTAATTAATGCATGTTAAGAAGACTCATTTGCCCCTAAATAATTCAACTTTCTAGGTGATTAAATGCTTGCATGAGAGATACTTTCACCGTCATTAATAAGAGTATAATTGAGACAAAAGGGTAAAAGTGCATTGATAATAGTAAAGCGACAGATATTTTGAAACAATTTTTTACTCCTAAAGCGACAGATAATTTGAAAACGGATGGAGTAGTTTGAACGGATGGAGTAGTTTGAATTGATATTTGTTACTATTATTTATGAAGGTGTTTAATGCAAGTTGTTGAATATAAAGAGTTGGAAAAACTAAATATCTTTCCAAGATTAGATGATTATATTTCAAATAAAAATACATAATATTTTCTTTAAAATACAAATTAATTTTTTTTAATAATTTATTAGATTTAAATATAAAATAAGTACTTGTGTAACATTTTAATGCATAATCTAACACATTAAAATTTTAGCAATATTAACATACTCCCTCCGTCTCATCACAAGTGTGATAAACTTTTTGGGCAGGGAGATTAAGAGTAAAGAAATAAATTGAGTATAAAAAGTAAAGTAAGAAAGATAATTGATGACGCCCTGAGATTTTTGGGTCAAGGAGAGGGATCTCCAACTAGTTGTCTCCGGTTCCTGAATCACAACACAACCAAAAGCACAGTTAAGACCAGAGCCGGTTTTGAATCCCGCTTAGTCCCTCGGGTGTGAGAGTAAGATCTCCGAGGAAAACCTAAGAAGAAAGGCCTGTGAAAGCCTTGTGTGTGATTTAGGGTTAGAGTGCGTACCTTGGCCAAGGGGGTGTAATGGGGTATTTATAGGTTATAAGAGAGAGAGAGAATGAAATGATAAGATCTAGATATTAACCGCCTTGGTACGGATTTGGGACACGTGCCAGGATCTCATTGGATGATGGTTCCACCACTTACAGTCGTGGTCTGACAAGTACGGATCGTTAACGTCCCTTGGACGCATTCGCCAGCTGTAGGGCACACTGGTAAAATAACGGGAGGCAAAGCCTTTCCCATGCCAGGTCAGCGGTTTGGCTAGAGCCTCGGGCATACTCTTCTACGGGCTTATCGGCTTGGTCTTGAGATTCTGGACCCGGTTAAGATAAACTCGATCGGTCCGGTTTACGCGGGCTTGTCAGTGGCCCCTAACTCCGAGGATCAGCTTATTTATGAGCGATGCGAGGAGTTACATCTTTATAGCTCGAGTCAGGCCTATCTGAGTCAGGTTCTGGTACATAGCAGAGTGACACGGGAGTCTTACGATAGTGGTTGACGATGGGACGGTGGACCCCTTACGCCAGTCACCTGACATGCTTTTTGCAGTTTGAGAGGACATGTTACATGCGCATTAAATGCGAACCGTCATCGA
Source organism: Campanula takesimana (assembly GCA_026119855.1). Taxonomy (NCBI): domain Eukaryota; kingdom Viridiplantae; phylum Streptophyta; class Magnoliopsida; order Asterales; family Campanulaceae; genus Campanula; species Campanula takesimana. The sequence continues at coordinate 1,145,977 of JAOWBW010000260.1, read as the reverse complement.
TTTTTGAAAAATTTAATTCCCGCCTCTTCATTTCTCGGGTAGCATTGCCGGGTCGATTCCGGATCACAGGAAAACCCGACCCATTTCAGGTTCTATAAATAACCCCAAATTGGGTCCTTCAAAAACTTTCATCGCCTCTAACTTTCTGCTATTGCTCTTGAAGAAATAACTGTCATCAGCTACTTTGCTTCGAAATTTCTATTTCCTTTACTCGATCGGTTAACAGGTAGCGTCTTGAACTTTGCCTCCGTCTCTTAATTTCTAACTGCTAACTTCAATTATTTTAAGCTTTCTCCGCCATTTTTTCGGGATAAACCCTAATCGTCTCTTCAAAATCTTAAAATTCCGAACGATTTTTTTTTGAACTTTTGATCGATTGAATCGTCTTTCTTTTAGGAATCTCTGGTCCGTTCTTGGATTTTTTTTAAAGTTTCTCGAAAAGCTTCTAACTTTGACCATGGATGAACTGGACCTGGGCCGGATGCTTCGTCCTGATCTTTATGGTTGTTGTCGAAAGACGGGAGGAATTTATAGATACTTGATAAATGCTTGGAAACGACTTTCCTTGCATGCCTTCAAAACAATAGGCATAGTTTATGATTGGGACCCCTGGATTCTACCCCTGTTGTGGGAGACAGGTCCCTCGGTCCATTTTGATTCCGAAAGAATGAGGGTTTTGGGGGGTGAGGAATAATTAGGAGTTTTTATGAAGGCCATCTTAACTCGATTCCCAAATAATGTAGATATGGCTGGTAACGCTAGAAGGTTGGTGAGGTTGGGTGGCGACCTCGTGTCATCGAGCGGGCCTGATCCCATGTCTTGGTTAAACACCCCTCTAGATGATGTCGTGCCTGTTCAGGTCCAGGATTAAAATATTCCAATGGCCGCCAGTGTGATCGAAGTGACTAGCAGCGGGGATGCTTCAGAGCGGGCTGGTGAAGGTGATAATTTCTTGCTAGATGAACCTGCCCGAGATGTTGACGAAGTGGACCGCCCGAGGCGCGAGCTAGTTGATGAAGATGAGTCCTCCGATACTCCTACGGATTTTCGCGGGCATTTGGAGAGGTTGGCCCCTGATACTGCTCGCAATCTCGGCCTGTTACGCTCCCCAGTTAAAATAGTAGATTCCTTCCGTGAGGGCCCAGACAATAGGGTAGTCAGTCAAGCAGGAGCGTCTTGTTCCGGTGCGGGCTTAGTAGACGAGGGAGATCAGGATTCTGATGATAAATTCTTATCACAATTCCGTATTGACTCCACGGTTTATCTTGTCAGCGGTCTTGGTGAGTATGAGTCACCCGTAGGAGGTGATACGATGACTCCTTCTCTGGTCCGGGCAGAGAACCTCGCATGTGTCTTTTTTCCAGTTCAGTTTGAGAATGGGCTTCGTCTTCCTGTAGATCCTTTTATTTGTGAATTTCTTGAGTTCACCCAATGCCTTCCAATGGATTTGACCCCCAATTCCATTTTCTATTTGGTGTCTTTTATAGTTGTAAGCCGCGTTCTAGGGTATGAACCTTCTTTTCATATTTATTTCACCCACCAAATAACTGCGGGATGCTTAAGCCTGAAAACCAAGCCACGAGAAGATATTTTCCGCCGCTTCGAATAAATTTGATCAATGGCAAAGATACCCGCTTGTCATTCAAAACCGATTAGGCTGGCCTTTCTCTCACCTGGATAATATAGCGCCTATTTCGGTCTCCCGGAAGAATTTTCCGGAGCCAGCAGTAGGCCGCGAACTTAGTGATGCTATGGAGGCTATCTTGCTCGATTTAAAAGGAGAGTTATCCAGGACGGCCAAGTGATTGAGGTCCCTCAGGTATTCGATGTCCAGGCTATTATTAATAACGAAGACCTCCTGATTTTCGCCGGGGTGGCCCCGAGTCGTGATTCTGGCCCCGAGCCTAGAGTTAGAATGGCCCCTTTATTGCTGGATCCTGATTGGAAGGTCCATCAATCGTTTGCTTTTGCTTCTGATTGTTCTTTTTGTAATCTCGGTCAACCATGCTCCGATCCCGGCTTAACTAGCCTCTTTTTGTTTCACTCTTTTGAATCATTTCTTCCCACTTTCTCTGCACTGTTTTGTTTATCTGACTAATTTTTTGGTTTGCAGATCCAACCGATACAATGCCTCCAAAAAATATAGCCGCTCTGAAGAATGCCACTAAGGCTTTTGCTTTGGCGGAGAAGAAGAAGAGGGAGGTCGTTCTTAATAAGACCGAGGTCCCGGGGAATAGAATTCCTGTTGTTGATAAACCGGATAAGTCTGGTAGTGTGCCATCTTCTACACAACCAATTTTGACTTGCAATCTTCCCCCTAATCCCCGCCTTGCAACAGGAAGGGGTAAAGGCTTGATTGGCACGGGCCATACTTCTCAAACTCCTACTGATGCGGGCATGTCTACTCCTGATCAAACAAGGAAGAGGTCCGCGGCTGTGGATCTGGAGCCACCACAAAAAGACAAACATCAAAAGACCGGCTCTTCCTCCACTGATTTCACTGTTTTGTCTCCCATCAGAGGGACCATGTGCTCCAATCTGTATCCAATGGAGTTGATTGAGGACCGAGACCGAGCCTTAAGATTTCCAAGGCCCCAGAGGTGTATGGCGTAGATCTTCAGAGTCGCCGCAGCGCTAATGCTTACGCGGGCAACGGGATGTTACATCGCCTTTATTTTCCTAATTATCAGCAAAAGGTCTTGTCCGCCTCGAATCCTATATCTGTTTCCGGTCATGCGGGCTTAGCTTTGACCGAGGTATTCTCTTGACTTTATTTACTACTGGGCTTCCTTCTTTTCATGGTATAATTTCCTTTGCTTTTGCAGGTTGCGAATGACATTATTTATCTGCGCAATCGGCACGAGGCGGATGCTTCCCTGATTGCAACAAGGAATAAGGAACTTTTGGAGGCAAGGGAGGAGATCTATAAACTATCCAAAGCCCTGGATAGCACATGCAAAGAGCTGAAGAGCAAAGATGCAGAGGTGATGAGCGCGGCCAAGGATGTATCCAAGCTAAATGATGATCTGGTCGCTGCTCGGGAAGCCAAAGAGCGGTCTGAAGCCGAGAAGCTAAGTGTTGGAGCTCGCTGTGCTGAACTTCAAAAATCCTTAGATGAGGAGAGGAAGAAAAACGAAGAATTATCAATCACTGTGGACGAGCAGAATGGCAAGCTGCTTGATCAAATGCGCTTCGAGCATGACCGGGAGAAGGTTTTGAAGGAGGAGAGGGAAGAAGTAGTGAGGGTCTATAAAGCTTCCGAGGAGCAGACAAATCTGCTAGATACCACGGGTGTGGAACAATATAATCTGGCTGTCCATACGACTGCTCGCAACTTGGCGGCCACGGGCAAATACACCGTGCAAGAGATTGCGATATTATGCGCCATTGTTGCCACAGATCCCGAGTGCTTCTCTGGCCATTCCTTAGAGTCATTTTCTGAGGACCAACTACAAGAATTTCCTGAATCCGTTCGGAAATCACTCCCTCCCGTCTCCTCGGTCACTCTTCAAGAGCTGCTTACGGCCATTGATGATTTGCGGTTTACCGGGGACGAGTCCGGCTTACCTCTGGCCGCGGCTTTGGAGAAGGTTTTTGGCCCCGGTGGCCTTTACATTGACGGTATGGTTCTTCCTTTCTCCATTTATGCCTCCGCTCTTGCTGAAGCTTCTGAGGCTATGGCTCGCTCTGTCGTTGACCCTAACTCCTCTGCATATATTCCAGAAGCAGAAAACAATCCTCCTCCCTTAAGTTGAAGATCAAACCGGGGGGCGTCCTGGGATAATTTTGTAATAGTGTAGGTTTGGTAAACTTTGAACATTTTATCACCATTATTTTTGAAGCAATCTTTGATGTTGTATTTCAACCTGGATTTAGCCAAGATTTTGGCCAACATTATCGTATGTTTTTACATCTGTTTTCGCTTTCGTACTTTGCCCTTTGTTATACCCGGCCTTAATAAGTATCTTTGCTCGTATGACCGAGACTTGTACTTAACAAAAAAAAAAATTTGTTTGCGGTCTAGCTCGAGGGCGTATGACCGTGCATCGCGCATGAAGAGTCATACAACGGTGTTTTCCCTTTCCGGGCTTGCGGTCTAGCTCGAGGGCGTATCACCGCGCATCGTGCATGAAGAGTCATGCAACGGTATTTTCCCTTTCCTGGCTTGCGGTCTAGCTCGAGGGCGTATGACCGCGCATCGTGCATGAAGAGTCATACAATGGTATTTTGTTTTTGGGCGCAGAGCTCTAGTGGTTTGGCATTCTTTGTTATACTATGCCGCCCACGCGCTCTTTGAAACATTTATCTAAAAGTATTTTTTGAAGCGAAAGACATAATATCATTACTGCATAGAAAATTTCCGCTCGTAGAGCCATTACATCAAAGTTTCATTACAAAAGAGAAAACAGAAAAAGGCAAACTTCTATCTAAAATTTTCTTCCAACCGAGAGGGGAATACAATTCTTAAGGGTAGTATTTCTTCAAGTGGTCGATGTGCCAAGCATTCTTTAAATCTTTCCCTTCTGCGGTGAGGAGCCTGTAAGTCCCTTATTTGATGACTCGGACAATTTGATAAGGCCCCTCCCAATTCGGTGAAAGTTTGTTATATACGGGCTGTTTTCCCGTGACCTCAACCTTTCTCAATACCCAGTCTCCCACAGAAAAAGACCATTTATTTACCCTCTTATCATGATGAATCTTAGCCTTCTGCTTGTAATTGATCATTTTTTCTCTTGCCCGCAGGCGCATTTATTCGAGGTAGTCAAGGTCCTTTTTTCGGGATTCCTCATTTCTTGTTTCATCGAAGTGGGCTAACCTATAAGTAGGTAATACTGCATCCACGGGTGCCACTGCCTCTGACCCATAAGTTAGGGAAAAAGGGGTCTCTCCAGTCGAGTTCCTTGTTGTGGTGCGGACGACCCATAAGGCCGTGCTAAGTTCATCTAACCACCATCCACTTCTTCCCCGTCAAGTTTTTATGAAGTGCGGTCATGAGCAGTTTGTTGGCGGCCTCGACCTGTCCATTTCCTTGCGGCCTTGCCACTGAAGATTGTCGGTGTTCCACATTGAGCCTCTTACATTCAGCTGTGAACTTGCTTTGTAACTGAGGTCCGTGGTCTGAAACAATTGCTCGCGGCAATCCGAACCGACAGTAGATATGATCATGTACAAACTTAATGACATTTGCCTCCGTGGTGCTGGTCAATGCCTTGGTCTCCACCCATTTTGTAAAGTAGTCCACAACAACTACCACCATTTGAGCTCCTTCGGGGGATTTTGGGTATGGTCCAATCAGGTCGATTCCCCACATGTCGAATGCCCAAGTGGGAACTACCAATGTTTGCTCTGTAGAGGGCAGCCTTGGAATATTTGCGAATCTTTGGCATTGGTCGCATTTGCGTACATATTCCTCCACGTCCTACCTCATTGTCGGCCAGTAATAATCCAAGAACCTGATTTTATCAGAAAGGGTGCGGGTTCCCGGGTGCCCTCCGCATACACCCTCGTGGACCTCATACAACAGATTGGTTATCGTCCCGGTCTTAACACATCTCAACAACGGTTTCGAAAAAGATCTCCAATAGAGGATTCCATCAATGACAGTATACCAAGCAGCCTGTTTCATCAAAATTTTCGCTCGGTCTGGGTCATCGAGGAGGACTTGGTTCTCTACATACGCCTTGATCTCATCAACCCAGTCCTTTTCTTGTTCGTCCACGTTGTTAATTTCCATCCTATCAATGGCCGGAGCCTCCGTGAATTCAATCCATCAATCAGCACTGAGCTTGGTGATTTCCTCATTCGTGATTCTCAACAGAAGGTCTGCCTCGGATTTGTCTGCCCAGTTCACTTGCTTCAGCTCGTGAAACTCAAAATCTTTCAACAATCTTTCAGTGAGCTGCTTGTACTAAAGCAGCACCGGATGATTAGTTTCATAGTCTCCTTTTACTTGATTGACCACGAGCTGTGAATCACTGTTTATGACCAACTTGGGGACTTTTAGATCCCGGGCTAATTCTAAGCCTGCTATCAAAGCTTCGTATTCGGCTTGGTTGTTCGATACTGGAAACTTGAACCTTAACGCCAGCTTAAATTTTTGTCCTTCCGGGGCGATTAAAAGAATTCCCGCACCACTAATTATTTTGCCCGCGGATCCGTCAACGTACAAGAGCCAACAATCTTTTGGCTTCTCGCCTAAATCCTTAACCTCTTGGTTATTTCTTTTGCTTGGTTTTACATCCTTGCCCTTCATGGGCTCATCTCCTTCTAATTCAAAGGTAGTTTCTGCCACAAAGTCCGCCAATGCTTGTGTTTTTATCGCATTTCGCGGGGAGTATGTGATATGGAACTCGGTGAGCTCAATGGACTATGCCAACATCCTCCCCGTTCGGGCTTGTGCAAGATTCTTCTCAACGGAGAGTCCGAGAAAACCGTGATCGGATGGGCGATGAAGTATGCCCGCAATTTCCGAGCAGCCATTAGCAAAGCGAAAGCTAATTTTTCAATGTTCAAGTACCGGCTTTCTACTGCGGATAATACTTTAGAAACATAATAGACGGGCTTTTGGACGCCATCTTCCTCCCTTACCAACACCGCGGCCACTGCCTGATCCGTTGCCGCCAAAAAGATATAAAGCTCCTCTCCTGTGATCGGACTGCTCAGCAAGGGCGGTTTCCCCAGGTAGGTTTTGATTTGTTCAAAGGCATTCCTACACTCTTCATTCCATTCAAATCCTTCACTCTTTCCTCCTTTTAACGTTTTAAAGAAAGGCAAACATTTTTCCGCCGACCTTGAAATGAACCTTCCTAAGGCCGTGATCCCTCCGTTCAACTTTTGCACCTCCTTGATGCATCTTGGAGGTTGCATGTTTATCAAAGCCTGAATTTTCTCCGGATTTTCTTCAATTCCCCTTTGATTCACCATGAAACCCAGGAAATTCCCCGCTATTACTTCAAAAGCGCACTTTGATGGGTTAGGTTTCATATTATTTTTCCGGAGATTGTCAAAAGTTTCTGCCACATCGATTTCATGGGAGGATTCTTTCGTCTTAATCACCATGTCGTCGCTATACGCCTCCAGATTTCGACCCAACTGACTGTCAAAGACGATTCCTACCATCCTTTAATATGATGCGCCCGCATTTTTTAGCCCGAATGGCATATTATTGAAGGTGTAAGTTTTGCCCGCAGCATAGAAGGCGCATGAAGGGATATCTGCTTCCTTCATTTTAATTTGATGGTAGCCCGAGTATGCATCTATGAAGCTTAACACCCTATGCCCGACTATTGAATCCACCAATTGATCAATCCGGGGAAGTAGGTAACAATCTTTGGGACAGGCTTTGTTTAGATCCGTAAAATCTACGCACATTCTCCATTTACCATTGGCTTTAGTTACCATAACCACGTTGACTAACCATCTCGGGTACTTAATCGGGCTCACAATCTTTGCTTTCAACAATTTTTCCACCTCTATCTTGATCGCGGCTCTTTTCTCGGGCAAAAAATATCTTTCCTTTTGAAGGACCCTTGTGAAAGTGGGATCAATGTTCAATTCATGCTCAATTACTTCTCTACTTATTCCCTTCATATTCTCCACCGTCCAAGCAAATACGTCCATGCTTTTCCTTAAAAATTCTATCAAGATCTTTCTTTCTTCGGGGTGAATTTCTAGGCCCACCTTTACAGTTTGATCGGGGTAGGCTGGATTTATGATCACATCCTCCAACGCATCATTAGGCCGAATATCCCCCACTTCTCTGTCATGCAATGAGTCAATTACTATTTCAATTTGCTCGCCCTCGGCAGCTCTTCGGTGGGCTTTCCTACTCTGCTTGAATGCTGCCCGCGTTAAATGAAATGACAAAGTTCCGATCATAGCTGTATCCTGGATCTCCTTTCCGTTAGGTTTTGTCCTTTTTCCTTCTCTTTGAACCAACGGTCTATGCATCCCCGCATTCTCTCTCCTTTTCTTTTCAATGACTTTTAAAAAGAGGTCGGGCTTGTTCTCAATACATGCTATCCTTGCCGGCGTGATGAACTTGATCTTTTGATGTGGGATCGAGGCAACGATTCCCAATGCCGCTTGTGCGGTCACTCCGAGTATAGCATTGTACTGGGATTTCAATGCGATCACCATGAAAGTAACTCGGGCAGTTTTTTCGAAAGGTTTCACTCCAATAGTCATATCAAAGCCGATTGTTCCCTTGGCATGGACCGTGTGATTAGTGAACCCCTCGAGCAAACTGGCGTAAGGAGTTAAGTGTGCCTCAGATATTCCCATCTCTTCTAAGCAACTGAAATAAAGGATGTCTCGGGAAGCCCCAGTGTCAATCAATACTCTGCCTATGTCCGCTCGACCGATCGACATTTTTATCGTTAAGGGTTGTGTGGAATGAAAGAGTGTGGAGGCCAACTCGCTTATCTTAAACCCGATTAACTCCTCTTGTTCCGGCGGGTATGCGGGGATTAAGAACACCTTTTCCACTTGTTTGATTTGATTGGACAATTGGGTGTTGCTCGGGGATTCCTCTCCAATGTACTGGATGTCATATCGTCCTTCCCCATCAGCATCGTTGTGTCTTATATGGTGAATGTTTCCCCTCGGGGCGTGTCCACTATTGCTTGATCCCGCAATCCATTTCTTTAACTCCCCATCATCTATCTTTTGCTGAATGATTTTCTTTAGCTGAAAACATTCATATGTCGTGTGCCCGTGATCCTCATGATACCCGCACCATTTATTTTTCGATTTTTCATAAGGCTTCTTTTCTTGAGGGGGCAGAGGGGGTAATGCTTATGCCCGCAAGATTTCTGTTCTTGGAGCGATTAAAGGAGTAAAAGCAAAATCATACCCTTTCTTGTAATTTTCCATGCCTCTATGCTTGATTCTTCCCCGGGCACTATTATTCCTTGCATATCCTGAGTAATTTCTAAAATCTGGTGCGGGTTCAATTCTGTCCTTGATACTTCTGCGGGCATCCAGCATGAATGAGGGCTCAACCCCGGCCATAGCAATGGCTCTTTTATACATTTCCTCCATTCCCTCGGGCTTTCTGCAGGCAAAATTCTTGTTTCAAGGTATAGGATGTTAATCCACCCAGGAAACATAATTCTATATCATTTCTCGTTAAGTCCACAATTTGCTCGGTCATTTTCCTGAAACGAGTAATGTATGCCTTCGTGCTTTCTCCGGGATTCTATTTGACACCGCATAGGTCCGACTTAGGCCTTGCGGCCTCCCCTGCGCCCGCGAACGAGTTCAAGAAAGTACCCCGCAGCTGCTCATAACTGTCAATAGAGCGCGGTCTGTGGGCCAACAGCCATTCTAAAGCCTTCCCTTTGAAGGTAAAATCAAGAGATTTGCATTTCACCGCTTCGTCCGTTGAAAACAGGGCCATCTGTCCTTCAAACCTCCATACATGACTCTTTGAATTAGTGGAGCCATCGTAGGCGTCTAAGGTGGGAACCTTTCCTCGCTGAATTGGGGGAATCAGCAATCCATGAAGCAAAAGCATCTATGGGTCCAACGCACTTTGTTACTCCCTGCTTGGACTCCCATAAATCTTTGACCATTCTTTGGAACTTATGGTCGGTCATTTCCCCGGCTTTAGCCCTCTTTTTCATTGTCTCCATAGTTCTGTCATCCGCCTTAACAATTGCTTTCCCCTTAGCCTTCCCCCTAGGCTTTCGAGGTTTGGATTCACCTTCCTCACTTTCTTCCATTTCTTCCCCCTCCTCCTCGTCATCCTCCACGAGAATTGTTCGCCTTTTCTCTCCTACAATTCTGCTTGTATTGCTTTTAGAGCCTACCACACCGTGAGTTTTTGATTTCTCGGGAGGGGGAATTCCGGCGGTAGCCTCCGCATTAAACAACTCTTCTAAATCCAGATTCAACTGCAGCCCCTCTGCTATCAGAGCCTGCCTATCCGTTAGGATTTGAATTTTCCTCTGAATTTGATTAGGAGTTATATGAGTGACAGGGTTTTTTTGTGTTTTGTGGGCTTTTGAGGTTTCAATTTGATCCCTCAGATCCGCCTCTCTCTTTGCTCTTTGAGAGAGAGTATAAGAGTTGCCGCTAGGCGTCTTATCTCCCAATCTGGAAAGGATAGATCCTTGAGGCATTTGTTTCGATGGGCTAGGGCCCGGAATCAAAATTTCTTTTCCAGTCATTGCAAATATTTTGTATATCAGGAATAATCAGAGAGAATCGAATAAGCTTTTAGAACAGTAAGGAACAGGGGGATCAAACTGAATGATTAAAGCCTAAACGGAATGAATGAAGCTTGAACTGACAATTTGCAATAGAGAATTTAAGCTACACTAGACTGGAAAAGCAAATGAAATAAGAAGATTGCACTGGGAAAATTTCGATTCCCGGCAATGGAACCACTGATGACGCCCTGAGATTTTGAGGTCAAGGAGAGGGATCTCCAACTAGTTGTCTCCGGTTCCTGAATCACAACATAACCAAAAGCACCGTTAAGGCCAGAGCCGGGTTTGAATCCGGGTTAGGTCCTCGGGTGTGAGAGTAAGATCTCTGAGGAAAACCTAAGAAGAAAGGCCTGTGAAAGCCTTGTGTGTGATTTAGGGTTAGAGTGCGTACCTTTCTCAAGGGGGTGTAATGGGGTATTTATAGGTTATAAGAGAGAGAGAATGAAAGGATAAGATCTGGATATTAACCGCCTTGGTACGGATTTAGGACACGTTCCAGAATCTCATTGGATGATGGTTCCACCACTTACAGTCGTGGTCTGACAAGTACGGATCGTTAACGTCCCTTGAACGTATTCGCCAGCTGTAAAGTGCAGGTTCTGGGCACACTGGTAAAATAACGGGAGGCAAAGCCTTTCCCGTGCCAGGTCAGCGGTTTGGCTAGAGCCTCGGGCATACTCTTCTACGGGCTTATCGGCTTGGTCTTGAGATTCTGGACCCGGTTAAGATAAACTCGATCGGTCCGGTTTACGCGGGCTTGGCTCCGGTCTGACAAGCTCGGGCTTTATCAATAATGAGTCGTTGAAATAGTAAGTGAATGTTATTGTGGGTATGACAAGTGAGTTCCATCGCATAAAAAGTCATTAGAAATTACCATTATAACAGTCTCAATTGTAGTGGGACCAACCGAAAGGGAAAGAAGTCTCATGATGGGACGGAGGGAGTATATTTGAATATTACTGTAACTAGTAAAACCCCCGTGCGATGCACGGGGAATATTTTCTCTAATAAATATAAGCATTTATATAAATATATATAGGCACAAATACATATTTGATACTCTAATAATTTGTAATAAATAAAAATACTGGTTGTTATTACACATTTTAGGGACTTCTTTAAATATATCATTTATAGTACTTGAACTGGAAGAACCGTCTCATTCAAAATTCGATACTTAAATATGAATACCATTACATTTGTTAATTCTTGATAATGAAATATAGAGTTGATCATGATTGAAAACTGGTGATCTTCAATAGAAGACCAAATTTGGATATAGATTGTCCGTGAGTCTTGTTGATTGATATTTATAATGGATTAATAGTTCTAATCATCTCATTTCCAAAAAATAAGAATTCTTGACTGCTAATTTTAATTTCATAGTAAAAGTTTTGTTAACCTTTATAATCTTTAGTGATCAATACAACAAAATGCTTAAAATAACCTTTTATTATTCACAAAATTCACACAGTACGATTATATTAGTAATAGAACATTCCCAATAAAATAAGGCAAGTACTGTATCTTGTAGTGTACTCCTGATGGTCCAAAATAACTGTCATTTTTTTAGCCAAAAGTTTATCTACCCTTGCATTGAAACTTGTTGTTTTTTATTACTTTTTAATTAATGAACTACTTATTATGCGCATATCAAGTGACTTATTTTTTATTTATTACTCCAATAATAATATGTGCCAGCTATTTAAACTCACAACATCTTAATATTTTATATTTTTTGTTTAATTTCCGTGCATGATTTTTTAATTTTTTTTAAAGTGGAATGGACGAGTGTTATTCTCACTCCGTCCTAAATTTATTTTTACTTTTGATCAAACTTACTTGAACTTTGACTAACATTTGATCTTAAACTTTAATTTTTATAAAAGTTTAGAAATAGTTATTGATAATATTTCTATAAGTGATTTTTTTTTTTTTTTTGATTGATAGTTTAGCATAAAACGTCAATGAAAGTTCAAGTAAATTTGATGAAAATAATCTTAAGTTTGAAATAGGACGGAAGGAAGGAGTAGTATACAATTAGACATAGGGATACAAAGTAGGTGCCAATTTTTTAAGGGGTACTATATTGCAACATTTGGCCAAAAGTAATTTGAGAAGAATAAATGAATTATACTCCTTAGCTTACTGCCTTTATTATAATAATTAAGTAAACCTAATCACTTTTACACAACAAATAATTAATTTAATCATCCTCAGTTTATACAACAAAAATATCTTGATCTTAAATGTTAGAAAATGTGCATACATCACTGTAAGGAAAAATTTATTGGAGTACTTTTGAAAGAAAAAAATGTTTTTATTATGAATATAAACTATTTTTTTAAGACAACCTTTAAAATATGTTCATATTTAAAGCCAACATTTTCAAGTTTTTGAATATTTAAGTCAGTAGATAAAGTAGATAAGAAGTGTAAATTAGAATGATCTTTTTTTTTTTTAAACTTGAGATTATATATACTCCCTCCGTCCCATCCGAAATAGGATTTTTGGTCCCGACACGGGGATTAAAGAATAATAATCTTTTATTATAAAAAGTTGTTTGAAAAGTAGGTGTTGTGAGTATGAAAGAGAGAGAAAGTGGGTGGAGAATAATAAATGAAAAGTTGTTGTGAGTATGATAAGTGGGTCCTACTAATAAAAATAATAATAAAAGCTTTTCATTTTGAGATGTTCTATTTCGAGTGGGACACCCAAAATGACAAAACGTCATATTTCAGATGGGACGGAGGAAGTACTTTTTAACCTCGTCAACTTCTAATGTCTTTGTCTCCCCAGAATAAGCCAAACAACCTTCACATTTCACATTTCATGCAAACTTTTTAGGCAAGTTAAAATATCCATACTTTAATGGGTTAATGACAATTTAGGGCCTGAACTCCAGGGGGTGCGTCTAAAACGGGCCTGGGTTTTTTTTCCCGCTAGATCAGGGCTCAATATCATAATTTTTCGGCAGTTAAGGGCTTTTGACGGAAATCGTTAGAAAAGTCAGTTAAGTACGTGATCGACTAAATGGATGGATTTGTAATGAAAATTTGTCAAAAAGGGTCAAACTGTAAATTTTAAAATTTTAAGGGTTAAATCTACCCATTCCCAAACCCGAACCCAAACTCAGTTACACCCAACATAAATACCCAATCCGCCACTTTCCTCCTCACCTTCCCACACTCCTCTGCTTCTCCGATCAATTCTCCGGCGAGATCCGATTGGCCGACGGGGGTGGTTCTGGAGGAGTGAACGGCGACTCACCCTCTCCGTCCGCCCACCTTCACAGATCCGACCGCCACTCTCAACCCCGACCCTCTCTCTCTCACACCATCACCCACAACGCTGTCTTCACCAACTCCGCACCATGTCCCAAATTCCAGCGAACCTCCCTCTCCCTTTGGCTCCAAACAACGCCGGCCAAAACCACACCACTCCAACCCCATTTCTGGTTATCCCGCCGATCCACTTCCCATCACCGTCCGTCTGCCGCGACGCCGGACACAACTCTGGCATCTATTCTTTCAACAAATCAGACATCGTCCTCCTCAAATTCCTCCGCGCCAGAGACTTCCGTGTCCAAGAATCACTCACAATGATCCTCAAATGCCTCCAATGGCGGAAAGATTTCAAAGCCGACGCCATTGTCGACGAGGTTTTGGGTTTCGAAGAACCTGAAGGAATCGTCGCTTACATGAACGGATTCGACAGAGAAGGACACCTTGTTTGCTACGCCATTGTCAAAACGAGATATGGTTCTTACAAAACCAGATTTGAAAACCTAGATCTTAACCTGAATGATATTGAAGCCCAGATTTGGGAATTTTGATTTCTTCCTCTAAGATTGAGCTAGAAATTTGATTGTAGTTCTAAAGATGTGGTTCTGGGAGAATGAAGGTGGTGGCGGTGGTTTTGGTGCGTTGACGGTGGTGTTCATAGATGGCGGTGTCAATGGTGGTGGTGGTGGTGGTGGTGGGTGTGGTGATGGTTAGTAGGAATATTACACTCCCTCCGTCTCAAAATGACCTTAAATTTATTAGTATGAACCTTAAAATGGGACAAAATAAAAAAGAAAGTAAGAACTTTAAAGTGGGACAGAGGGAGTAATTTATTAGTATGTTCATAGAATAAAATTTAAATTTATTTATAATTTTTTTATTTTAAATTTATTATTTTGAAAATAATCTAAATCTTTTTATATTTAATATAGCTATTAGATTAATTTTTTTAATAATTTTGATTTTTTTCAATAAATTTATTTTATATATGATAATTACTTATTTTATTTTATACTTGATTATTTAGAAAAATGATTATTTTTTAGAAAAAATATTTATTTTATTTTTAAACCTTTTGAGTTTCAAAAATTTCACTAAAGCCCTTACTAACTAATATCATTACAAATCTATCCATTTAGTCGATCACGTGCCATGCACATGGCACTTAACTGACTTTTCTAACGATTTCCGTCAAAAAGCCCTTAACTGCCGAAAAATTATGATATTGAGCCCTGATCTAGCGGGAAAAAAAACCCATGCCCTTTTTAAACGCACCCCCTGGAGTTCAGGCCCTAAATTGTCATTAAAATATCCATACTTTAATTGCATGGATATTATTAATCGGTTTTTCTAACATGTGCCCTAAGGGCACTTGTTAAGTGATTTAAATAAGGAAATCGAAGTGTTTATTAAACTTGCTTTAACTCATTTATTTCCATAATTAACAAAATATATTGTTTATATATGTAAACTTAAATATTTATGGAAGCATATAAAAGTGTTGAAATCCATATTTAAATCGTTTAACATGTGCCCTTAGGGCACACGTTAGGAAAACCGATTATTAATAGACTTAATCATTGCCAATTCATACTTTCAAACGATTAAAATTAACAACAATCAAGCCTAGAAAGAAATATATTTATGGTTTTCAACACTTACACATATAAATTAGAAGAATGTGCCAAATTTTAATTTATTTATTTTTCTTTATCTCTAGATTTGGTTTGAGAAAAAATATGTATATTACTCAAACTTAAGTGCACCAAAATATAGAAATTATGATATAATTATTAATTCATATTTAAAATAATAAAATTATATAAAAAAATGTAAAAATGAAAAACTTAATTATTCAATTTACTAATGAGAAAAATATATCTAATATAACTTGAAATAAGGTACGTAATATTATTATTATTATTATTATTATTATTATTATTATTATTATTATTATGAATTAACTTAAATTACAGCAATTTATAAAAAATTTTAATCTAATTAGTAAATGTAATAACCGCAATTTTTTTTATTTTTTTAATTACTTTAAATTGGGTACATTAATTTAATTAAATAAAAATTAGAATTAATAGATTAACTAGGTGTGGGCCGAAAAATTGGGTTGGCCCGAACTTAGTTAATTAGACCCAACCCAAACTAACTATTACCCAAGAGTATAAATACCATGTTTAGTGAAATTTTAGGTTTTCACTTCTTAATTATCAAAAAGATCAAAACACAAAAACCCTAATCCTACCAAGAACAGCCGCCGGCCAAGAGGGAGAAGAGGGAGGAAATTTTCGATCTTTTTGGAAGTCTAATCCGATCATTCTCAAGGTAATGTCAAACCTCACATTCTAAAATTTATTTCATTAAATTTGGACGTGTAAATCTTAATCTACGCATGTTTAAAGGAAATAAACATTAGGATTTTTGCATGCTAGAAAATCAAAGATGAGGATTTTAATTGGTAAAATGTTGGATCTAGATGTTATGATAGTATGAAGGTTTTCATACTTAACCATAAATATTTTTATGGATTTTAAGCTTTAATTCTATGATCATGAATTTAAACGAATACATATTTTACAATTTTATGGAAATTGATCAAATAAGGAATTGAGGTTAATTAGGATTTAACAAAAAGAAGAAAAATATGGGTTTACACCCATAATGGGTTTCGGCCGAATGGCCTAAATGAGATGGGAAAATTGTTTGTTGATTTTAATGATTATTGTTATTGGTTTGTGAATAAATTGATGTTAGAAATTACAAGGAAAATTAAGATCAAGAAAAATGGACCAAATCAATGATATTGATGCTATAGAACTCGGCTAAAGGCCATATGATTTGGGTATTAATTCTTTATTAAAGATGTTAATAGTTATGACGGAAAAGTTAGTAATTTCGTTAGATTTATAATGAAAAGAAAAACATGATCCTTAGGAGAGTTGATGGAAAGTTAGAAAATTAACTTGAGAGAATGTAATAAATACTTGGAAGACCTTGAAAGTTAGAAAGTTAACGAGAAGAGGGAAGATTATGAGATTTCAGTTAATTTCCTAACGAAAAAGGATTAAACTGATAAACTAAAGTTAAAAGAAATAGAAAGGAAACCTTTGAGGTAAAAAGGGGTCTAAGTGGTTAAAAAGAAACTTGGGGGACCCTTACAAATAAAAACCAAAGTCAAGGGACCTTCCTGTAATTAAACTAAAGTTGAAGGACCAGTTTGTAATTAATCCAAAGTTGAAGGACCAATTTGCAATTAACCCAAAGTTGAAGGACCAATTTGCAATTAATCCAAAGTTGAGGGACCAAATTGTAATTAAACTAAAGTTAGAGGACTTAATTACAATTATATTAAAGTTAAAGGACTGACTCGCAAATCCAAGTCAGAAACCTAAACATAAGGAAAAGAGTAACGAAGTAAAGAAGTAAAAACGCATCTCTCAGTTTACTAAGTAGAAGTAGTTAACATTATAAGAGAGTACTAAAGTAAATTACTCGGTGCCTTGTAGATTTGCACAGAGAGGAGATTGCAAGGAAAAGCAATCCAGGTAAGGGATTACGTTCCTTACTGTTATTTGAACTCCTGTTTATTGGAATTCTATATTCTTTCTACAAGTTAGACTATCAGTATGGTATGATAGTATTTGAATAAACTCCGCGTTATTGAACGTTCTTTTGGAAGAATCCTTACTTAGTGATGTCCTCATTGATCTACTAAGTATCGAAGATTGAAACTTGTTATCACATACTTGTACCTTAGTATGTTCTCATTCTAACTTGTAAGTTAATCACTTACTTGTTAGAGTGGCCAATGTCCAGTTAGAAAAGACATTGACGGGACAGTCCAGTTAGAAAAGACTCGTCCTTAAACTAGGGATTGCATGAGTGATCACATGCCCTCTCTCAGGAATTGTCTGATTACAAGGATAATTCTAGACCCCGAGCATATATGTGTGGATACCATATATGTTACGACTTACACTAATGGCTTGGAAAAAGCTAGGTGTACAAAATTGTACCTTTGGCATTGAGGTTATAATGTACGTTACCTTGGAATTGACGGAACTTGAATGAATCCCTTTGGATTGTAGTGCCATAACCCTTTGAAAGTAAAATCTTAAAAGTAATACGGCTGTATTGTTCTGCAGTCTTGAATCAAAAGTAACTGAACCTATCCTTGTAAAAGTTATTCATAGTATTTGTTCTGGTCTTCTCTCCTTAGTAACCGGAGAGGCCACGTATGAACTTACTGAGCATTCGTTCGCTCATCCCTTCTCTATAATTTTATTTCAGGATTTAAGTAGAAGGGCAAGAGAAGGAGAGCAGCCGTAGGAAGAACGGCAGATTGAAGAATTCTTATTTAGTTATTTTAAGAATCTTATTTAATTGGTGTAAGTTAAAGTACATTGATAGCTAGGGTTGTTTACCTGCCAAGACAAGTTTTTAAGTTACGCTTCCGCATTTATTTTGAATTGATGATGTAATAAAGGGTCAGTTGTGGACCCTAAATTGAGGTATTAATTATTGTTATTTAATGCCATTAAATACCCAGATACAGTAAGAAAATTCGGGGTGTTACAGTAAAATCCCTTAAAACCAATATGACTATTTTTTATTAAAAAAAAAAAACAATATGACTATTAAAATCATACTTTTGTAGTAGATGAAAAGAAACATAAAAAAAATAGTAAACGAATTAAAGAAAAAAAAAAGGAAAAGCGAAAGAGAGAGAGAGAGAGTTTACACTTACCATACCCCACCTCTCTCACTTCCCCAGTTCCCCGTAACCCCTTCCCACTCTCACTCCCCCATAAACCCCTACCCACCATCTTCCCCAAATCTCTCAATCACAAACCATGCGTAAAAAATCTCAAAATCTGGTAACAAATCATACCATACTAGCGGGTAACCCGTGCTCTGCACGGAAACCAATACTATGTCTTTTAACTATAGTTAACTAATATAGTAATCATCATTTTAACTAATACTATTAATAATAAAAATTAATCTATATGATTACTATTATTATAATAACTATTATAATTAATTAATATCATTGATAGTAATAGTTAATATATACTCCCTCCGTTCCTAAATAAAAGACGTTTAAGAATCAAAATCCCGTTCCCATATAATTGTCGTTTTGGGTTATTTTTATACCGATGGACATAATTGCCCTTTTGACCTTTCCCATTCCTAATCTGATTCTCTCTCATCTCTTATCCCAAATTACTACCATTTATCTGTTCAAATCCACTCAACAGCATATTCGTAGACCACACTTGCTCCTCATCAAATTTCAACTGCCCCTTCCTCTCTGTGGTGTCAAGTCAAGCAAGTGGAGTCAAAGGAGAAAAAGAATTCAGAGGCCGAAAACATACAAAAATTAGGTTTGATTTCGTTGACCTGATGGCGGAGATGTACTAAATTGATGTTCGATCTTGAATCAGATGATAGCGTCGAGCGTCAGTTTATGGAGTTCAAAGATAGGGTTCTTCAGGCGTAGCGTAGAAAATTAGCGATGGAGTTCGATTCATGAAAAGACGAAGGGGAATAGACGGATTTAAAGGAAACAGATGGAAATAATTTTAGATGCTTCCATTCCATACCTATTTATTCGTGATGGATGCCACCATGGATGCAGATTATTAGAATGAAAGGGGTGGGAGAAGAGGCAGGGCAGGAGTTTTGATGAGTGAAGAGTAAAGATGGAAACATTTATTTACTCTCCTTTTCCTAGGGTATTTTCTGTATTTAAGAGGACATGTAAGGGGCAAATATGTCAAGTTAAGGTGTAATGAATGCATTCCTTGGTTTGTGTATATTGTGCCAAAACGTCACTTATTTAGAAACGGAGGGAGTATATTAATAGCGATGATTAGTCTATATAATAATAATTATTAATATAATTATTATAATAATAGCAATGATATAGTAACTATTATGATTAATTAATATTAAAAATTAATAATCTAACTTATATAATAACTATTATAATCAACTAATACTAATAATAGTAATAGTTAATGTATGTAGCCTATTATAGTTAACCAGTATTATTAATAGTAAAAAATAACTTATAAAGTAACTATTATGGTTAACTAATACTATTAATATTAATAATTAGCTATATAGTAACTATTATAGTTAACTAATACTATCTATAATACAATACACAAAGGTTTTAACTGCCTCTTATCTTGGGATAAAGAGAGGTCAGGATTGATTGACAACCGCTCTAATCCGACGGCTATGAACCATGCGGTTCCAAAACCCTCCCACGATTTCTCTCTCCAGTCACCGTGAAACAGTCGCCTCCCTCTCAATGGCTATGGATGGAATCCTCAAACCGCCGGCTCCTCCTCTTCATTGCCGTCAGTCTTTTCCCATCTCAAGCACTCCCGAAATTGATCCGAGTTCAGATCCCATTGGCTTCAACACTCTCTCTCATCACCCAAAAATCAAACCCTCTGCTTTCTTCCCCAATTCATCCAACCCCTTGCTCAATCTGAAGAGGAGTTGCAGCCTTGGTTGCTGTCGATGTTGGTCGAGAAGAGAAGGCAATTGCAAGTGTCAGGCTGGTGCCTTCCGATGAGTGTCTCCGTGTTGCGTATGAGACTGCGGGCTTCTTAAAGAACTGAAAATAGCGGTAAATATCGATTCAGGGTTCCTGTTTTCCGTCACTCTTCCTTTGTGAATGCTGGTTTTCAGAGGTATGGTGGAGTTGATGGACTAATCTGTGGTACAGTGTATCCATGCAAAACTCAACTGCAGGAAGAAGACTCTCTCCTGTAGGTAATTGGTTTGTTTCACATTTTTTTTTTGAACCTAATTTTTGGAGTGTCAATATCAGATTCTAGATGTTCGCTGCGTTCTTTACCAGGTATTTTACCTCTTTCTCTGATGGTGAGAATTTGGCAAGACAAATAATTTGCTATTAGAATTAGACTTTGCTATTAGAATTAAACTGTTCTTGAGATCTTCTTTTAAAGAATTAAGGATTTCTAATTATGATAGTTTGTCCTTCGAATTGGACTTTCTCAAGTGACCAGATTTTTCTTTGATAATAAATTTAATCAAGTTAAGAGTTTAGTTCATTCTCTTTTGATAGTTCCTGCAGTACCCCTTCATGTTTGCCCATCCCACCATCTGCTTTTTATGAAGCACATTCTAATATATATTTTGTGCTTGATTAAAATTGGTCTCTTCTTGGGCGCTTTAGGTCCTTTTCTCCTATTCATTGATTATGGAACAACTTCAAGAATAGTGTGTTTTGAGCTTTATGTAGAGCCATACTATTTACTGTGCGGGATGGGTATAACCTTCTTTGAAGCCTCTAGGTATCTCGCTGCTGCTTGAGGTAATTTTGTTCATTTACCCATTTCAAAATTTTTATAATGAAACACTTGGATAAATGTGGGAATATTTGGAACTTCTAATTGTTTTCTTCTCTGGTAGGGTGAATGTTGGGTTTGATTGGAAGCACGAAAGTGGGATGAACTAGGTTTGAAATCATGAGAGGTCCACTAGAGATCAGATATTGTTGATAAATGCACATTTTTTTCTTAAAATCAGTTGGTCTTAATTATGTCGAAAGTAATGTAGCTTCGAAATTAACAGGATGTGAGAATTAGAAATTTAGCCGCGTCCCTAAGAATTAATAGTTAAAATGTTGTCATTATGTTCTTTGTTAAATTGGGCGAATCTCTTTTGCTGATTTTTTTTCTTCAATATTTGGAATGGTTTCTCTGGACACATGAACCATATGTTTCCAACAAGGGAGAAAGAAATTGTAAAGAAAATACAGGAAGTAGATGAATTCAAAACCGAGTTTTAGAGGAAAAGTGGCAACAAATGAGTGAGAATGATATAATCTGTGAAGTACTCCCTCCGTCCCAAAATAATCTTCGCGTTTGACCATTCAAACTTTTTAAGGATATGAACACTTGCTTTGCTAGCTATGTTTTGTTTATGCACTTTTAATCCTACTAAATGGTAGAAAGGTGAAGAACTTTTTGGGACAATAAAAAATGGCAAATGACAAGATCATTTTGGGACGGGGGAATAGTAAACATTATTCTTTTGGTGAATGCTTGATTTTTTTGTAGAAAGCGGCACACAACTTTTAAGTTAGGCACAAGGCACATTTTATATTAGATTGTGTAATGGTAAACTGGGATCATTAGAGAAGTATCAAGTAGGTTGATGACATTTATATTATACAAGGAGTGACTTTGTTTCCGTCCCAATTTCCTCTTTTTTGTTACCCAAACTCATCACCTTAAGGATTTTATTTTATTTTTTAGCATTTCTATCATGTTTTTGTATCCGTCCATTTTTTGGATAATCCATGTACCATTCCGAATCAGTGAATGCTTTCTTTTTTGGAGTGGAGAGGTTACATAACTACCGTGGGGAGTGGGATAGTGGGTTATTTTAGATTAATTTTAGGCCGTTAGATCATTTTCTGAGATTCAATCGCAGCTGCTCTTTGTAAAGCGGTTATTCTTGCTTTCTATTGTAGTATAGATATATATAAAAAAAAGAGTAATGACCTGTGCCAGAGTAATAACTGGGTTTGGTTTGGTTTTGCTGTGGCTTGATTGTAGAGTTTTGGGCTCATTATATCTATATGTAATAGTGAAAAGGATTAACCACATTGTTAATTCTTGCTCAGGACAACAACTTGGACCTTATTCTTTCATTTCATTAATACAGTTTTGTTTTGATATTAGAATTTTACTTTGCCTATTATTAATCCAGCTACTCTATATTTATTTGGGTTTGTTAGGTTTTATCTGGAATAGAAAATATCCTTTTGATGATAAGTAGTATACTGACCATTTTATGATTATATCATTGCTGATTACTCTCTTTTACCAAAACCGTATCCTCTTGATCAAGGCAAGGGAGCTGGCTACAAAGAAGCATGTCAAATCGCTCAGAGAACTTTCTGATGTAGATGTAGTTGGATTGGCACCTGTCCCTCTTCGATTACATTGTAATTATAATATGTCAAATATATCGACTTCTGGTGTCTTAACATTTATTTAGGTAATTGATTAAGCTGAATAGTTTATATGATTGCAGAATAGCAGTACGTCTTTTAAGGATGTTACCATCACTAGATATTCAACAGCTTAGCAGAGATGGGCGTATGAGGATCTCGGGTGAGAAGCAACTGGTGGGTGGTACAGGAGGTTCCTACACCTCCAGCTGAACTACAGACATTGACAGAGAAAGCGGCGACAAAAGCAGCTACAAAAGCTCAGAAGGAAGCTGAAACGAAATCAAGGAAATGCTAACTCTCTGCTAGCTTAATTTGGTGAGATTTATTTGAATTAACATTGATTTTCTTTTCTATGCAAGACATTGCCTGGGATGTATACAGACGATTCACAAAGGTGGTTTCTCACTTTGTTTCCCAGTTTCTCTTGGCCCTGCACTATTGGGTAAATTTCTTTGATTTGGCGAGTTATCTACTTATCATAACTTCAACTGAATCTATATAGCGGTGACGAGTATGAGTAAATGAAGTATGGAAGAGGTCGCACGGCTGATTATTTCTTAATGGTCCTATTATGGGCAGGTCCTCTGCTGTGATTAGAAGCGTCCCTCTCGCTATTCTCGCGTCGATCTCCAGGTTCCCCGTATAAAAATAGTTATTTGACTTATGCATTTTTAAAGGTTGGACAGAGGGAGTCAAAGCCGCTCAACATCATCCGCAGCAATAATGATTGAGCCCCCTAGGAAAAGGACCTTCAAATTTCAAAGTTTCTACATGTATCTATCAACACTTAGAATTGCAGAGTACATAATCAATTGATACTCTTTACTTGAACCATTTAATCTGGCTCATGGCTTGACATTGCAAAAATGCTGAGACGGACCGGTGATATTCTTGAGTCAGGGTAGAAGGTGAGTTTCAGTTTACGTCCTTTGTATATCTCTGTTGATATTAATAAGGTGGATACATGATTATAGACATACTCCACATTGTCATCGTGTCTATAATGTCACTCGCTGTATTATTATCATGTCTATAACCCATTGTTATATTATCATTATTTTGTACTGTCATTGTTTTTGTACAGACCCGTGCCATTGGCACGGGCTTTTGGATACTAGTTAAATAGTAATACTTAACTAATATAGTAGTAACTAATACTATTAATAGTAATATTTAACTAATATAGTTAACTATAATAGTAACTGTTATAGTTAACTAATACTATTAATAGTAATATTTAACTTGTATTGTAACTAATATTGTTAACTAATACTATTAATAGTAATAGTTAACTATAACAGTAACTATTACTAATAAGAGTAATAGTTAACTATAATGGTTATAGTTAACTATTACTAATAATAGTAATAGTTAGTATAATAGTTAACTATTATAGTTACCTTTTTTAGTAACTATTATTATTAGCTAATAGTATTAGCTAATGAAAAGAAAATGAAAAGTCACTTATTTATTAGTATGTTGTTATGTGGCTTCTCCAAATGCAAGCTTTCTCCATTGTTTGTCCACATGTCAATACCATAGATCTTTTGGCCAACTTTAATATATATATATATATATATATATATATATATATATATATATATAGATTTCTCACAATTTATAAATTTGAAACTCACACACAAACAAACACTATCTCTTCCCAAATTTTATCATCATTATTACCGATTCTTCAACCACAGTTGTTCCCTTCATCCTTCATCCTAAATTATGTTACCGAACAAACACATTCAGCAGATCCGGTATAATTTATTTATTCGTTTCACATTTCTCTGTTTTCACTGAACCATCAGATTTCTTAATTCTTAAAATCAAACATATTTCCCTGAAAAGCATCAATAAATAGTTCTTCTGATTTTATTTCCTGTAAATAGATTTTGCATATTGACCTTTTACAATCTGAGCAAAAAGGTAACCTTGTGTTGGCTTAATTATTTCATCATCACAGCGCCCCTGCAAAGCCAATAAAAAAAATAATAATCAGACATTGAAGAAACAAAGTTGTATTTTAACCGCAATTTCCCATTTCCTTTTTGTAATGAAAGCCTCATTTCATGCTTAAGGCATTAGAAAACTGCTCAAATGCGTGAAAGAGAAACGAAGGAACAAAACTGCCCTTCATTGACTAATCAAATTTTGCAGGTTCTATATCACATACTATCAATTTGAACGGAGCGAGTTATCACTCAAAACTTGCTGTGTGTGTGGAACTGAACCAAGATGAAAAACGAAATTTGCTTTATATAGGCAAAGTAGTAAGAGCTGTTTGAACAATAAGTGGAAAACCATGGTCTAGTAACATTGTTTCTATGCAAAATAAAAAGGCGTGTAAATCAGCTTTGTTAGACTGAACCACGTGATGTTCCTTAAAAAAAAAAAAAAAAGACTGAATCACGTGATGCGTGTAGAAAGAGCTAATTTCAAATTGGGGCAACTACCATTTAGTCCCTCATCCTAATTAAAATTACCACCTAGTCCAAGGGTTACTAAAAAGACACTCATGCCCTTAATAAATAATGAAAAATTACATTAATGCCACTCCAACAATCATTTCACTTTCTCTCTTCAACAACCATGACCACCTTTGCCCACCCATCCCAACCACCTCCGGCGACCACCTCCGGCCACCCTTTTCCGGCGACCACCTCCGGCCACCCTTCCGGCGACCACCTCCGGCCACCTTTTTCCGGCGAACACCTCCGGCCACCATTTTCCGGCGACTATTTCCCGGCGATCACCTCCGCCACCTTTTCCGGCGACCATTTTCCGGCCACCATTTTCCGACGATTTTTTCCGGCCACCATTTCCGGCGACATTTTCCGGTCACCTTTTTCCGGCGACATTTTTCGGTCACTTTTTCCAGCGACATTTTTCCGGCGGCCACCTCCGGCCACCATTTTCCGGTGACCACCTTCGGCGACCATTTTCCGGTGTCCATTTTATATTATTTTTAATAAAATAATCATTTTTTATATAAAAAAGTGTCCATTTTAAGTTATTCCAAGAACAAATTCACATTTTTAAAAAAAACATTTTTTTTCAAGAACTAATTCACAGCTTTTTCAAAAAAAAAAAAATATTTTTTTTCAAGAACAAGCTCATAGTTGTAAGTTCGCAATTGTAAGTTTGCAATTGTAAGTTCGCAATTATTTCAAAAACAAGTTTGCAATTGTAAGTTCGCACTTGTTCTAAGAACAAATTCACATTTTTTAAAAAAAATACTATTTTTTTAAAAGAACAAGTTCGCAATTGTAAGATCACAATTGTAAGTTCACACTTGTTCCAAAAACAAGTTCGCAAATGTAAGTTCGTAATTGTTCCAAGAACAAGTTCGCAATTGTTCCAATAACAAGTTCGCACTTGTTCCAAAAATAAGTTTGCAATTGTAAGTTCCCACTTGTTCCAAGAACAAGTTCGCACTTGTTCCAAGAACAAGTTCGCAATTGTAAGTTTGCAATTGTTCCAATAACAAGTACGTACTTGTTCCAAGAACAAGATCGCAATTGTAAGTTCGCAATTGTTCCAAGAACAAATTCACATTTGTTCTTGTTCCAATTGTAAGTTCGCAATTGCAAGTTCACATTTTGTAAGTTCACACTTGTTTCAAGAACAAGTTCGCACTTATTCCAAGAATAAGTTCACAATTGTAAGTTCACATTTGTAAGTTCACACTTGTTCCAAGAACAAGTTCGCAATTATAAGTTCAAAGTTCGCAATTGTAACTTCGCAATTGTAAGTTCACATTTGTAAGTTTACATTTGTATTTTTCAAAAACAAGTTCACACTTGTTTTGAGAACAAGTTTGCACTTGTTCGAACAACAACTGTGAACTAACCAAACCAAATCAATCCGTTAAATCATCACCATTTCTCGCACCGTACTCTACAGCCCAGCAACAATTAATCCATTAAACTAACCACAAAAAAAAGTTCACAGTTATTTCTCCATTAAATCATCACAATTTCTCCATTAAACTAACCACAATCATGAAATGCTCACAAAAATAAAATAAAAGTGAAACTAAATTTAACTAGTGACTTCTCCCAAGCCAGTCGAATTATGAAATAACTAAGGCATACAGAAGTCTTCACAGCCAACAAAACAGAAGAACAACGGAACACAAAAGAAAAACAAGGTATTATATTTCAACAGCAATAATACTTAAAGGTGAAAAATGAGAAGCCTAGTAAAATCAACCACACTCTAATTGTTTAACAGTTATAAATCAGTACACATATGTATGCATTGTTGTTAGTCGCTTCTCACCTTGAATGCCCTAAAGACACCGGAAATCTAGAAATGTTCCCAATCGTGATCCGAACGCCGGCGAAGGAACCCATTGCTTCAACATAGAAATTGCGTAGCATCCGGTAGTGTAAAGAAAGAACAACCGGATCTACAGAAAAGAGGGAGAAGGCGTCGAATCTGGTCAGATCTGGTCGGAGGCGGAGTAGGGGGGTAGCCGGTGACGAAGATTGGGACGGTAATGGTGAGGGAAGGGACGGTTGATGGAGAGGGAGGTCGCCGGAGGAGGGGAATCACAGTGGTCGGGGGTGTAGGGGGAAGCCGGTGATGGAGGAAGAAGTCACCGGGGTTAGGCTAAGGGTGGGGTTGATTGGGTCGGCCGGAGGCGAGGGAGGTGAGGGGTGGTCGGAAGGGAAGGGAGGCCGGTGGAAAGGAGGTCGCCGGAGGATGGGGTTAGGATAGAGAGAGGAAGTAGTGAGAGAAAGGTCACCGGGCTTAGAGAGAGAGAGAGAGTGCGTGTGTGCGTGAAGGGAGGGGGTAGGGTTTTATAGTAGGGTAGTTTCGGGATTTAATAATTTTAATGGACTAGCTGGTAAATATGAAAATTAGCTTGGACTAGGTGGTAAATATAAAAATTAGCTTGGACTAGGTGGTAATTTCATTTAGGATGAGGGATTAGGTGGTAATTTTCTCTTTCAAATTTCAAAATGTTAAAGACAGATAATTCAGTTTCGACACGTGGCAGTTTCACGGTAATTTCTTGACACATGGTAGTTTGACCGCAATTTCTTGACACATGGCGGTTCCATTGCAGTTTCATTACAAATGGTGCATTTCCCATTAATTGATCAAAGTCAGTAGAAACTTTAATTACCAAAGAGCCCTTTCTTTATGAAGTGAATTCCCGAAAATACCCTTGAAAATGGGCGGGCTTTTTGCAAACTTGGTTGCTTTTATTATAATAGAGATAAACATATTAAAATTTGAAAATAATTTGTTCAACTTTTTCCTTTCATTGTCCTCATCTTGCATTATTCTGCTGCCAACTGTGAAGAATTATTAGTGTTCTTGTGATCCAAAAACAAGCTCATTCATCAAGATTTTCAGACGGGTGATATTTCAAGAACATATCCCAAAAATGGGTATCTGAAGAGGTCCAGTAAACCCATTGACAGAATAAATAAATTACTCCCCGTACAGTCATTGTTGCACTGGACAGTGATGACAAATAATGATTTCAAAAGAAGGGAAGTACTACAGTGGTCTTCATAAGACAGATTTTCAAACTGGGAAATGGGAGTTGAAAGTAATCAATCCCTCCTCCTCATTCAGCCACTCGTCCCACCTCTCGGCCAAGGCATCAGTACCTTCAAGCAGTCTAACAACTTGCGACATACTTGGACGTTTTGCTGGAGAGCGTTGTGTACAGACTAGAGCTATTTTTATTAGTTGCTCTACCTCCTCGTAAATGTCGTTACCCTGCTGAAACTGTAGGAGATTGGCATCAATCACCTTTCTATGTGTGCTTACCCAAGCCAGTAACATGACTTCTTCATCATTAGCAAGCCGAGCAAGATCAAAAGCCCTTTGCGCGGTTATAAGCTCCAGAAGCATGATACCATACCCATAAACATCATTTTTCAGGGAACACTTTCCGGTGGACAGATACTCTGGAGCTATGTGACCAATTGTGCCACGTACAGCCGTGGTAACATGAGTGAATTCATGGTCCATCAATTTAGCTAACCCAAAATCACAAATGTGCGTATCAAAGTTCTCATTCAGCAAAAGTTTTGTAGCTTTAAGATCACGGTGAATAATCCCGGGGATGCAATCATCATGTAAGTAAGCAAGGCCCCTTGCAGCTTGCAGCGCAATTTGCTTCCTCGTGTTCCAATCCAGAACAGACTGTGATTCAGTTCGATCTGTAATTGTGTCCATCAGTCATGTATGACACTGATTTCAAAAGAAAGAACCCCCACCCCAATTTTCCAAAATGAGCGTTTTTACTTTTTCCACTCCCTCCCATCCCTTAATGAATGCTATTTTAAAAAATTGTCTATTTAGGCTAACTAACAAACATACATGCCCTTTGTGTCAATGCACACTAGGACGTGAAAGTTAAAAATGGTGACCTATTGGGACAACAAATATAAATTGGAACTGAAAAGGGAGAGTCCTTATTTTAGGACAGGGTGAAATAACAAATAGAATACCAAGAAATCTATAGCTCTATGCTTAAAATTCAGAAATTCAATGATAAACGCATGAAATAGGCCAAACGTGAATACCTCTCAAGAGTGAAGCAACGGAACCATTGGCCATAAAGGGAAAAACAAGTAACCGTTCAGAAGATGGAGACTCTGTTGCGCAAAACCCTCGTAAGCGGAGTAGATTTCGATGGTTAGCCATGAAACTAAACTCTATTTCCGATTTGAACAGCAACTCCGTACCTTGAGTAGATTCCATTTTCAGCCTTTTTATGGCCACGAGGGAGCCATCAAGCAAGTGTCCTTTGTAAACCTTACCAAATCCACCTCTGCCCACAATATTTGTATTACTAAAATTGTTGGTTGCAGCTTCCAGTTCAGCTAACGAAAACCTCTTCAAATATGGAGATTGAAAACTTGAATAAACTGCAAATACAAGGCAAATTAGTGGGGCCTTGATTACATTTTCACCTATAGTTCACATCTCATTAAATGCCTCTTACATTGCGTCTACTGACACCACATATTGGGATAACATCATTTGGCTTGCAGCAATTCCATAAATTCCGACAGAAAGACAAAGGTCACCGAGATAGAAATTTCTGATAAGGAACAATGCTGTACTGCAAGCAGTTACTTGTTCAGACAATTTTCCCTTGTATTATCATCTCAGTCACACCTACATCTTTCCCAATAATGACTAAGAATATGCTAAGAATTCTACCATTTTCTTGATTCAAGTTGTCTTTTATTTTATACTTGAAAAACTAACATTTTGAAAGTGTATAGCAAGGACATTTATGATTTTTTACTATTAAAAGTCACTTTTTCAAAGTGTCCCTTAAATCGTAAAGGTCATTCAGTTTGAGACGAATAGTCACTTTCCTAACAGATTGTCTACATAATTAACAGAATATGCTAAGAATTCTACCATTTTCTTGATTCAAGTTGTCTTTTATTTTCAAATTTGAAACAACCACCAACAGAAGCAGAGCAGACTTAAATAAGTATGAACATGATGTGCCAGAATCTCGAATACCTGCCTGAGATAACTGGATCTTTGGTCGAAAAGAACCTCCACGCCTTCTGTACATATGTCATTTTCTTTGTGACTGGTATCTGATACTGGACGACATTTGAAGCATGCTTTTCATCTGGTTCTATGACTGAACCTGAACCTGAACCTGAACCTGAACCCGCACCACTAATAATGATCTCCACATCATCTAGAGAAAAACTAGTGTCCTCCTGCAATGACAACGCATACTCAAGCCTGTTGACAACCTCAGCCATTGTTGGCCGTTTTCTTGAACTGCCATGCAAGCATTGATCCGCAATACGAGCAAATGCCTCCAAACAATCTGATAAGATACTCCCATTCAGATGAGGGTCCACAATCTCAAGTAGCCTTCCTTCCTTGATGCAGCGCTTGCCCCATTTGGCTAAACCCCACTGCTCCTCATCTAAATTTCTATCCACCGCCAGCCTGCCACATAATGCTTCAAGCATTACCACCCCAAAAGCATACACGTTAGACTTTCTCGTCAGCCTACGAGACCAGAGATACTCAGGATCCATATACCCAAATGTTCCTTTAACATGAGTGCTCACATGTGTGTTAATTTGTTCCGCGGGGCCTATTTTGGACAACCCAAAATCTGAGATTTTAGCATCACAATTTGCATCCAATAAAATATTCGTGCTTTTCACATCTCGGTGTATGACTCTGGTTTGGATGTCGGTACCTGTATGAAGGTAGTCCAAACCACGTGCCGCACCGAGGCATACTTTTAGGCGTTGTATCCAAGATAAAGGACGACGTGATCTCATTTTGTGCAGATTATCTGCTAGAGTACCACCAGGCATATACTCGTAGACAATAATCATCTCAGGATGGTCATTGCAGTAACCAATTAGAGAGACAAGGTGGCTGTGTCTAAACTTTGAAAGCATCTCAATCTCAGTCCAAAACTCTGGAGCTCCTTGACTTGACCAGAAACCCAACCGCTTAATGGCAACTGTAGTTGCCCCGTTATCAATAATCCCTTTGTACACCTCCCCAAATCCACCCTTGCCGATGACCAGACCCGCATCAAAATTCTGGGTTGCCCGTTTAATTTCTGCAAGCGAAAAGCGGGGGCACTGATGACTTGACGATGCCAACAATGGCGAATTGTTTCTCTGGACATTCGTCTGTTCTTCTTCATGCTGTTTTCTCAAGTAATGAACAATGATATTTGCTAAAGTGATAAAAATTATGAGATAAGTGACAAAGAACATGGTTTCCTGTGAAGTGGATTTAGGATTGGGGACAGACAGAAAAGATAGAAAATAAAGAAAGTAGAAGGAGTAAGGTTAGCAATCTAAATGTTGGTGATTCAATGATCCAAAGATAAGGTTTTTTGTATACAGGGGAGACTTGCATTGACTTCCTATGCCGCGACCCCGGACCCCGCGGGCCCGAGACCGCGATCTGGACGTCGACTCTAAAACCAAAACTATGAAATACCAGGGTTAAAAATTCCATTTAATACCAAAAGGGTGATAATCCAAAGTTTTACAAAACCAAGTTTGATAAAAACCAATTACAACTATCATAAACTTCCACAAGTTTATGCCCAACAAAATACAAATATACAATTCCTAATGACGTCAATGTTTGGTACAATTATCCCAAAAGGTTACTCATTTATATAATATAAACCAACCTATACAACTTTCCCCAAAAGAATGGATCCACACTCGACGTCCTCTTTCTCGTGATCAGCGAGACTAATCCTTAGCACCTGGGGGGGGGGGGGGGTTAAGGAAAAACAAAGATAAAAGAAAAGGGGGTGAGATAAATCTCAATAAGTTACTAATGCAACTACATGACATGCTATGATGCAATAAGCAATAAACAATAATAATTATCACATAGCACATAGCAATTATCATATATCAGATAGCAGCGGAAATAAACACATAACAAAGGATATAGCCAAGGTTTTCCAAACCGGTACATCCAAATAAAGGATCGCTGCGCAGCTTCAATAATCAACCAATCATCATCTTCATAATAGCATGAAAGCCGAAGAGAAAA
The DNA here is from genome assembly GCA_026119855.1 of Campanula takesimana. Classification (NCBI taxonomy): domain Eukaryota; kingdom Viridiplantae; phylum Streptophyta; class Magnoliopsida; order Asterales; family Campanulaceae; genus Campanula; species Campanula takesimana. The sequence continues at coordinate 1,113,905 of JAOWBW010000260.1, read as the reverse complement.
CCCCGGTACCGGAACCAATAACCAATGAAGTGTCACAAAGGACAAGAGATATGCCACAAAGTCATGATCCAAGAAGCTAAAATGCACACAAAGGAGCTAGCTCTTCTCACATCCAAGGCCAATCTGTAGGAGGGTAATAATGGGGCAAAACAATGGTCAACATCACAATGGACTTGGCCGTGCCATCATAATGTTTCGCATCTCCCAAACACACACAAAATACCAGCTGGACTTTCACGTAAAGGCTAAGTAATAAAATACTAGCACGATAAACAATCATTGATTCCAAAGTAGGGAATCATACCAAGAAGTCACCAAGAAAGTGAAATGTACCCACAACGCACAATTAAAGTGTTCCAATAATCTCAATCAACACTTAATTAATTTCAAACACAACTTGATCACAAAGGACTCAATTCTATCACTAGAGTGTGCTACAATGATCACTATGGTCAACTAGAAGGACACCCAAGGCTTAGACCAAAACGCGTTCTTCAATCACACAAATTAACAAAATGTAAACTTTCAGAGGTTCTGTGCGGCCGCCCAAAGTGGACTGTGCGGTCGCCCAAAAAGCCTCAAAACAAGAACAAAAGCTTTCAGATAGATGTGCGGTCGCCCAGACTATTTTGTGCGGCCGCCCAATCTTCTGAATTGCCAGAAATCGGGAAGAACAACATGGGTTCTTCCATTTTCAAACCCAAAACACATTCAACCAAAATCCAACATTCCAACTAGTATACTAATGTACCAAAACAACTTATAAGTCTAAAAAGACTCATACAACCACATTTAACAACCAAAATCAAGAATCAAACCCAACATTCAAGATTTCACCATTTTTGATCAAAACTCCAAATAAATTCCCAATAAATTCAAAACTCAATCAAACTTCAAATATAACACATCAAACATCATATAAACATGATATGAACATTTTAGCATCAAAATGGGGGAAAAGTAACTTACTTGGATTTTCTCAAAGTTGATGGATTTCAATTCTTTTTGGCTTCCTACGATCCTAACGACGATCTAAACACATTTCACGTTTTAAGAAATGAGAGATTATGAGGAGAAGATGAAGGAAATTAAGAGAGAAGGTAGAGAATGAGAACTTACCAAAAGGGAGGAGAGAGAGAGAGAGTTGTGCTGGGAAGAGGAGAATGGGGTGGAGTGTAAGAGGGAGAAGGAGGTGAGGGAAGGAGTAGGGAATGATTTAAAAGATTACACTTAGGCCCCCTCCACTACACTACTATCAATTAAGACTCAACAATATTACACTAGCACAATTGACCCAAATAAAATGCTAGGCATAATTATGAAACATAAAATGCACACATAATTATTTAAATAATTAATAATTTAAATAAATAAATAAGCAAATAATTAAATAATAATCATTTAGTTACTAATAAAATAGAGCCTATATTTCGGGTCGTGACATTCACTCCCCCTTAAAGAAAATTCGACCCGAATTTTAACGAGACTCACCTTAAACAAAAAGCCACGGAAATCTCCTCTCGATCTCATCTCGGAGCTCCCACGTCGACTCCTCAATATTATGATTCCTCCAAAGGACTCTAAACAACGCAATGCTTTTGTTTCTCAACTCTTGAACTTTGGCATCTAAGATCCGAACCGGTCGTTCCTCATAAGTCATATCGGGCTCAATATCCTCCGGTACCTTCGGTAACACGTGAGACGGATCATGAACATACTTCCGAAGCATAGAAACGTGGAACACATTGTGCAACCGGTCTAAAGATGACGGTAACGCGAGACGATACGCAAGAAGTCCAACCTTTCCCAAAATCTCAAACGGGCCAATAAACCTCGGAGCCAATTTACCTTTCTTCCCAAACCTACGAATACCCACCTTCGGAGATACTTTCAAAAACACCAAATCACCGGTCTGAAAACTGAGATCTCGCCTTCGGTTGTCTGCATAGCTCTTATGTCGACTCTGAGCTGTTTTCAATCTATCCCGGATAACTCTAACTTTCTCAACCGAATCCCGAAGCAAATCAATACCCAAAACTTTTGCTTCACCGACCTCATCCCAACAAATAGGCGATCTACATTTCCTTCCATACAAGGCCTCATACGGTGCCATCTCGATACTAGCCTGATAACTGTTGTTGTAAGAGAATTCCACTAACGGTAGGTGCGAATCCCAAGAATCAGAATAGTCTATCGAACAAGCTCGCAACATATCCTCAAGAATCTGAATAGTCCTCTCGGATTGACCGTCGGTCTGAGGATGAAAAGCTGTACTGAATCGCAAATCTGTACCCAAAGCTTCCTGAAACGCCTTCCAGAATCTAGAAGTAAACCTCGGGTCTCGATCTGACACAATGCTAACCGGAACCCCATGCAATCTAACGATCTCATCGATATAAAGGGTCGCAAGCTTCTCCATCGAATATCTGATGTCAATAGGCAAGAAATGGGCACTCTTGGTCAATCTATCCACTATTACCCAAACACTGTCATACTTCCTACGGGTACGAGGCAGTCCCGTAACGAAATCCATAGTCACATGCTCCCATTTCCACTCGGGAATCTCTAACGGCTGAAGTAATCCCGCGGGTCTCTGATGCTCGGCTTTGACCTGCTGACAAGTTAGACACTTCGAAACATACTCCGCTATTTCCCTCTTCATATTAATCCACCAAAATTGTTGCTTCAAATCCTGATACATCTTCGTACTACCCGGATGAATAGTATTCCTCGATTTGTGACCCTCATCAAGAACTCTCTGTTTAATTCCATCAACATCCGGAACACACAAACGACCACGGAAAGTCAACACTCCCACCGGGCTAACAGAAAAATCCTCAAAATTCTTTTCCTTCAATTTACCCATTATTTTCACCAACTCGGGATCTTCTTTCTGAGCTTCCTTTATCCTCTGAATTAGGGTCGGAGATACCCTAATATTCGCAAAAATAGCCCCATGTCTCGATTCACGAGGAGACCAATCTCGAACATCCTCAAGCATTTTCCACTCTCGAACCATCATCGAAGCCACATAAGATTTCCTACTAATCGCATCGGCTACCACATTCGCCTTCCCCGGATGATAAGAAATCGTGCAATCATAATCCTTCAACAATTCCATCCATCGGCGCTGCCTATTATTCAACTCTTTCTGGGAGAAAAGGTATTTCAAACTCTTGTGATCCGTAAAAATTTCAAACTTCGCCCCATAAAGGTAGTGCTTCCATTTGTGCAACGCAAATACTATCGCCGCCAACTCCATATCATAAGTCGGGTAATTCTGCTCACTCGGGGTCAACTTCCTCGAAGCATAAGCAATTACTTTCCCATTCTGCATCAACACGCAACCCAAACCCTCTTTCGAAGCATCACTGTAAATCACTAGGCCATCGCTCCCATTAGGCAAAGTCAAGATCGGTGCGGTAGTCAACCTCTTCTTCAATTCCTCGAAACTCTTGTCACATTTCTCGGTCCACACAAACGGAACATTCTTCCGGGTCAACTGAGTCATCGGAGTAGCAATCCTCGAAAACCCTTCAATAAACCTTCGGTAATACCCGGCTAAACCCAAAAAGCTTCTAATCTCTGTCACTGACTCGGGTCTCTTCCAATCCACTATGCCTTCAATCTTTGAAGCATCCACCGAAATCCCATCTTTAGAAATCACATGGCCCAGAAATGACACCTTCTCGAGCCAAAATTCGCATTTACTAAACTTCGCAAATAATTTCTCCCTCGCAAGAACGGATAAAACTGTCCTCAAATGTTGTTCATGCTCCTCTCGAGATTTTGAATAAACAAGAATGTCGTCGATGAAGACTACCACGAACGAATCAAGATAGGGATGGAAAACTCGGTTCATCAAATCCATAAACACGGCCGGCGCGTTAGTCAACCCAAACGGCATAACCAAGAACTCATAATGACCGTAACGAGTGCGAAAGGCAGTCTTCGGAATATCCTCCGATCGAACCTTCAACTGATGGTACCCACTCCTCAAATCAAGTTTAGAGAAAACCACGGACCCTTGAAGCTGGTCAAATAAATCATCAATATGGGGTAGGGGATACTTATTCTTCACCGTAACCTGATTCAACTTCTGGTAATCTATACACAATCTCAACGAACCATCTTTCTTCCGCACAAATAAAACCGGTGCTCCCCACGGGGAAACACTAGGGCGGATAAACCCTCGATCAAGCAACTCTTGCAATTGAACCTTTAATTCCTTCAACTCTGCGGGAGCTAACCTATAAGGTTTTTTCGAAATCGGAGCCGTACCCGGCAAAAGATCTATACAAAACTCAATCTCACGATCGGGAGGCACATCATACTCGGTAGAGAAAACATCGAGAAATTCCCGAACTACCCGAACACTATCAAAACTAGGGAATTCCTTCCTAGTATCAAGAACACTAGCCAAATACCCCTCACAACCACTATGCAAAAATTTTCTCGCTTTCATAAAAGAAATTAAGCGAACCTTTCTACTCAGGGGACTAGCCTCAAACACAAATTTAGGCACATCGGGAATAGAAAAAGTAACAGTTTTCTTACGGCAATCAACGGAAGCATGAAACTTGCTTAACCAATCCATACCCAAAATGACATCAAAGTCTTGGATAGGAAGAACTACCAAATCCGCACAAAGGACTCGACCACAAATAACCACATCACAAGCACGAAAGACTCGATCAGAAATCAAGCATTCTCCTATAGGGGTCGACACCTCTAGCACGTACGGTAAAGACTCGAATGCAGCATTTAACATGGAAGCAAATTGCACAGAAATGTATGAATGAGATGATCCTGGATCTACTAACGTTCGCGCGCTCACATTAGACACAGAAACAATACCTCCAATAACGGATGGATCATCGGTAGCTTGTTGTTGATTCATGGCATAAACCTTTCCTTGAACTTTGGGCTTCCCGGTAGCATCCCTTTTCTGACCCTGATTATTACCAACTCCTGACCCGGATGCTTGTCCTCTACCCTCGGGCAATCTTTTACAAAGTGACCCATTTGACCACAATTGGTGCACCTTCCTTGCTTCTTCCAACAACGGTCTTCAGAATGACCTTCCTTTTGACAATACGAACAAAGCCTCCTAATTTGGCTCCCTTGGTTCCCGGAAGTGGTACCCAGGTTCCTTGGGATCGGTTGCCCTCGGAACTGAGATTGTCCCCCAAAGTTACCTCGAGTGTCGGAACGGTGTTGTGGCTTGCTTTGTGCTCCCGGCTTGCTCGGGTTAGCTACCTCGGTCTTCCTTTTATGCTCCCCAATATCTTGCTCTATCAAGTAGGCTCGGTCCACCGCATCTTGGAAAGTCACAATCCGTTGAGCAATCAGTTGAGTACGGATGGAGGTCTTCAATCCCCGAATAAATCTCATAGCCTTTTGTTCCTCGGTCCTCACCAAATAGCCGCAATACCGGGCTAATTCTATGAACTTAGCCGAGTATTGTGCTATAGACAACACACCTTGCTCTAGGTTGAGTAGCTCGATCTCCTTTCGGTTTTGATCGACAACCGGAATGAAATGCTCCTTGAATTTGCGCACAAACAACTCCCACGCATACACCGTGCGAGTATCATCCCAAGTAGCTTTAACACCCTTCCACCAATGCTCGGCGGCTCCCACAAGCTTGTAAGCCGCGAACCGGACCTTGTCCTCATCCGAGCAACCAAATACATCATAAATCTTTTCCATCGACTCAATCCACAACTCAGCTTTCCGAACATCGGGATCCCCATTGAATTCAACCGGTTTCAGTTTGAGAAATTGCTCCAATCCATAATGGGATGGTGCTTGCTCTACCCTCGGACCTTGATCATGTATGGCCTTCATGGCCGCCTCAAATATGCCTTGAAACATAGCACGGGCTTCTTCCCTTGTATCATTCTGACTTTGTGCCCCACTAGTACCTCCTCTGTTTCTTCTTCCAGACATTTCGAGTAATTACCTGCATAAGACATCAACCATTAATCACTCCGCACACTACTACCCACCTAGGTCATACTAATCCACCTAGACTTATACTTAGAGCTAATGCCATAGCTCTGATACCAACTGTCGCGACCCCGGACCCCGCGGGCCCGAGACCGCGATCTGGACGTCGACTCTAAAACCAAAACTATGAAATACTAGGGTTAAAAATTACATTTAATACCAAAAGGGTGATAATCCAAAGTTTTACAAAACCAAGTTTGATAAAAACCAATTACAACTATCATAAACTTCCACAAGTTTATGCCCAACAAAATACAAATATACAATTCCTAATGACGTCAATGTTTGGTACAATTATCCCAAAAGGTTACACATTTATATAATGTAAACCAACCTATACAACTTTCCCCAAAAGAATGGATCCACACTCGACGTCCTCTTTCTCGTGATCAGCGAGACTAATCCTTAGCACCTGGGGGGGGGGGGGTTTAAGGAAAAACAAAGATAAAAGAAAAGGTGGTGAGATAAATCTCAATAAGTTACAAATGCAACTACATGACATGCTATGATGCAATAAGCAATAAACAATAATAATTATCACATAGCACATAGCAATTATCATATATCAGATAGCAGCGGAAATAAACACATAACAAAGGATATAGCCAAGGTTTTCCAAACCGGTACATCCAAATAAAGGATCGCTGCGCAGCTTCAATAATCAACCAATCATCATCTTCATAATAGCATGAAAGCCGAAGAGAAAACCCCGGTACCGGAACCAATAACCAATGAAGTGTCACAAAGGACGGGAGACATGCCACAAAGTCATGCTCCAAGAAGCTAAAATGCACACAAAGGAGCTAGCTCTTCTCACATCTAAGGCCAATCTGGAGGAGGGTAATAATGGGGCAAAACAATGGTCAACATCACAATGGACTTGGACGTGCCATCATAATGTTTCGCATCGCCCAAACACACACAAAATACCAGCTGGACTTTCACTTAAAGGCTAAGTAATAAAATACTAGCACGATAAACAATCATTGATTCCAAAGTAGGGAATCATACCAAGAAGTCACCAAGAAAGTGAAATGTACCCACAACGCACAATTAAAGTGTTCCAATAATCTCAATCAACACTTAATTAATTTCAAACACAACTTGATCACAAAGGACTCAATTCTATCACTAGAGTGTACTACAATGATCACTATGGTCAACTAGAAGGACACCCAAGGCTTAGACCAAAACGCGTTCTTCAATCACACAAATTAACAAAATGTAAACTTTCAGAGGTTCTGTGCGGCCGCCAAAAGTGGACTGTGCGGTCGCCCAAAAAGCCTCAAAACAAGAACAAAAGCTTTCAGATAGATGTGCGGTCGCCCAGACTATTTTGTGCGGCCGCCCAATCTTCTGAATTGCCAGAAATCGGGAAGAACAACATGGGTTCTTCCATTTTCAAACCCAAAACACATTCAACCAAAATCCAACATTCCAACTAGTATACTAATGTACCAAAACAACTTATAAGTCTAAAAAGACTCATACAACCACATTTAACAACCAAAATCAAGAATCAAACCCAACATTCAAGATTTCACCATTTTTGATCAAAACTCCAAATAAATTCCCAATAAATTCAAAACTCAATCAAACTTCAAATATAACACATAAAACATCATATAAACATGATATGAACATTTTAGCATTAAAATGGGGGAAAAGTAACTTACTTGGATTTTCTCAAAGTTGATGGATTTCAATTCTTTTTGGCTTCCTACGATCCTAACGACGATCTAAACACATTTCACGTTTTAAGAAATGAGAGATTATGAGGAGAAGATGAAGGAAATTAAGAGAGAAGGTAGAGAATGAGAACTTACCAAAAGGGAGGAGAGAGAGAGAGAGTTGTGCTGGGAAGAGGAGAATGGGGTGGAGTGTAAGAGGGAGAAGGAGGTGAGGGAAGGAGTAGGGAATGATTTAAAAGATTACACTTAGGCCCCCTCCACTACACTACTATCAATTAAGACTCAACAATATTACACTAGCACAATTGACCCAAATAAAATGCTAGGCATAATTATGAAACATAAAATGCACACATAATTATTTAAATAATTAATAATTTAAATAAATAAATATGCAAATAATTAAATAATAATCATTTAATTACTAATAAAATAGAGCCTATATTTCGGGTCGTGACATCCTAAGTCAAGAAGGCTGTGAACCACTAAGTGATTTGGGGCCACCACTACATGGGTTGACTTGGACTTGGCAGGCATGCATAGAGACTTACACAAGATGCAGCTATTACTAATCTCAAGTAAGAAATTTCTACTTAGTTATTATCATACCAGAATTAAAAAATTATTACTACTATGACGCAGCACGAAAGCGATAGTATTCGTGATTAGCACACTAAACACAAGAGTTCACAAGCGATGAACCCTAGAACACAATAAACTGGAATCCACCAGAAAAGAGAAGGAAATCTCCTTGAACAAAGTTCAATTGATAAATAAAAGTTGTAACCCTAGAACAATGAAAGAAAATAGTATTTATACTCCTAACAAAATAACATAACCTAAACAAAACAATAATCCCGAAATTAACCTAAGTCTGCGCGTAAAACAGCCAAAAAACGTAAACTGGTAATTCTGCCCGACATTCCAAGCGGGCTGTTAGGATTCATTGTTAGTACACCCACCTTAATTTGATTGATCCATGCCACGTGTCTTTTTATGGACTTTAGGACCGCATGTAATGAAGTTTTACTTCAATTTTTAGATAAGTCAATTTCTAGATTTTTGTTTATCTAGGCTGAGTATTGAGTTCGGTTAGATCTTAAAACCGCATTCGGGCTATCTAAAAACCGCCAGCATAGAGTTGCTTATTTTTCATCAAACCGCATTCTGTAGTTTTGATGAAACTGCTCCTCAAGTCTCTCTTGGAACCGCAATCTTGTAACCGCGTGCTTCAGTTTCTTATGAAACCGCACATCAAGTTCATTCTCGGAACCGCTCCTATGCCTGGTGGAACCGCCGATCAGTTAATGAAGAATTCAAGAGAAGTCATTTATTCCTTAGACAAATACTCTCTTTTCAACCGTAAAGGAATATTTTATGTCATGTCAAAATAACTCTAAGTTAACTTGGAGTTACTACAAGGAATGTCGGTCTTGTCCAAGCAATATTGTTTACCGTTAGTCCTTTCTGCAATACCCAACGGTCACAAGGGTGCATTGCCTATAAATAGCCGTCATTCCTCAACAATGAAGGTTGCTGAGCTTCAAGAGATTTATTCCCAAGTGTTCAAGTTTGCTTTGAAGATTCAAACCCAGATATTCATATCTTCAAACCATCTCCTTAGCAAACCCAAATTTCTTCATCAAAGCTTCAAGCCTAACAACCTTTCATACTCAGCCTTTACATCGAAAGATTTCCATTTGCTCAACCATCATTTAGATACTTAGAGCATTTGATTTCTTTCCACACACACACCCGATTTATATGATCACATAGAATATATACTTCGAAAACACCGGTTGTTATCATAGCTTAGGTTAGACTTATTGTTTAGAGTTTAGATTCATCTTGTAAAACCTCCTCTAAATTAATACAAGTCTCATAGCTATTAGAAAATCCTAGACTAACCATCTAGGTAGAGGACGTAGTTCATTTAAGAACGAACCTCTTCAATTTGTGTGTTTGATCTTTATTTTTTGTCTTGTTATTTATCTTTCTTGTTTGTGGTCTTTAACTTGTCTCCATATACGAAATGACTTGAAAGATGAATTGTGTTTTCCTTTGAACTTTAAGTTTAACTATTCAGTTGCATCATAGTGTTTTTTCAACCTGAGTCAAACCGCCCAAACTCTTTAACTATCCTATTTGGCCAAACCGCAAACTCCGCTGTGCATTTTATCAGTTCGGTTCTTGTGCTTTGAATCGCAGTTGGCCAAACTGATAAGTACTCGGTTGATTTTAAGGGTATTTTGGAAAAAGTTTTGGACCACTATTCACCCCCCTCTAGCGGTTCTATACCCTTGTTGCCCTCTGGGACCAACAAGTGGTATCAGAGCATATCCACAAAAAAAAAACTTGTTTTTTACAAGCTTAACCGCTTGGGTTCTGATCAAATGGCAAACACAAACACCCATATGATGCAAACATCCAATTCGAATCACTTACCGATTCTGGATGAAGATAGTTTTATCTTTTGGAAAGATAGGATGATGAAACACATGATTTCATGTGATCGTAGACTGTGGACTGCGGTTAAGGATGGACCATATGTTCATATGAAAGCTAATCCTCGTGAAGGAACCACAGGAGAAGAGCTGAAATCATGAAGTTGGAAAGTGAGTGGACTGAAGCAGACCGTATCAATGTGGATTTTGATGGAAGCGCTATGTCCATGCTAGTGTCAGCTATTGACTTGAGGACTCATTCTAAGGTGCTTCATTGCACAACCGCAAAAGCTACCTGGGATGCTATAGTTGACTTTCTGGAAGGAGATTCAGATACCAAGAAGAACCGCCTCTATCAACAGAGAAGGCTCTTTGACTATTTTGTTAAAGATCCTAAGGAATCTCTTAGACAATGCTATGAGAGGTTTATTGATATTGTTAATGTTTGTTTTTCTCTTGGACATGTCTATTCTAATACAGATTTGAACATGAGATTCATGCAAGCACTTGGTAGCAAATGGCTAATAAAAACTACTAACATTGAAGACAACAAGGACTTGGAAGCTCTTGATCTTCGACACTTGTATGCCATGCTGAAGGTTTTTGAATTCAAGCTTGAAGAGGTCCATGAAACCGAAAATAGATTTAAGACCCTCTCTCTAGCTGCATTCAACAATACCTCATCTCCTGTCTACAATCCAGACCATCATCAAGCCGCTCCTCACCTCCACTTGCAAACCGCTCCTCCTGACCAAAATGTTCCTAGATACAATCCTCAAACCGCACCTCCTGATTATTACCAGCAGTCTCATCAATCCTATTCTCAATCACATCAACCATATCCTCAATCTCATCAATCTTATCAGCAGTCTCATCAATCCTACACTCCTCCTCAAAGTTCTTATTCTCAGAGTGTAGCATCTCAATCTTCATGCTCTAGTCAAGTTGATTTTGATGACATGGATGATGAAGAATTTTCGTTGTATGTGAAGAAATACACCAAGTTCAGGAAGAACAATAGATCTCAATTTCCATCCCCCAAAGGACCTGCAAAGTTTGTCCCTCCAACCAGATTCAACAAAACCGCAAATCCTAAGAAAAGGGATGACCTGGTCTGTTATAACTGCAGACAGCCAGGTCACTTTGCTTCAAGTTGTCCCAAACCGCGATATGAAGCCATGCCAGCAAAGAAACCATTCAACAAGAAGTTTGTCAAAGGAAGAGGAATGGTAGCTGACCAAGGGGATCAACCGCTGACATGGATGGGATCTGATTCAGATGACAGTGATGATGAAGATGAAGTGGCTAATCTTTGCCTCATGGGAGTTGAAGAAAGAATTGAAATTCATGAAAGTCTTCCACTGTCAAATCAACAAATGAAGTCAGTTTCACCAAGGACTCCTGAGGCCCGATCAAGCAAAGCTCCTACAACACCAAACTGCATTCCAGAGGTTCAAGCAGACCAAAGCCATGATGACCAGGTATTATAACTTGCTAATATCATTTGTCAACAACATACTGTGCTTAAAATGGCATATAAACTAATGACTGCGGAACTTGAAGATTCCCAAAGAGAATGCAATTCCCACAAGGAGGAAATTGAGAAACTCAAGTTCCAAATTGCTGGGATATCATTAATTGAGGAAGAAAACCGCTATCTGAAGGATAGAGCCGAGGCACTTCTAACCCAAATCCATGAGCTTACAGTACAAAGGGATGACCTTCAAAAAGTGACCGATGATGGGTGTAAGTGTCCTTGTCTTTGTGCCGAAGGTGGTGTAAAACCAACTGAACAAACCAAAGAAATTTCTAAGGTTAATCATGCTGGTAGAAAGGGCTCAAAACAAGAAATTAAAAAGCAAAATTATTTTTTTGAGTATCCTAAAAACCAGATTGGGAGAGATTCAAAGTGGAAAGAGAAATCCACAGCGGCTGAGGCAACCAAGGAAGTATTGAGTGATGAAACCGCTCCTAGTCGGTTTAAGGAAATTCCTATCATATTTCCTAAAGCCGCACCTAAGAGGAAGGTTGAGCTCAAGAAGGTAATCTTTGTTAAAGACAAAACCGCTGACCCAGTTAAACATGAGAAACCGAAGATCAGTAAAGGGTTTGTAAAACCGCAATCTTCAACCGGTTTAATTCATTGTGTCATTTGTGCTGATTATGGTCATAGCGCTGGTCATTGTCTTTTAAGGTTCACACCCAATGCCAAGGGACGTAAAAATCCTAAGGTCAAACAGGTGTGGGTCCCAAAAAGCTGCTAACCCTAGGACCCAAAAGAATAAGGGGGACCAAAACCTTTAATGTTTATTTTTCAGATCTTATGCTTTATGGCTGGAACCGCAAAGAAGAATAAGGATCTTTGGTACTTGGATAATGGTTGCTCACGACACATGACTGGAGATAATGAACTTCTTTGTGATTTCATCAGTATGAGAGGCCCCCCAGTAGTGTTTGGTAACAATAAGAAAGGAGAAACCATAGGATATGGAGCTATCAAACGTGGAAAGGAGACTATTGAAAATGTGTCACTAGTAGAAGGACTCAAGCACAACCTTCTCTCCATATCCCAGTTTTGTGACAAAGGAATGAATTGCAATTTCACCTCAACAAATTGTTTCATTAAAGATGCAACTTCCGGAGTTACACTACTGACTAGCAACAGAACAGGTGATGTATATATGATAGATTTGAGTAATATTGTTTCTATTGCTGATCTCTGTTTTGTAGCCAAAAATATAAGTGAAAGAAGCTGGTTATGGCATAAGCGGCTCAGCCACTTGAACTTCAAGTATCTAGCAAAACTGAAAAGGGACGGTCTCGTCAAAGGATTACCCAAAGTGGCTGATCACCATGATAAGAAATTTAAAGCATGCTAGCGTGGTAAGAATCCCAAACAGTCATTTCCAAGCAAAACCGCGCCTTCAACGAACCGCTGCTTACAACTTCTTCACATGGATTTATTTGGACCTGTGTCAACCGCAAGTATAGGAGGAAACCGCTATACCTTGGTGTTGTTGATGACTTTTCAAGATATACATGGGTGGAAATGATGGCCTCAAAATATGATACTTATGGCATCGTAACCGCTCTATTTAGACAGCTCCAAAATCAAAAATTGGATGACATTGTTGCTGTGTGTTCAGATAATGGAACCGAGTTTACAAACAATGGTGTTGCCCAATATTGTGATGATCATGGAATTGATCATAAATTCTCTGCCGTTGGGGTTCCACAACAGAATGGAGTTGTAGAAAGAAAGAACAGGACTTTGATTGAAGCCGGGAAGACCATGATTGCAGAAGCAAAGCTTCCCAAGTACTTTTGGGCCGAAGCTGTCAATACCGTATGTTTAAAGTTCACAACAAAACTCCTTATGAATTGTGGAAAGGCAGATCACCCAACATTTCCTTCTTTAAGATATTTGGATGGAAATGCTACATCTTATACAATGGCAGAGAGCATCGAGGTAAATTTGATGCTAAGGCCGATGAAGGTATTTTTGTTGGTTATTCAAAACACTCTAAAGCTTTTCGTTGTTTCAATAAGACTTCATTAAAAATTGTAGAGTCAGTCCATGTTACATTTGATGAACATGATTTTCTTGAGCCAGAGCCACATATGGCTCCAAATGTTGCTGATGATTTTAGTGGTTTTGAGACAGGTACATCTTACCCTAATCATGCAACCGCAAATGACCAACCTACTCAAACCGCTCCATCAGGTTCTCCAGCCGCTCCAAATTAAACCGAAGGTGTTGCTGTAGAACCGCACTCTTCTGATCCCATTCAAACCGTTGATCCAGTTCCAAACATCACCTTCAATGAAGATTTCAATGATTATCAAGAAGAGCCTCCTCTAGAAAATCTTCAAGAAATAGTGGTTTATGAAGACCTCCCTCTAGAAATCAATGAGCATAGAGACCATCCAACAACCAATGTTATAGGTCCTATCAGTTCTGGTGTTCAAACAAGAGGAAGCTTAACTCATAGAGATAACCACAGTTTGTTCTCAACCGCACTGTTATCTCAGATGGAACTGAAGAAGGTAGATGAAGCTCTAAGTGATCCAAGTTGGGTAGCTGCAATGCAAGAAGAGCTCAATGAATTTGAAAGATGCAGAGTTTGGACTCTAGTTCCAAGGCCCAGAGATCACACTGTAATTGGAACAAAATGGGTATACAGAAATAAGATGGATGAAAATGGTACTATAACTAGAAACAAAGCAAGGTTGGTTGCTCAAGGTTATAGGCAAGAAGAAGGGATTGATTATGATGAAACCTTTGCCCCTGTAGCCAGACTTGAAGCCATTAGATTTGTCGCGACCCCGGACCCCGCGGGCCCCGGGACCGCGAGCTGGACGTCGACTCTAAAAACCAAAACTCAGAAATACTGAAGTTAAAAATTCCATTTAATACCAATTACAGCTATCATAAACTTCCACAAGTTTATGCACAACAAAAATACAAATATACAATTCTTAGTGACGTCATTGTTTGGTACAAATACCCCAAAAGGTTACACATTTATATAATGTAAACCAACCTATACAACTTTCCCCAAAAGAATGTTTCCACACTCGACGTCCTCTTTCTCGTGATCAGTGAGACTAATCCTTAGCACCTGGGGGGGGGGGTTAAGGAAAAACAAAGATAAAAGAAAGGGAGGTGAGATAAATCTCAATAAGTTACTAATGCAACTACATGACATGCTATGATGCAATATACAATAATAAATCAGAGATAGCACATAGCAGTTATCACATAACAGATAGCAGCGGAAATAAACACATAACAAAGGATATAGCCAAGGTTTTCCAAACCGGAACATCCAAATAAAGGATCGCTGCGCAGCTTCAATAATCAACAAATCATCATCTTCATAATAGCATGAAAGCCGAAGAGAAAACCCCGGTACCGGAACCAATAACCAATGAAACGGGAGACATGCCACAAAGTCATGCTCCAAGAAGCTAAAATGCACACAAAGGAGCTAGCTCTTCTCACATCCAAGGCCAATCTGGAGGAGGGTAATAATGGGGCAAAACAATGGTCAACATCACAATGGACTTGGCCGTGCCATCATAATGTTTCGCATCGCCCAAACACACACAAAATACCAGCTGGACTTTCACGTAAAGGCTAAGTAATAAAATATTAGCACGATAAACACAAAGGATTCCAAAGTAGGGAATCATGCCAAGTAATCACCAAGAAGATGAAATGAACCAACAATACACAATAAAGGTGCTTCAAAGTCCCGATTAACCCTTAATGAATTTCAAACACAAACTTGATCACAAAGGACCCAATTCTATCACTAAAGTGTACTACAATGATCACTAAGGTCAACTAGAGGGACACCCAAGACTTAGACCAAAACACGTTCTTTAATCACAAAATTTTGACAAATGTTGGACTTTCAGAGATCTGTGCGGCCGCACAGACGGGTATGTGCGGTCGCCCAAAAAGACCCAAAACAAGAACAAAAGCATTCAGATAGATGTGCGGTCGCCCAGGCTATTTTGTGCGGCCGCCCAATCTTCCGGATTGCCAGAAATCGGGAAGAACAACATGGGTTCTCCCATTTTCAAACCCAAAACACATTCAACCAAAATCAAACCTCCCAACTCATGTACTAATGTACCAAAACAATGTATATCTAGGGTGGGGACTCAAATACACCATTTATCACCCAAAACCAAGAATCAAACCCATCATTCCAAAAATCACCATTTTTGACCAAAAACCCAAATAAATTCCAAACAAATTCAAAACTCATCCAAACTTCAAATGTAACACATCAAACAATATCTAAACATGATATGAACATTTTAGCATTAAAATGGGGGAAAAGTAACTTACTTGAAAATAATGAAAGTTGACGGAATTCGATTCTTTTTGATTCTACGCGATCCTAACGACGATCTAAACAATGTTCACGTTTTAAGAAATGAATAATAATGAGAGGAAGAAGGAGAAAAAGAAAAGAGAAGAAAGAGGAAGAAAACTTACCAAAAGCTTGGAGAGAGAGAGAGATTTCTGGGAGATGAGTGAAAGAGTGAGGGAGAAGGTGAGGGAGGTGAGGGGAGTAGGGGGAAATAATTCGAAATGTTACACTTAGGCCCCCTCTCTCACACTACACACAAATACTACACTCCCAACTATCAATTAAGATCCAACAATTCTACACTAGCCCAATTAACTCGAATAAAATGCTAGGCATAATTATAATAACACATAAATTGCACACATAATATTTAAATAAATAATAATTTAAATAAATAAATAAGCAAATAATTAAATAAAAATCATTTAATTACTAATAAAAATAGAGCCTATATTTCGGGTCGTGACAAGATTGTTCTTGGCCTATGCCTCCTTCAAGAAATTCAAGTTATATCAAATGGATGTGAAGAGTGCATTTTTGAATGGTGAACTACAAGAAGAAGTCTATGTAGCCCAACCGCCAGGTTTTGATGATAACAAATTACCTAATCATGTCTTCAAGCTCAAGAAGGCCCTGTATGGACTCAAACAAGCACCAAGAGCATGGTATGACACTCTATAAAAGTTTCTTATTGAACAAGGCTTCTCTCGAGGTAAAATTGATACAACTTTATTTATTGCTAAACACAAAGGTTATTCATTATTAGTTCAGATATATGTTGATGATATTATTTTCAGTTCTACTAATAAAACTATGTGTGTTAAGTTTGAGAAGCTAATGAAAGGTAAATTTGAGATGAGTATGATGGGAGAGTTGACATTCTTTCTTGGACTCCAAATAAAGCAATGTCATGATGGAATCTTTATAAATCAAGCCAAATACATCAAGGATTTGATCAAGAAATTTGGGCTTGAAACCGCTAAACCAGTAGATACCCCAATACAAAAGGCCTGCAGTTTGGATCGAGATGAACAAGGTAAAAAAGTGAATCAGACACTCTACCGAGGTATGATTGGCTCTCTTCTTTACTTAACTGCAAGTAGGCCAGATATAATGTTCAGTGTGTGTGTTTGTGCTAGATTTCAAGCTGACCCTAGAGAATCTCATTTTATTGCTGTTAAACGTATTATTAGATATTTATGTGGCTCTGTTAACCTCGGACTTTGGTACTCCAAAGAATCTTCATTTGATTTGTTAGGTTATTCAGATGCTGACTTTACGGCATGTAAGATTGATAGAAAGAGCACTAGTAGTACATGTCAGTTCCTTGGATCTCGGCTTGTATCATGGTCCACCAAGAAACAAGCATCGGTTTCAGTCTCAACCGCTGAAGCTGAATATATTGCGGCTGGAAGATGTTGCTCTCAAATTCTCTGGATGAAACAGCAGTTGGAAGACTATAAAGTATTTGAAAAGAACTTCCCTATCTACTGTGATAGTACTGCAGCAATTTCTATCTCCAACAATCCAGTTCAACATTCAAAGACAAAGCACATTGACATAAGATATCATTTCCTCAAAGATCATGTTGAAAAGAAGAAAATATTCTTAGCAAAGGTGGGAACTGATGATCAAATTGCTGACATCCTCACCAAACTGCTCGAAAATTCAAGGTTTTTTCATTTACGAGGAGAAATGGGTATGCTGGAACTAACTTAAATTATTTCATGTCTTGATTTCTTGTTCTAATAAATTTTTGATAAGTATTTTGGCTCTATTAAGAAAATGCAAAAATAGCTTGCGGTTCTATCAACGTTGAAACCGCATCAATAAAGGCTCCAGTCAAAAGAGTCAGGAAGAATATCTTCAGTTTGATCCAAACCGGAGTGTGAAAGAAAAGACTCAGTTTGATCTACTGAAACCGAAGACGAATCTGAGAGATATCGGTTTCATCAAAACCGATAATGTGGAAAAGGTAAGTCGGTTTACTCAAACCGCTCAGGCATGGTTAATTGCAGTTTAGTCCCTACTTTATGTCACTTCATTCTTTAAGAACCTTTGTGCAATTATCTCTGCCGCATTTAATGCGAATTGACAGGTACGCTGACGGTTAAGTTTTCCTCAGCCGTCATGGCCGCTCCACTACCCGAGGTAGTTAATTGAGTATAAAAGACAAAGTTTAATTCATTTTACCTTTTTACTTTCTTCCTCATTTGGAAAAAACACCTTCTCTCTCCTCTGCACTCCTTACGTACACTCTGTACTCTCTCTCTCAATTCTTTTTTTACTTAAACGATTTTCAAATGGCACCAAAGAAAACAATCGATCTTGCTTGTACTTCTACATCTTCCAAACCATCGAAGCCCGATATGGTATGAATTTCTGAACCCTAACTCAGTATTTTTTTATCCACCATTGTTGCTTGAAAAAGCTTGTTCATCTTCTTTGATCTTTTTGTGATTTTTCTTCGATTTTTTGGTTGGACTTAACTCGCATTTACTTACTTATACTATTTATATGATTGATTTTGTGATTCGTGTTCAATTTTTGAGCAAAATCGATTTTGGGGTTATTTGGTGTTCTTGCGTATTTTTGCATATTCTGGGCTCTAGTGATGTTATTTGTCTTAGTTTATTTAGAACTTTGTTAGAATCTGCCCTTTGTGATCGTTTTGGTACAATTCTTTCATATTTTGGTTAAGATTTTGTTTTGTATGTTCATGCTCTGTTCTTTGTGTTGTTCGTGCATTCAAACTCTTTTTCAAAATTTTCTCTCTTTGATCCGTTTTATTTTTTACTGTTCACTTATTTTTTTTTTTGTTTTTACTATTTTACCCTTACTTTCCTTGCACCGCCTGTTATCATTGTTAGGTTTCCTTGTTACAGTTTGCAAGTCTCATTCAAACCACTATGTTTATCGCTTTCAAACTGATATTCTTCAAATTATTTCTAACTTTGAATATTTTTTCAGGATCCCTCAAACTTTGTTCCTGGTTCTAGGATCATAGAAGATGATTTTAAGCAAGATACAGTTGGGAGAAAGCTACTCAAATTGCTTGAAGATGCTAAACTTCTCCCTTTATTTCTTATGGACGAACCTCAGTTCGTGACCTTTATTTGTGCAGAATTTTTCGAGAATGAGATTCCTACAACTGCTGCTCTGTTGGATGTTAGAGGTGAACCAATTAGAGATCTAGAAACTGGAAAAGTGAAGTTTGAGGATGATATCTAGTCAACAGTTTGTGGAAAGGAAGTTATCTTATCCGCCTCAAAGATAGCAGTTTTGACTGGCCTTGAGAACTCCGGTGTCTCTGTGATCAAACCGGAGCTTCTAAGTAGTACAACTATGGAGTTGATTGGAGTTAATTCATTCTCCACCAATAATTCCTCCAAGAAGGATTTTGGAGAAGTGATGGCCCATTTGTGTGATTTGGTTGATTCTGGGGTAATGTGCAAGAATGGGAACCACAACAACTTTACTAGTGAACAATATGCCTACTGTGTGGCTATTCTCAAAGGGAAGAAACTGCATTGGCCTAGGGTTGTAATGAAAGAGATGATCAACGCCTTAAACTGCCTATCTGCTGCTAGAGCCGCTGGGAAGTCCAAGATTAGGACTCATTGCAGGCTACTAACCAAGTTCCTACACCAAGATATTGATATATTCAAGTTCTCTACTGAAAACAAGGAGTATTGGTTAGATCCAGTGGAGAAGTCAATTTTTGGGTTATCAAAGTTTGATACTTTCAGAACCTCTCATGGATGGCGGTTTGCACAGGAAGTTTGGAATGCTGACCCATTGCCTGAAGCCGAACGTGGCTCTTTTCCTGAGGCTCGGCTCAACAAGTCTAGAAAACCGTACGCTGGTGCCATTGCTGATCAAGCCCATGCTACGATGTTAAGAAATGAAGGTCAGACTGCTACTCTGAATAGAATGGGGTTAAGTCATATGGCTCAAACCACGGTACAGGCTGAGGGGGAGCAAGCGGCTGAGGGGGAGCCGGCAGCAAGGCCTAGACCTGCGGCTCAACCCAGGGAAACCACTCCTTCAAGAAAAAGAAAAGGTGGTGTTAGAATTCCTCAAGTTATTACTTCGGCTGATCTAGCCAAACCACCTTCCAAACCCTCATCCAGACCGACATCTAAACCTCCTTCTATTTCAACTTCATTTCCTCCTATCAGACTTTCCCCTACTTTTCCAAAACCCTCTACTTCAAAATCTTCCCTTACCAAACCTCTTCTCAAACCTCAAATCAAACCTCTCTCTCCTATTAAGCCTGATGTTGAGAAATCAACTAACTTTGCACATGATGCAAACCTCTGTAAAGCCCTCAAAGCCAAATCTATTCCAGAACTTATTCCTTCACCTCATCTTTTCATTCTTACCTCCTCTCCTCCTAAACCTTCAACCTCAAAACCGCCCTCTGTTCAGTTCACAGATGAACAGTTGGCTGCCATTTACAATGCCTTTCCAAATCTTTAACCCTCTTCTCAAACCGAGCCTGAGCAGACCGCAGTGTCTGAGGCTGTGGCTGTGCCTGAGCAGACTGACATGTCTGAGGCAAATGAACCTGAGCAAGATGTTGAAGTTCTTGAGGTTCAACAGCAAAAGAAGAGAAGAAAGTTAATCAAGAAATATGATCATGTTGAACATTGGCAATCAAGGCCACCTAGTGCAGTGGACTTTAGTGAGGCTTATGACAAGAAGGATCACTCACCTCTTGAAGGACCATTTGCAAAGGAGTTAAGAGAGAGAGAGCTGAGATGTGAAAGGCAGGCATTGACCCAATATTGGTTGAGGTCTCTCCTCCTGCTCTTAAAAGAAAGCTGAAGTTTGACTCTCCTGAGCTCCATCTCCAGTTCTGTGTAGCGCCCCCAAAATTCCAAAATTCATAATTATAAAAATATCATAATATACATCTATAAAATGCTCAATACCAAATCAGGAGCACGAACTCTGAGAGAAAACCACATCAACAATTGAGACTACACCTCAACGAGACTATAACTCGGAGACTATTTACAAGTGCGGAAGCAAAAAAACTAATAACATATATACTCAAAAGACAATAGTATTTTCATAACATTGTACTACCACAAGCTCACAACAATAATACATAAAGGCTCCGAAGAGCAACTACCCCAAAGGAGATCAACCTGCTCAGAAGATTCCCGCTACAACGGAACTCATAACGTACTACCACTTGCTTTCCTGTGGGTTAAGGAAAACCACATTGAAAAGAACGGGGTGAGATAAAATCTCAGTAAGTTACTAATGCAGCTACATGACAAGTTATTATGCAAATCAACACTATAACTAAATCACAGATAACACATAACAAGAGAGGTTCCCTATCGCTAACTGTCCCATACCGGTTGGAAATAACGACCAACTCTTCATGCCGCACATAAGGCTGAAATAAACACGTTACAAAGGATACTGATCCAAGGTTCCACCGAAAGAACGTAACATAACAATCGCTGCATAGCTTCAACCGATTAACCAATCAACCAATCTTCATAGCAGCATGAACAGCTGAAGATAACAACCCCGGTACTGGAACCATGTAACAACGATAAAGTAACAAGAGGAATATGACACAAAGTCATAACCCAAACAACTAGCTAGAATACTCACCAAAGGGAGCTAGCTCATCCTAACCAAGGCCAATCTGGAAGGGGAAAAGAGGAACCAATGGACGATACTATACTGGACTTGGCTCGTGTGCCATTATAATATTATCCATTGCCTAAAGAAAACACAAGTACCAGCTGGACTTCAAATAAAGGCTAAGTAATAAAATACTAGCTCGATAAACAACCAATGATTCCAAAGTAGGGAACCATGCCAAATAGTCATCATAAAGATAATTCAAACCACAAATGCATCAAGAAGATGTTCCAAACTCCCAATTAACACTTAATCAAATTTCATCACATTTTTAATCACAAAGGACCCAATTGCCACTTTAGAGTATACCAAGATGTTCAATAAGGTCAACAAGGATCGTGCACAAAACCTAGAATAAAGCACTTACTTAAATCACACAAAAAGAACAAGTATAAACTTTCAGAACCACTGTGCGGCCGCCCATAAATGGTTGTGCGGTCGCCCAATATTCCTACAACCAAGACAAAAACCTTCCAGCAAGGTGTGCGGCCGCACGCCCCATTTTGGGCGGTCGCCCACGCCTCTGTTCTGCCCGAAATCGGCAAGATGAACTGGTTTCATCAAAAATTTCTTACCCATTCACAATCAACCAAAATCTAACACCTCTAACTAGTATACTAATGTACTAAAACAACTTATAAGCCTAAAAAGACTCATATAATCACATTTAAACAACCCAAATCAAAGAATGATTCAAATATCAAATTCTCACAAAAATGAATAAAATGTCTATCTGTAGATACCCCGGGGAGCCACGGCCTTGGCTAGGGCGCGTGAGCTATCCTAGGATGTCTAACTTGTTTTAGATTGTTTAGAGTCGCCACCTATGTTTTGAGGAACATAAGAAAAACCTATTGATAATAGCCTAAGTTTGAAAACAGAGATTCTTTGTTTTGAGGTTCGGGGGTTAGATTACGAGATGGGAAGTACCGAAACACCCATCTCGCCCAACTAAAGTTGGTCTTGCTTGATCAAAATCTACAAGAATGATAACGTTCTTCTTCTTCTTCTTTAAATCGTAAAAAGGGGTTTTAAAATAGAGTTTGGAATGTAGGAGATAACTCCTTAACCAACCTCAATGAGATGAGGTGATCATTAGAGTCATGTCCCAAAATGATTTGGGTGATTGCACTTTGATAAAACAAAAAGAAAGAGAAAAGAGATGAAGTCGAGAAGAGGAAGGAAATGGTTTTTACCTAGTCTTCGAGAGACTTCAAACACTTCTTGATGAATGCCTTTGGAAATGCCTTGAAGGTAAGAAATTTGGCTTCTTTGTTGAAAGTGTAAGATTTTAGAGTAAAAGATCAAGGTCCTCAAAAATGGAGGTAAAGGGGGGGGGGTTTTATAGGTGAAAGAGGGATGTTTTTGGTGCCAAAACTCAGTCACCAAGAAATTCTTCCCAGGCAAAATCCTGTAAATTGAGCAAGGGAGAGAATCCTGGCCAAAAATCTGTAACTGACGCCCAGAGGCGCGCGCTTCCTGCTTTGGGGGGGGGGGGAGGCGCGCGTGTCTGGCTCCTATTGTCGGAGGCGCGCGACTCAGAGAAGGCAATTTTGATAGAATGGACTAGAAAGTCAGCCCTGTTATTCAGTTTAGTCCCTGGACTTAACAAAGTCAGTCAGGAACTTAATGGAAGTGACAGAAACTAACGAGAAACACTTGAAATGGGGAGAAACACAAGATCAAATGTGCAATCGGGGTGAGCGGTCCAAGGCGGGGTTTCTACAGAGCCCCTCAGCGACGTGGATTGCAAAACAAAACGCGTCGACGAAAGTTAAAAACACCCGCCGAGGACATCACCAAGAAAAAAAGAAAAGACTCGATGAAAGCAGGAATTTGAAATTGCGAGAGAGAGTGGTGCGCTCCCTATGTGAGCGGCTTTTGTTGATAGAGGGGGTGGCATGATCCGTTAGGTGAACATGCCGGCTGAATATCTTGAATGAGGCTGTTAGTGAACCTTTTGAACGAGGCCGTTAGTGAACCTTTGAGGAGGCCGTTAGTGAACCTTTGAGGACGAATCCGTTAGTGAAATTCGTTGATGAGGCAGTTGGTGAACCTTTGGAGAGGCCGTTAGTGAACCTTTGAGGAGGCCGTTAGTGAACCTTTGGAGAGGCCGTTAGTGAACCTTTGTTGACGAATCCGTTAGTGAAATTCGTTGATGAGGCCGTTGGTGAACCTTTGGAGAGGCCGTTAGTGAACCTTTGGAGAGGCCGTTAGTGAACCTTTGAAGAGGCCGTTAGTGAACCTTTGAGGAGGCCGTTAGTGAACCTTTGAGACGAATCCGTTAGTGAAATTCGTTGATGAGGCCGTTGGTGAACCTTTGGAGAGGCCGTTAGTGAACCTTTGAGGAGGCCGTTAGTGAACCTTTGAGGAAGAATCCGTCAGTGAAATTCGTTGATGAGGCCGTTGGTGAACCTTTGGAGAGGCCGTTAGTGAACCTTTGAAGAGGCCGTTAGTGAACTTTTGAGGAGGCCGTTAGTGAACCTTTGAGGATGAATCCGTTAGTGAAATCCGTTGATGAGGTATTGCTTTGGAGTCTCGTGCCACTTGGAGTTACACTTGACTTCTTTTTGAATTGTGGGGTGCGGGCACAGTTGACTGGGACCAGAAAAATGTTCCTGCTGGGGATGAAATGTTGAGATTGACCCTTGAGGGGGGTGCGTCACCCGTGACAGAACTTAGGGAGTTTGGAATGTGGAGAAGGACAGCCTACTTTTAAGTGGGAGTTTCTACCCTACTTTCAATCTTTGACATGCCTTAAGGGCGGACCAGAAGAAGGTGTACCCAACTGGGTGTCCGAGGACAGGGGCCGTGTCTTGACTTAGGCTGGAGATCTCTGACGAAGCCTTTTCCGAAGTGATCCAGACTTGGGAGGTGCGCGCTTTCCTCTGTAGGCTTGGGACGCGCACGCATTTCAGACGGCTTGCGGGTGGCGCGCGCGTCTGGGAGGCGGAATTCCGGGCTTGACATTTGCTGGCCAAAAGAAACCCCAACAGCTATAATATCATCTTCTCTTCGACCACTTGATTCTCACAGCTCCTTTCTGCCATTTTGAACATCATATTATTGCTTACTTTGCTTGTGATCAACATTTTCCATGGCTCCCAATTCTTTTGCTCTTGATGCCAAGGTTGTTAGTGGGTATGAAAAAGATTTGGGCACTTTTGTGTATTCTTTCAAGACCCATCCCAAGAAGGCCTTCATTAAAGACTTCGGGTTCCGAATTCTTTTCACTTTGCGGACGTTGAAGCCGGATTGGGATTTGTTGAGAGCTGCCGCGGCTTTCTGGGATTGCGACAACCATACCTTCAATTTTTCAGCTAATGAAATGGTGCCGACTGTTGATGATTTCGGGGCCATCCTTGGCATGCCTTTGGCCGGTCGGATTGCCGTCCCTAAATATCACCGTGGTGCCATTGACTCTTGGGTTGAGTCACTGAATCTCCCTGTTGAGGACGTGAGGAAGATGTTGCACGGTACTGTGATTGACATAACTGAGTTGCCGATGTTCTTCAGTTTACACTCGAAGGATCCGGTGGTTCAATCTTTCAAGAGGAATGCCATGGCCGCTTGTCTCTTTAGTGAAGTACTGTTTGTCACACCTTCGGGACTGCGGATGTGCATTTGGCTGAGATTATTTTGCAAGCCAAGGAGCAACAATTTAGTATAATCCCTCTTATTGTAGGGGAGACGTTGCACGGCCTTGATGAGTTACATAGGACGGACAAGATGTGTCGGGGAAGCCCTTTGCTCTTGACCATATGGCTCCGAGAACACTTCAAGATTTATTCCCCGGATGGTGATTTGTCTCCTTTTGCTGTTCATAGGAGGAAGTTATTGATCCGGGATTTTATCTGAAGATGGTTGGAAGAAATTCTTTGCCTCTCGGGTACCGTCGATATTGAGTGGTACCCTCCTTCTTGGGGTCTTCGTCCTTTTGTGGAATGGACTCTTAGTTTTCAGCACGTGGTTGTACCCGGATTGAGAGATTCGTCATTTTACCAGCCAGAGCGGGTTCTGCGGCAGTTTGGTCGCCAACAGATAATTCCTTTTCCGAGGGACGGAATGCTTCGCCCAGTTGCTTACATGGGTCCGGACTTCTCGAGTGAGCTTCAGTCGGCTTGGGAGATGATTGCAACCGTTGGGCTTTTGCTCCTCTGCATCGGGGGAGTGTCTTCCTTCCCGAGAGCTACTTGGATTATTTGTTCGGCACACTTTACCCGGGCATCACTTGGGTCGACGTGCTTCGTGCCGAGTTGTTGGGAAAGGGTTTTGAGCCTAGCAGCGCTTTGAGATATAGGGAGGCTGCTGCTGATTCGAGTAACATTCTTGCTGACCCTTTCGGTACTCCTTTGATGAATTTTATGCTAGGAGACGTGCCGCAACACAGAAGGTTTCGGTGCGTATCAGTGCTCCTCCGCTACCCAAGAAGAATAGGATTGAGAGACGATCGGGTGGTCCTTTGAAGGCTAAGAGAAAATTGGACTTTCTTAGTACCCTAAGAGATTGCAATTAAAATTAGACCACTTTGTTTTAGGATTTAATATTTTGATGTCTTTTTTGCTCAATAAATCCGTTGTAATGGCTTGAATAATTCATTTGGATGAATAAAAATTGCATTTTGTTATTTGAAGTGAATTGGGTATTTTTGATATGTTTTAGACCGCACCGAAGGTTGCCTACGTTCCTCCAGTTGGGAGGCTCAGGTCTTCGTAGTTCAAACAAACAAAGACCATTTTTTTTTTTTTTTTTTATTTATTTATTTATTTTTTTTTTTGTGTGCACCCTGTTTTTTGGCTAGACTGCCCTTTCGGGTTTTCAATCTAGCGGGCTTCTTTTTTGCACGTGCTCTAATTTTTGCCTAGGCCGCCCTTGCGGTTTTCAACCTAGCGAGCGATTTTTTTTTTTTTTTTTTTTTTATGGTCTTTGTTTATTAAGCATAGAACCTCTTGAGCTTGTCGAGGTTGACCTCCTTTGGCAGCTGGTCACCATCTAAATCCACAAGCCGGACTGCACCGCCGCTTAGTATCTTTTTGACCACGTACGGACCGATCCATCGGGGTCCCCATTTCCCCCAGGGGATTCATGGCATTAGGAGGATGTTGTCTTAAGACCAGATCTCCCACATTAATTTTTCGAGGCTTTACCGTTTTGTTGAAAGCTCTTGCCATCCTTTGCTGATACGCCCTCGTGCGTTCGAGTGCTCTTAGCCTTTTCTCGTCGAGTAAGGCTAGCTGTTCATATCGACTTTGTATCCAGTCGACCTCGTTGACTTGATTCTCGAGGAGGACCCGTAGAGATGGGACTTCAAGTTCGATTGGGAGTACGGCTTCAGAACCATAGACTAACGCATAAGGAGTTTCCCCGTTGCTGACCGTATTGATGTGCGGTAGCCCCACAATGCCAATGTAGCTTCTCGGGCCAATCCCTTCCTGTTGATGCCATTTTCTGACGATGGTCTTATTTGGCTGCTTCAACCGCGCCGTTTGCTTGGGGACGGTAAGGAGATGACTTGTGCTTGGTGATCTTGTATTCTACCAAAAGTGCACCCATTTCCTTCTCAAAGTGAGAGCTGTTGTCGGAAATGATTTCAAGAGGCACGCCGTATCGGCACATGATATTAATCTTTACAAATTCGGCCACTTTCTTGGCGTTGAGGGTCCGATAGGCTTGTGCTTCGACCCACTTTGTGAAGTAATCGACGGCCACTAGGACGAATGACTGCCCATTGCTTCCTGCAGGATGGACTTTACCGATGATGTCTATCCCCCAACAAGAGAAAGGCCAAGGTGTGACCATGTTGTAAAGTTGCGAGGGTGGAGCGTGTTGCAGATTAGCATGGAATTGGCACTTGGCACACCTTTTGACTTTCTCGATACAGTCTCGTTCCATAGTGCTCCAATTGTAACCAATGCGGAGTATCTTCTTGACTAGCATAAACCCATTCATGTGGGGTCCACTCTCTCCTTCGTGCACTTCACACATTATCTCTTGAGCTTCGGCCTCATTGGCGCATAAGAGATTGATCCCGTCGTGGTGTCTTTTGTAGACTCGGTCTCCAATCAGTAATACGAGAGGCTAGCCTTTGCAGAGCCGCTTGAGACTTCTTATTGCTATTCTCGGGATAAATGCCATCTTTGAGGAAATTCATGATATCCGAATACCACGGGGAGTTTGTTTGAACCTCGTCGATCTCGATACTCATGCAGTACGCCGGGCTGTTCCTTCGGGTAATTTTGAAAGGCTTCACCATTTTCCCTTTGGGCATTTCGACTAATGAAGCTATAGTGGCCAGTGCATCGGCGAAGCGATTTTTATCTCTTGGCAGGTAGTTGAAGGTGATCTCTTGGAATTGTTCAACCAATTCTTCAAGGTGCTGACCATACTGTTGGAGGGTCGGGTCTTGGATTCGCCATTTACCCGATTGCTGATTGATAAGGAGTAAAGAGTCGCCGAATACTTCTAGTTCCGTGACGTTTCTTTCGAGAGCTGCTTCGAGCCCTGCTACGCATGCTTCGTACTCGGAAATTTTGTTGGTAGCTTCGAATCCCAGACGGATGGCAATGGGAGTGTAGATTTCTTTTGATCGACAAGCATACTCTATACCAAAACCATGCTTATTGGCGGCGCCATCGAAAAAAGTTGCCACTTATTTTCCTCAGTTGCAGTACAAATTAAATGCTCGTCGGGGAAATGTACGTCTTCCCCCTTCACTTCGTCACACGGGAATTCAGCAAGCTGGTCACTGAACACTTTCCCCCTGACGGATTTTAGTGTGACGTAGGTGATATCATAGCCGGCGAGCATGAAGTACCATTTGGCTATTCTTGTTGACATGAAAGGCTTCTCGAAGATGTAGCGGAGCGGTCCACCTTTGCTACTAGCTTGACCGGAAAAGCTTCCATATAGTGTTTGAGCTTTGAGTGACCCAAACCAATGCTGCACATGACTTCTCTAAGACAGAGTAGTTCTTTTTGTCTCCTTGGAATCGGAGACTGACAAAATAAATGGCATTCTCCTTTGTGGACTCTCGTTGATCTTGCTAACATAGCCCCTAGGGCTTCATCATTGACAGTGAGATAGAGCAAAAGAGGCTTCTCCTTGTGCGGCGGAACTAGAATAGGAGGGCACGTCAAGTAATGCTTCACTTGGTCAAAGCTTCTTGGCACGCGTCGGTCGATTCTAGAGCCACATTCTTCTGAGTAGCTTGAAGATTGGCTCGCACATGGAAGTGAGTTGGTGCACAAACCGACTGATGTATTGCAGTCTGCCCATGAAACCTTTGATCTCTTTCTGCGTCTTTGGAGGAGGCATGTCAATGATTACCTTGATTTTTGAAGGATCTACTTCAATTCCCCTTTCAGTGACCATATAGCCAAGGACGTTGCCTCGGATAACCCCGAACGTGCACTGGCAGGGTTGAGCCTCATCTTGTGTTGACGAAGTCTTTCGAAGAACTTGCGGAGATCGATTAAATGTTAACCATCGGTCGCTTTGGAGTGAATGATCATGTCATCCACATAGACCCGATTTCTTTGTGAATCATATTGTGGAACAAGTCTGTCACGGCTCTTTGGTAGGAAGCCCCAGCGTTTCTTAACCAAATGGCATGACTGTGTAGCAAAAGGTACCCCACGGTTTGTGAAGGCTGTCTTATGTTGATCTTCCTCGGCCATGAGAATCTGATTGTACCCAGCGAACCCATCCACGAATGAGCGAACCTCGTAGGCAGCAGTGGAGTCGACCACATGTCGATGTTAGGGAGCGGAAAATCATCCTTTGGGGAAGCTTTGTTCAAATCCCAGAAGTCCACACAAACTCGAACCTTGCCGTTTGCCTTTCTGACTGTCACGATGTTGGGTAACCATGTCGGATACTCGATAACCTTGATGAAACCCACACTGAGGAGCTTCTCGATCTCTTCTTTGACTTGCAGAGACCATTCTGTCTTGGTCTTTCTGAGCTTCTGTTTTACTGGCTTGGCATCTTTTCTGATCGGAATTCTGTGCTCCGCTACCTTTCTGTCCAAACCCGGCATGTCTTTGTATGACCATGCGAACACATCCACGAACTCCCGTAATAGTGCAATCAATCTGTCTCTGTCGTCCCCCTTGAAGAAGCTTCCGATCTTAGTCTCTCTTGGTTCTTCTTCGGTACCCAGATTAACAACATGCAATTCTTCGTCAGCCTCTGGACCATTTTCACCACGACTACGGACTTGTTGAGCAAGTTCATTTAAGTATGTTGTGTTTTCGTGGTCTATTTCATCATAATTTGAATCGTTATTAACTGTTCATTAAGTTCATTATTAGTTAATTCATCATTTATGATGTTTGCAATCTCAGGGTACTCAGAAATATCAAATTTTTCATTAGCAAAGAAAGGAACACACGCTCGGCTATGGCCTCCATATCCTCTTGGGTGAGGGTAATTAGAGACACTCTTGGACTCGAAAGTAAGTGTGAGCCGCTCTTCCTTTGTTGCTGTGCGGGGTATGCAGCCCATTTCTTGGACTAAGAATTCTTCGGATACCACGGGCCCTTCGTTGAATACCAATTATTGATCGGCTCGGAGCTTGGCGGATCTCACTGATAGTCTCGTTATGGTGACGGTGCCATGGATAGCGTTGACTTGGCATTCATTCATTATGGCAAGCTCTTCGAACATGGAGGCTAAATCTGTCAGTTCTTCCCCCAAGATGATTTCTGTCTCGGACTCTATAGTCACCTTCCTTCCCCACCATTCACGGGGCGACATGGGAGTTGGTTCCCTTTCAGATTTCTGGATCTCACAATCGGAGAAGATTTCGAGACCGGGCTTTTTTGACACCCTTATTGTTAACCCATGGCTCGGGAAAGATCATGTATAGAACGTCTTCCCCTTGGCGGACAAAATAGCCATTCAACGTCTTGCGGTAAGGCTTTAGATTAGGGACCTCATAACGACGACCTTCTTTATGAGCTCGGGCCTTTTCATTCTTGATCGCTTGCTCTTGTTTCAAGTCTTCTTTGGAAGGCTCGTACCCCAAACCGAATGTGTTCTTGACAAATGGGATTTGCACAGGATGTAGGATTCCTTGTTGATATTTCCCTAGGCCTAAACCAGGGAAGTAGTCCATATTCCTCATCATGCGGAGGACTTTGTGGTTGCTGGGGGTCATGATCCGTTCCCCCTTCTTTGTCAATGGCGTTGATTGAGACGCCGGAGAGAGTGGAGTCTGGTAGACCATGCTGAACTTGGTGGACGGGCTCACCTTTTCTGTGGATAGTGACGTTTTCGGCCATGACGGTCACTATTTCATCACCATTTTGGATCTTGACACATTGATGGAGAGTTGACGGGACGGCATTGGAACTGTGAATCCATGGTCGACCCAAAAGCAAGTTGAACGAGGCTGGGATGTCAAGCACTTGGAATGGAATGGACATGACCATGCTCCCAAACTCAATGTCTATTTCAATCATGCCCATGACTGTACGGGCAATGCTGTCATAACCTCGGATTACTTGAGTAGAAGGCTTTAAATCGGAATCCTTAAGCCCCAGTATGCCCATGATTCTGCTAGGCATGAGGTTGAGTGCGGAACCACCGTCCACTAAGACTCTTGAGATGGGCCTCCCCTTGCTCGTACCTTGAGGTAAATAGCCTCGTTGTGGTCGGAACCAAATGGTGGAAGGTCCATATCGGCAAAGGTGATGACGTTGCCGAAATGAATGTGACCGATCATTGCCGTGAGGTCCTCGGGAGTAGTATCGGGAGAAACTGATGTATCATCGAGATTGCGAATGACAAATCTCGTGTTTCTTTGAGGATGCAATGAGGTCCCAAATAGAGATGTTGGCTTGAGTTTTCTTGAGTTGGACAAGTAAAGGATCTTCGGGAGTGTCGCGAGCTTGCGGCCTTTGAGAAGAGGAGCTGGTGTGGAAGTGGAATGGTTGCTTGCTATGACTCGACCGGATCGAGTTAGCATGTTGACGTTCCCATCTTGCTTCTTTTTCCTATTCTCTAGTACTTCCTCATTACCTCATCGTAAGTTACAACATAACAAGAATTGTCAAGTTTTCATAACATAGGGGCCCCCATTCACAATTGGGATTGAATGGGTGGTCCCTTGAGTTCTCCTATCTCTATTACATTGACATGTCGCCATTAGTCACTACAAATTCTTTCTTGTCTATTAGATCTTGAATGACATTGCGGAGAACGAAGCAATCCTCGGTGGTGTGGCCACTATATTGGTGGTAGCCACAATATTTGTGGTGAGCATGATTGGGGTGGACCGTCTTGGGTTGGTACCCTTGCACGGGTGTGACTTGACCCTTTGCTTTGAGGACCTCGAAAACTTCGGTTTGAGTCATGCCTGTGGAGAGGCGTGTAGACACGGTCGTTTCGGGACTTCTTCCCTTGGGGTGGAGGAACCTTCTTGTAATTCCCCTTATCGATAGTGACGGCGTTGACCGAGGCCTCTTTTGTGGAGTTGGAAGCGGCCTTGTAGCGGTAGCTAGGAGTGGCCTTCTTAATCTCCTTGAGCAAGTCATCCATGCGTACCCCCGCCTCATACATTTGGGAGAAGTCGGAGTAGCAAGCCCTACTTAGGTGGGTGCGGAGATCAATCTTGAGACACTTGAGGAAGATGTCCATTTGCTCTTTTGTGTTCGGCCTCTCAACAATTTCGAGAGTTTGTCATTCCATCTCCTTGTGAAGTCAATGAAGGACTCGTTGTCTCTTTGAGTGGTATTCTCGAGCTCTTTCCTTATGGGCCAGTGAGTGGTGTTGCCTTGGTATTGGTTCTTGAAGGCAAGCATGGCGGAGTCCCAATCAAGACGGACAGTGAGCGGGAGAGTAGCATACCAATCTTTTGCCGCCCCCTCGAGAGTGAGAGGAAAGCATTGAGCCATCACCTTGGGGGAGACCTTCTTCGGAACCATTGCCCAAATATAAGTCTCAATGTGAGCCATAGGACAAGAGTTGCCCTTGAATTTGCTTATGTCGGGCATCTTGAACTTATCAGGAAGAGCGGCCATAGTACTCATGAGGATAGATGATTGATAAAGGCTTGTGTCGGAGCCTTTCCCCATGTTGGGCCCATTGAATTTTTGGTCGATGTAGGCCATGATAGAATCCACCATTTTGGCCTCATTGTTCTCGAAACTCGGCTCCCCCATTTTCTTGGTGCGGGTGTTGACATAAGGACTTTTGAACAAACCCTCGGTCCATTCGGATTAGTCATCATTATTCTTGTTCTTCCCTTGGCAAGATTAGTGAGCTTTTCTTTCATTAGCTCCATCTCGGCCTCGTGGGCCTCCCTTTGGCTGTCGAGGTGGGATTGCCAAATGTCGTCTTTGCTTTGTGCCTCCCTATTAAGGGTGGAGACTTTCTCTTGGAGGAGTTGGACCATGGTTGAGAGCTGTTCGAGAGACATGGTGTTGCTGCTGCCGGTCATGGTTGATGTAGGAGCTGTTGGAGTGATCTCTTCACGGACTAACCGATTTGCCGAATCCCGTAGACTCTGTAAGTACCAATTGAACCTATATTGCAGAAGAGGCCCTTGTCAGTCTTGAGTAACACTTGCGGTCCACGAAGAGGCTTAGAACACACAGTTGGGCACTCGACTCGAACCACATAAGAAAAGACTCTTTTTTTATAAGTCGGAGGGAATGGATCCCTTTTGGGGTTTCTAAGAAAATAATGGAATCGTCACACTAGTATATAGACCATCTCGCGGTCCCATATACTCATCGGATTCCATCGCGTTTGTGAATCCTACATGTATCGGGATTAAACTAAATTAATGTAGTAAAGCATACATGCGGGGACGGATTTTTATTTTCGTCCAAAATAACCACTTTTGGGGACGGATTTTTATTGCGTCCGTTTCAACAAGTTGGCATGTATGATTTGAAGACATTAGTTTAGGGAAATCTCGGTACATGGAAACCGACTTGAGTCACGGAGTGTTAGACCCTAGCTAGAATTGTGTGGCTTGTGCACGGCTTGAATATGAGGCTCAAAGGTCACCCCCGACATGTAGTCTTGAACTACGCCACGGGCTGAGGTTGACCGCTTCGAAAGAGTCAAGGTCGGGTGGAGCTTGAAACTTTCTAGGACGGGCCTCGACGGGTTTGGGGTTGGACTTGTGCGACTCGATAGTGAGCAGTTCATAGGAACATGTGCATGTAGTGTGAGGTCTAACAGGTGACAAAATATTTTTTATATTTTTTTTCTGAAAAGAAAGAAAAACAAAAAAAAAAAAAACAAAACACATAAGCACATAAATTACAACTCCCGAATCACCCGTGTGACCGGTAAATAAAACACAAAATTAAAACAGTCCGAAGTTCAGAATAACCACTGATGCAGGCAACTGTGCCCACACCCCCATCACACTGCTCTGTTCCGAGGCCTGTTTCTGTTCTGGGAACCAACCCAGAAGCGTGCGCCTCTGAGTTTTGATACGGGATGCGCGCGCGTTGCGCAATGCCATTAGGAGGCGCGCGCTTCTGGGCACACCTGTCAGATTGTCAGATTTTGGACTCAGGGGATTGCCCTGGTCCTATGTGCATATCGTAACCCCTGCAGAAATGATTAGTGGAAAAAAGCAAAAGAAGAAGATGAAGAACATGAAGAAGCGGGCGATTCTAGTCCTTGATGCGGGATGCGCGCGCCTTAGGCTGAAGAGGCCAGAAGCGCGCGCCTCCCCCATCAGGAATCAGAATGCCCAGAAAAGATGTAGATTTTGATTAGAATGCAAGTTTAACCCTCAAACGTCCCCAGCAGAGTCGCCACTGTAGATACCCCGGGGAGCCACGGCCTTTGGCTAGGGCGCGTGAGCTATCCTAGGATGTCTAACTTGTTTTAGATTGTTTAGAGTCGCCACCTATGTTTTGAGGAACACAAGAAAAACCTATTGATAATAGCCTAAGTTTGAAAACAGAGATTCTTTGTTTTGAGGTTCGGGGGTTAGATTACGAGATGGGAAGTACCGAAACACCCATCTCGCCCAACTAAAGTTGGTCTTGCTTGATCAAAATCTACATGAATGATAAACGTTCTTCTTCTTCTTCTTTAAATCGTAAAAAGGGGTTTTAAAATAGAGTTTGGAATGTCGCGACCCCGGACCCCCGGGCCCCGGGACCGCGATCTGGACGTCGACTCTAACAATAAACTCCAAAATACCGAAGTTAAAAATTCCATTTAACCCAAAAGGGGATGATCCAAAGTTACAAAACCAAGTTTTACAAATCATTTGAACAACAAAGTAAAACTAGTATAAACTCCACAAGTTTATACACTAAAGTTACAAAATACTCAAATCCTAATGACGTCAAAGTTTGGTACAAATACCCCAAAATGGTTACACATTTACATAATGGAAACCAACCTATATCAACCTTCCCCAATAGAACGGATCCACCCTCGACGTCCTCTTTCTCGTGATCAGCGAGACTATTCCTTAGCACCTGGGGGGGGGGGGGGTTAAGGAAAAACAAAGATAAAAGGAAAGGGGGTGAGATAAATCTCAATAAGTTACTAATGCGACTACATGGCATGCTATGATGCAATATACAATAAGCAATAATAAATATCACCTAGCACATAGCATTTATCACATAACAGATAGCAGCGGAAATAAACACATAACAAAGGATATAGCCAAGGTTTTCCAAACCGGAACATCCAAATAAAGGATCGCTGCGCAGCTTCAATTATCAACCAATCAACATCTTCATAATGGCATGAAAGCCGAAGAGAAAACCCCGGTACCGGAACCAATAACATAAAAGTGTCACAAGGGACAAGGACCATGACACAAAGTCATGCCCGTTAGCCAGATACATTCACAAAGGAACGCTGACTTATCCTTTCCAAGGCCAATCTGGAGAAGGGGTATAGTAAGGGCAAAACAATGGTCAACATTATAATGGACTTGGCCTTGCCATTATAATCTTTCCCATCGCCCGATGCAACAAATATGCCAGCTGGGCTTCCAAATAAATGCTAAGTAATAATAATTTAGCATGAATGAACAACTTAAGGTTCCAAAGTAGGGAACCATTCCAATTAAATCACCACAAAGGTAAACCAATACAAACCGTGCATCAAAGATGACCACATTCCCAAAATGATACTTAATCAAATTCCATCTCGTTTTTATTCACAAAGGAATCAAACCCAATCAATAAAGTGTTCCAACAATGACACTTAACACTTACTTAATTTCAAACACAAACTTGATCACAAAGGACTCAATTCTATCACTAGAATGCACTACCATGTTCACTAAGGTCAACTAGGAGGACACCCAAGAATTGGATCACAACGCATTCTTTAGTCACACAATTTAACAAAATGTGCATTTTTCAGAGATCTGTGCGGCCGCCCACGATGGATTGTGCGGTCGCCCAAAGTGCCTCAAAACAAGAACAAAAGCCTTCAGAAAGATGCGCGGCCGCCCAGGAAGTTTTGTGCGGTCGCCCAACATGCCGGAATCGCCAGAAATCGGGAAGAACAACATGGGTTCTTCCATTTTCAACCCAAAACACATTTAACCAAAATCCCAACTTCCAACTCATGTACTAATGTACCAAAACGACTTATAAGTCTAAAAGGACTCCTAAAACAACATTTAACAACCAAAAATCCAGAATCAAACCAACATTCAAGATTTCACCATTTTTGATCAAAAACCCAAATAAATTCCAAATAAATTGCAAACTCATCCAAACTTCAAATGTAACACATCAAACAATATCAAAACATGATATGAACATTTTAGCATTAAAATGGGGGAAAAGTAACTTACTTGCAAATTCTCAAAGTTGATGGATTTCGATTCTTTTTGACTCTACGCGATCCTAACGACGATCTAAACACGTTTCACGTTTTAAGAAATGAGAAAAGATGAGAGGAAGAAGGAGAAAATGAAGAGAGAAGAAGGAGAAGAAAACTTACCACTTTTGCTTAGAGAGAGAGAGAGATTTCCCAGGGAGAGAGAAGAGAGTGAGGGAGGTGGAGTGAGAGGATGGTGAGGGAGGTGAGGGGAGTAGGGAGGGAGTAGGAAAATTATTTTAAAAACTTACACTTAGGCCCCCTCTCTCACACTACACACAAACTACACTCCCAACTAACAATTAAGACCCAACATTTCTATATTAACACAAATGACCCAAATAAAATGCTAGGCATAAATATTATAACACATAAATTGCACACATAATTATTTAAATAAATAATAATTTAAATAAATAAATAAGCAAATAATTAAATAATAATCATTTAATTACTAATAAAATAGAGCCTATATTTCGGGTCGTGACATGGAATGTAGGAGATAACTCCTTAACCAACCTCAATGAGATGAGGTGATCATTAGTCATGTCCCAAAATGATTTGGGTGATTGCACTTTGATAAAACAAAAAGAAAGAGAAAAGAGATGAAGTCGAGAAGAGGAAGGAAATGGTTTTTACCTAGTCTTCGAGAGACTTCAAACACTTCTTGATGAATGCCTTTGGAAATGCCTTGAAGGTAAGAAATTTGGCTTCTTTGTTGAAAGTGTAAGATTTTAGAGTAAAAGATCCAAGGTCCTCAAAAATGGAGGTAAAGGGGGCTTTTTATAGGTGAAAGAGGGATGTTTTTGGTGCCAAAACTCAGTCACCAAGAAATTCTTCCCGGGCAAAATCCTGTAAATTGAGCAAGGGAGAGAATCCTGGCCAGAAATCTGTAACTGACGCCCAGAGGCGCGCGCTTCCTGCTTTGGGGGCGGGAGGCGCGTGCGTCTGGCTCCTCCTGTCGGAGGCGCGCGACTCAGAGAAGGCAATTTTGACAGAATGGACTAGAAAGTCAGCCCTGTTATTCAGTTTAGTCCCTGGACTTAACGAAGTCAGTCAGAAAACTTAACGGAAGTGACAGAAACTAACGAGAAACACTTAAAAATGGGGAGAAATACAAGATCAAATGTGCAATCGGGGTGAGCGGTCCAAGGTGGGGTGTCTACACTATCCACTCCAAATCAAACCAAGAAGCAATATATAGTAAAGATAGTATCATATAAGCTTAGTATGAACATTTTAGCATAAAAAGGGAGAAAGTAACTTACTTGGAAATTTATGAAAGGAAATGGAATTTGGATTTTCTTGGCTATAAACAATCCTAGCGACGATCTAAACATTTTATATAAAAGGAGTAATAAGAAATGATGAATAAAAGATGACCAAAATGAAGAAATAAGGGATGGAGCTTTCTTACCTCAACAATGGAGGAGAGAGAGAGAAAAAAGGTGAGTGTGTGTGTGTTTGGTGTGTGTGTGCAGGAGGTGAGGGGAGTGAGGGAGGAATAAGGGGGAGATTTTTAAAAGAATCTCAACTAAGCCCCCTCTACTTCTACTTTGAGCAAATAAATCCAAACCAAACATTTCACAAATCACACTAAGGCTCCTAACTTCTACTTAGCACAAATGATCAAGTAAAATAATTATAAGCATGAGATTTATGAAACACAAAACGCACACACAAATAAATAAATAAATAAATATTTACTACTAAGAAAATAGATACGGGTTTTCGGGTCGCGACATTTATTCCACCTTAAAAGAAATTTCGTCCCGAATTTTTGAAATACTTACTAAGATGATCAAACAACCACGAACACTTTCGCTCCATTTCTTCCCGAAGTTCCCAAATCTCAATCTCCGTTAATTTATATTAACGAGACTAACATCTATAAAACACATGCATATCTCAATTGTACTCATATTAAACATTATACACTAGCAGAACAGTAGATAAGAATACCAATTTCTTCCTAACAATTTCCTCACTTTTACAAACCCAGAAACTCTCATTCTTAACTAGAGAAAACATGTCCAAGAGTATTCATGAAATCCATCAAACCACTATGGGTGTCTATTTTACACTTCTTGTCTGCTTCCCCTATAATCACTTCAATTCCACGATTTTCCTTAATACTTTCACAAGAGTAAATTTTACTCAAAACTTGATCCTTACATCAACTATCCTTACAAATAATTCCTTCAAGAAACTAATTCCCTCACTTGAACTTAGGATCTCATTCCGGTTATCAGTATCACTTGTTTACCCATTCTGAATCATAAACGATCTATTTCAGATTAGCTTTACGCTCTTAATTAACCCTTAGATTATCAACACCCACAAATTTTTATTTTTCCGGTTCATCCCTACGTATTGACGATCTAACATCATTCCAATAGTATTTGCAATCTACTCCACATACACGTAGTATATCCTTAAAATATATATTAGTCCCAAAGGTTTCCTAACATTATAACAAAACCAAAATAAATATCCATAACACTCTGAGAAGTCTATTTAGATCAAGATATACCACAATGGTCCCTATCATAATTTATCTCCACAAGCATCCCATGAAATCATACTACTACCTGAACAAATAAGGGAAAGAATAAAACTAACGATTATTGCCAACCCAAGAATTCAATTATATACACGAAAATTTACCGTCATCAACTATTCGATCCAATATGATTCCTCCAATTCATCCCATATGTTTTTGTTTCCAATTGAATGGGTAACTTACTTGGTCTTGCGAATCTCTTTAAGTACCTATAGTCGAATTTTCGCTATACGTGTTCCATTCCACTAAGTCAAATCTTTCAACATCTCCCATTCAGCGGTATCCAATATAACATACACATTTACATGATCAGTAATTACACTACTACACTCATTTTCTTTATGATAAAACATAATACAGTCATAATCTTTGAATTTCTCTACCCACTTGCATTAACTCATAATTACTTTTTCTAAGAAATATATTAATCAAATATTGGTAGTCTATTAACATATCACTTCAAACTTAGTTCCATAAAACAAAAATATAATCTTCTAACGCAATATCCATAGAGTTACCATCAATCCTGAGTCATAGATAGTTCTAT
Source organism: Campanula takesimana (assembly GCA_026119855.1). Lineage (NCBI taxonomy): Eukaryota > Viridiplantae > Streptophyta > Magnoliopsida > Asterales > Campanulaceae > Campanula > Campanula takesimana. The sequence goes on along the minus strand of JAOWBW010000260.1, from coordinate 1,074,261 downwards.
TTATCGAGAGTTAATCTTCAAAACCTATACAAATACTTTATCATCTTGAGTCAATATATTCCTCAATCTCTAGTTACTATTACTTCCCAGAAATTCAAAACATTAAACCATCTCGAGTTTAATCAACTTCTTAAACTATGAAAAGCTAAAGAAATTTTTCATCCCCATAATATTCACCGAAGTGACTATATCTCCAAGGATTACCATTATAGTGCTTTCACTTTAGTTAACCCCTTAAACTAAAGGTACAATATAAGCCCAAAATTCTAATACAAAATGTCCACTTAAATCCATGTTATAATATCATCATTACATTACTCCAATCTTTGAAAGCCTAAAACAACTCCAAACCCAGTAGTCCGCAAAACAATCCAAATTTTATCTTCAAAAGATTTCCTCTAATCCCATTTAAATTAATAATACGTGCTTATATACCCAAAGGAATTTAACAATTCCTAAATCTTCAATGACTAACCCAAATTAGTCTTTCACGTATACACTTATTAACCCAATATTACTTAGGCTCAACAGTATTACCAACATAATAATCCAATTAGCTAGCAACATTTCAACTGACCAAATGCAAAATCATAGTATCCTTTAATATGCCCAAGTATCTATACCCAACTTTCTTTACAAACCCTTAATCCAAACGAGAAATGCCACAAAGAAAAGATTCCGAACCGTGGAACAACTATTTAACTAAAACCAAAAAAAAAATGCCTTTAATATTGTTCGAGAAATTCTCACCTTCTAAAAATATGCTTAGTCCATTAAATTTAACACACTTACCATCATTAATGATTATAACTTCCACAATATACTCATAATTCAAATTGCTTTAACTCAACTCCAGTCATGTACTAAAATGATCCCAAAAGTATCATAACTAATTTTCTTAATATAACTCATAATAAATTATGTATTTCCTCATACTAAACAATTCCGATGTACTCTCGTAGATGTACTAAATGTAAAGAAAAACCTCCTATCAAGAAATTCTCAAATTGAATCTTCAACTCTTTTAACCCAACTGATGCAATATGGGTATTGATCTAAATATCAGCACTACAACCTTGTACTAAGCATTTCCTGATTTTCTATACGGAACATAAACGTTATATACACCCATTATATTTCTAAGCAAAGTCACACTTATTAGTATAGGAATATTCACCATCGACCGATGGCAACCAAGAGATTCACGACTCATAGAAAGCTAGGCCATACCACTTACTCACCAATACCCCGTATAGATAACATAACTAAATCAACTTATAACCTTTAGCGTGTTATTGCCCACAATTCTATCGGGTTTCTTATATATATACCGATAGTGATACCGGAACATGGAAAATAAAATGAGGAAACACAAGTGAAACGTTTAAAAGAAATAAACACTCAACACTCTTTGGAACCCACCAAGAGCAACCGAAGAAGAAATCCATCTTCTCTATTAAATGCCAAAGACTCAAAATACATCCCAAAATCTGAATTTTTCTCCCTCACAATGGGGTTTATAATATAGGCTAAATGGAACACTCCTACATTCCATAGACAAAGCATGAACAAGAACAATACATGAACTAGGAAAGCAAAAGTTGCTAAAAACTGTTATGCTGACAGATTATACCTTCTGTACCAAAAACTCATTTTCTCCCATTCTAGAGCTCGAAACGATAAACCGATTTTTTCCTATGAAAGTAGACACATAGATCTATCCAACGAATGTTTGCACGCATTGTGGAACCTTCTAAATCAGCACAGTTAATACTCCAAAGTTGACTGATAAATCTGGTTCTGAAATATCTTAAACTCAGTCTCATTAAATTTGTTTTCTTAACCTTGGCTCTGCCCCTCGATATACCTTCCTCTAGGATATTATCCTGTATAATATAGCAATTCCGTAGTCTCGTATTTAAAAATACACCTCATCATAACTGCCGCGACCCCGAACCCCGCGGGCCCGAGACCGCGAGCTGGACGTCGACTTAAAACCAAAATTGTGAAATACCGAAGTTAAAAATTTCATTTGATACCAAAAGGTGATGATCCAAAGTTTTACAAATCCAAGTTTGATAATAACCAAATACAACTATCATAAACTTCCACAAGTTTAAGCCCAACAGAATATAAATGTACAGTTCTTAATGACGTCATTGTTTGGTACAACTATCCCAAAAAGGTTACACATTTGTATAATGTAAACCAACCTATAACAACTTTCCCCAAAAGAATGTATCCACACTCGACGTCCTCTTTCTCGTGATCAGCGAGACTAATCCTTAGCACCTGGGGGGGGGGTTAAGGAAAAACAAAGATAAAAGAAAGGGGGTGAGATAAATCTCAATAAGTTACTAATGCAACTACATGACATGCTATGATGCAATAGTCAATAATAAATCACATAACACATAGCAATTATCATATATCAGATAGCAGCGGAAATAAACACATAACAAAGGATATAGCCAAGGTTTTCCCAAACTGATAAACCAAATAAAGGTCGCTGCGCAGCTTCAATAATCAACAAATCATCATCTTCATAATAGCATGAAAGCTGAAGAGAATTCCCCGGTACCGGGACCAATAACCAAATGAAGTGTCACAAGGGACGGGAGACATGCCACAAAGTCATGCTCCAAGTAAAGCTAAAATGCACACAAAGGAGCTAGCTCTTCTCACATCCAAGGCCAATCTGGAGGAGGGTAATAATGGGGCAAAACAATGGTCAACATCATAATGGACTTGGCCGTGCCATTATAATATTTCGCATCGCCCGAAACAAACACAAATAACCAGCTGGACTTTCAAACGTAGGCCAAGTAATAAAATACTAGCACGATAAATAGCCATGGATTCCAAAGTAGGGAATCATGCCAAATAATCACCAAGAAGATGAAATGAACCAACAATACACAAGAAAGGTGTTCCAATACTTCCAAAGTAAGAATACTCAATTACTATAACACATTCAATCACAAAGGATCCAATTCAATTCTAGGCATCCAATTACAACTACTCACTCATCTCGAAGAGCTTAAGGAGAGCTTTAAAACAATAATTTATACGCCTAAAACGGAGTCCGGATGAACAAGATGTGGCTCTCAAAAGATTGGACAAAAAGGGAAATAAATTTCACAACAGGGGAGAGGGTGCGCGCGCCTCCTATGGGAGGGTGCGCGCGCCTCCTAGATCAGTTGGAAAATCAAGTTTGGAGGAGGAGAGGGTGCGCGCGCCTCCTATGGGAGGGTGCGCGCGCCTCCTTAGATCAGAAGGTTTTTGTTCACAAGGGGCATAAGGGTGCGCGCGCCTCCTATGGGAGGGTGCGCGCGCCTCCTTGCCCGGAAAGGCAAATTCCGGCCAAAAAATCTGGGTTCTTCCATATTTTCCAACCAAACATCAAATCTAACCCAACTTCACCATTTTAAGCCAAACTCAAACTAACACTACCCATATGAACTGGGAGGGGACTTACACATCAACATTTGACAACCCCAAAGCAAGATTTAACCCAACAATCAACAATCACCAAAATTATCAAACAAATAGAAATAAATTCAAAACTCATCCAAGATTGCAATAGACAACAACAATAACATCATACAACCATTGATGAACATTTCAAGCATAAAAATGGGGGAAAGTAAACTTACTTGGATTTTCTCAAAGTTGCCGGAACTCGAATATTTTTGACTTCCTACGATCCTATCGACGATCTAAACAAGTTTCATGTTTAAGAAATGAGAGATTATGAGAGGAAGAGGAAGAAAATGAAGAGAGAAGGAAGAAGATGACTTACCCTTTTCTTGGCAATGGAGAGAGAGAAAGGAGTATGCTGGGAGAGATGGTGAGGAGTGTGAGTGAGGGTGATAGGGTGAGGGAGGTGAGGGGAGGGAGTAGTGAGAAGATGATTATTTGAAATGTTACACCTAGCCCCCTTCCCCCACTAACTAGCTCAACAAGATACTCCCACTAATTATTAAGACCCAACAATACTGTACTAACACAAATGACTCAAATAAAATGCTAGGCACAATTTTTATGAAACATAAGATGCACACATAAATATTTAATTAATTAATAATTCAAATAAGAAAATAAGCAAATAAATAAATAATAATAATTTATTACTAATAAAATAGAGCCTAGATTTCGGGTCGTGACATTCACTCCCCCTTAAAGAAAATTTGACCCGAATTTTAACGAGACTTACCCGAATTAAAAAGCCACGGAAATTTCCTCTCGATCTCATCTCGGAGCTCCCACGTCGACTCCTCGATGTTATGATTCCTCCAAAGAACCCGAACCAACGCAATGCTTTTGTTTCTCAATTCTTGGACTTTGGCATCTAAAATCCGAACCGGTCGTTCCTCATAAGACATGTCAGGCTCGATATCCTCCGGTATCCTTGGTAACACGTGAGAAGGATCATGTACATACTTCCGAAGAATAGAAACGTAGAACACGTTGTGAAACCGGTCTAAAGATGGCGGTAACGCAAGACGATACGCTAGAAGTCCAACCTTTCCCAAAATCTCAAACGGGCCAATAAACCTCGGAGCCAATTTACCTTTTTCCCAAACCTTCGGATACCCACCTTCGGAGACACTTTCAAGAACACAAAATCACCGGTCTGAAAACTAAGATCTCGCCTTCGGTTATCTGCATAGCTCTTGTGTCGACTCTGGGCTGTTTTCAATCTATCCCGGATAACTCTAACTTTCTCAACCGAATCTCGAAGCAAATCAATACCCACGATCTTCACTTCACCGACCTCATCCCAACAGATAGGCGATCTACATTTTCTTCCATACAAGGCCTCATACGGTGCCATCTCGATACTAGCCTGATAACTGTTTTTGTAAGAGAATTCTACTAACGGTAGGTGTCTATCCTAAGAATCGGAAAAGTCTATCGAACAAGCTCGCAACATATCCTCCAAAATCTGAATGGTCCTCTCGGATTGACCATCGGTCTGAGGGTGAAAAGCTGTACTGAATCGCAAATCTGTACCCAAAGCTTCCTGAAACGCCTTCCAGAATCTAGAAGTAAACCTCGGGTCTCGATCTGACACAATGCGAACCGAAACCCCATGCAATCTCACGATCTCATCGATATAAAGGGTCGCAAGCTTCTCCATCGAATATCTGATGTCAATAGGCAAGAAATGTGCGCTCTTGGTCAATCTATCCACTATTACCCAAACACTGTCATACTTCCTACGGGTACGAGGTAGTCCCGTAACGAAATCCATAGTCACATTGTGAATACGTGTGTTTGAATTTGAGAATATTCATAGCAACATTAAAATTATGAGAGTCGCCACGCCGTTTTAATTATAGCCAAAACATTGAGAAAAAGCATGTTAATGGGTTCGGGTGTCAAATTACAACAAGAGAAGAATATTGAACATTATCACTCCTATTGCCCGAATTGATCGGTCTTTCTATCATGATGCGGTGTTAGTAGTGTGTTAGTGATTGAGACCGGATCCGAAGATTGCCTACGTTCCTCTCAAGGTGAGAAGCTCAGGTCAGCGTAGTTCGAGAAGAATTTAGAATAGGCAGAAGAATCGGGATCATGCATAATGAGGGGGGAATTACCTAAAGATTAGGGTTTAGAAGTAGTTCCTAGATCTTCCTCGGGTTGATGAACCCTAGATCATCATTGGCTATGAAATAACATGCAAACATGAAGATCGCAACCCTAAATATAGCATAAATAAAGTTTTAATCTATGAACACGAAGAACATGCGAAGAACATATTATGAACATATGAATGAACATGCAAAGCATATGAAGAAACTATGAATAAACATGCAAGAACATGAATATTAAAGATCTACATTAAAAATGATGCAAGAACATGAAGAAAAAGTTAGAAACTTACCTATGTTGGCAAGAAATAAACCTTGATATTCTTGAGTGTTTGAATGCTAATTAGAGAGCAAAATAGTGTTTAAGAACTCCAAAATTCGGACTTTAGAACTCTCAAAATCGGATCCTTAAACCAATGGAATGGAATGGTTTGTATAGTAAACTGATGGGAAGATCTGACGGTCAGGATCATCCAGCGCAAGGTTGGCCGCCTGGCCATGGTTGAAGCCGGTGACAAGAGTGGCCGCGTGGCCAAGATCAACGCGCAGCAAGGTTGGCCGCGTGGCCAAGGTTGTAGGCTGACTTGATTCTTAAGCTAGGGTTTCTGCATGGTTTTAAGGAAACCATTTGTTACCTATTTTGATAGATTTTGTCATAAATGAGATATTTTGGGAATCCGGGACATGTCTTTGCAAGGTTTCTAATTCCTATAAAGTCCTTGTATTTTAGGGAAAGTCCTAATAAACTCATTTTCAGATCGGGTACTAACAGTAGCCCCTCGGCGACACTTCTTGCAAGGCAATGTGGGGTCGGCGATAAAAGAAGGATCCGTCTGAAACATGAGTTTCAAAACAGATGAAAGGTAAGGGAACGGCTGAACCTTGAAAGGCGACCTACGTATCCGCGGAGGAATCAAGCCAAACGTAGTTCAAATCTGATGGGAAATTGGGAATGATTGTCCTCTGATGGGGAGCAACGTCTTCTGCTGAGAAAAGTGCACCTGCTGGAGATGAGAGATGATCGCGTCGGTCGAGTGGCTGGACCTTTTCAGGTTTCCTACGTATCCTCCGAGGAATCAAGCCGGTCGTAGTTCTGAGCTGTTGGGGAAAGACGAGACATCGGACTTCTGCTAGAGATAATAAAAAACCTACGGATACTATCCTATATGAAGAATGAACATTCGTTAGGAAATGAAGTCATTTGGGAAAAATAAAGACTACGTTGTCTAAATAATCCCAAGATGGAATGGTAAACGCAATCAGGATCGCCAGGGCTCCTGCCGATTATGCTAACGAAACGCCGAGGCTTCTGCCAACCACGAGCGATCAAGGATACGTATGTCATAGAGGCGCCGAAGTCTCTACAATCACACGAATCCTAATAATAGGTAATGGATCTCTCGCAAACAGAAACGCCGAGGCTTTTGCCAATCACGATTGAACAAGGATACGTATGTCATAGAGGCGCCGAAGTCTCTAAAATCATACGAACCCTAATAGATGCTGGATCTCTCGCAAATAGAAACACCGAGGCTTCTGCCAATCCCGATTGATCAAGGATACGTATGTCATAGAGGCGCCGAAGTCTCTATAATCATACGAACCCTAATAATAGATGCTGGACCTCTCGCAAACAGAAACGCCGAGGCTTCTGCCAATCGCGAACGATCTAGGATGCGTATGTCATAGAGGCGCCGAAGTCTCTACAACCATACGAATCCTAAGCAAATATTAGGAAATGCTAAAATAATAGATGCTGGATCTCTCGCAAACAGAAACGCCGAGGCTTCTGCCAATCACGATCGATCTAGGATGCGTATGTCATAGAGGCGCCAAAGTCTCTACAACCATACGAATCCTAAGCAAATATTAGGAAATGCTAAAATAATAGATGCTGGATCTCTCGCAAACAGAAACGCCGAGGCTTCTGCCAATCGCGATCGATCTAGGATGCGTATGTCATAGAGGCGCCGAAGTCTCTACAACCATACGAATCCTAAGCAAATATTAGGAAATGCTAAAATAATAGATGCTGGATCTCTCGCAAACAGAAACGCCATGGCTTCTGCCAATCACGATCGATCAAGGATGCGTATGTCATAGAGGCGCCAAAGTCTCTACAACTATACGAATCCTAAGCAAATATTAGGAAATGCTAAAATAATAGATGCTGGATCTCTCGCGAATAGAAACGCCGAGGCTTCAGCCAATCACGATCGATCTAGGATGCGTATGTCATAGAGGCGCCAAAGTCTCTACAACCATACGAATCATAAGCAAATATTAGGAAATGCTAAAATAATAGATGCTGGATCTCTCACAAACAGAAACGCCGAGGCTTCTGCCAATCACGATCGATCTAGGATGCGTATGTCATAGAGGCGCCAAAGTCTCTACAACTATACGAATCCTAAGAAAATATTAGGAAATGCTAAAATAGTAGATGCTGGATCTCTCGCGAACAGAAACGCCGAGGCTTCTGCCAATCACGATCGATCTAGGATGCGTATGTCATAGAGGCGCCAAAGTCTCTACAACTATACGAATCCTAAGCAAATATTAGGAAATGCTAAAATAATAGATGCTGGATCTCTCGCGAACAGAAACGCCGAGGCTTCTGCCAATCACGATCGATCTAGGATGCGCATGTCATAGAGGCGCCAAAGTCTCTACAACCATACGAATCCTAAGCAAATATTAGGAAATGCTAAAATAATAGCTGCTGGATCTCTCGCAAACAGAAACGCCGAGGCTTCTGCCAATCACGATCGATCTAGGATGCGTATGTCATAGGGGCGCCAAAGTCTCTACAACCATACGAATCCTAAGCAAATATTAGGAAATGCTAAAATAATAGATGCTGGATCTCCCGCAAACAGAAACGCCGAGGCTTCTGCCAATCGCGATCGATCTAGGATGCGTATGTCATAGAGGCGCCGAAGTCTCTACAACCATACGAATCCTAAGGAAATAATTGGAAATGCTAAAATAATAGATGCTGGATCTCTCGCGAACAGAAACGCCGAGGCTTCTGCCAATCACGATCGATCTAGGATACGTATGTCATAGAGGCGCCAAAGTCTCTACAACTATACGAATCCTAAGCAAATATTAGGAAATGTAAAATAATAGATGCTGGATCTCTCGCGAACAGAAACGCCGAGGCTTCTGCCAATCATGATCGATCTAGGATGCGTATGTCATAGAGGCGCCAAAGTCTCTATAACCATACGAATCCTAAGCAAATATTAGGAAATGCTAAAATAATAGATGCTGGATCTCTCGCAAACAGAAATGCCGAGGCTTCTGCCAATCGCGATCGATCTAGGATGCGTATGTCATAGAGGCGCTGAAGTCTCTACAACCATACGAATCCTAAGCAAATATTAGGAAATGCTAAAATAATAGATGCTGGATCTCTCGTAAACAGAAACGCCGAGGCTTCTGCCAATCACGATTGATCAAGGATACGTATGTCATAGAGGCGCCGAAGTCTCTACAACCATACGAATCCTAAGCAAATATTAGGAAATGCTAAAATAATAGATGCTGGATCTCTCGCAAACAGAAATGCCGAGGCTTCTGCCAATCGCGATCGATCTAGGATGCGTATGTCATAGAGGCGCTGAAGTCTCTACAACCATACGAATCCTAAGCAAATATTAGGAAATGCTAAAATAATAGATGCTGGATCTCTCGTAAACAGAAACGCCGAGGCTTTTGCCAATCACGATTGATCAAGGATACGTATGTCATAGAGGCGCCGAAGTCTCTAAAATCATACGAACCCTAATAGATGCTGGATCTCTCGCAAATAGAAACGCCGAGGCTTCTGCCAATCCCGATTGATCAAGGATACGTATGTCATAGAGGCGCCGAAGTCTCTATAATCATACGAACCCTAATAATAGATGCTGGACCTCTCGCAAACAGAAACGCCGAGGCTTCTGCCAATCGCGAACGATCTAGGATGCGTATGTCATAGAGGCGCCGAAGTCTCTACAACCATACGAATCCTAAGCAAATATTAGGAAATGCTAAAATAATAGATGCTGGATCTCTCGCAAACAGAAACGCCGAGGCTTCTGCCAATCACGATCGATCTAGGATGCGTATGTCATAGAGGCGCCAAAGTCTCTACAACCATACGAATCCTAAGCAAATATTAGGAAATGCTAAAATAATAGATGCTGGATCTCTCGCAAACAGAAACGCCGAGGCTTCTGCCAATCGCGATCGATCTAGGATGCGTATGTCATAGAGGCGCCGAAGTCTCTACAACCATACGAATCCTAAGCAAATATTAGGAAATGCTAAAATAATAGATGCTGGATCTCTCGCAAACAGAAACGCCATGGCTTCTGCCAATCACGATCGATCAAGGATGCGTATGTCATAGAGGCGCCAAAGTCTCTACAACTATACGAATCCTAAGCAAATATTAGGAAATGCTAAAATAATAGATGCTGGATCTCTCGCGAATAGAAACGCCGAGGCTTCAGCCAATCACGATCGATCTAGGATGCGTATGTCATAGAGGCGCCAAAGTCTCTACAACCATACGAATCATAAGCAAATATTAGGAAATGCTAAAATAATAGATGCTGGATCTCTCACAAACAGAAACGCCGAGGCTTCTGCCAATCACGATCGATCTAGGATGCGTATGTCATAGAGGCGCCAAAGTCTCTACAACCATACTAATCCTAAGCAAATATTAGGAAATTCTAAAATAGATGCTGGATCTCCCGCAAACAGAAACGCCGAGGCTTCTGCCAATCGCGATCGATCTAGGATGCGTATGTCATAGAGGCGCCGAAGTCTCTACAACCATACGAATCCTAAGCAAATATTCGGTGAAGAATGGAAATTTTAAGAGGCTTCCCGTACCCAAAGATAACGAACATCAGTCAAAATAGCGCTAATGGCACCTAAAATGAATCAAAGGGGAATGTACTAGGGGTAAAACTGAAATTTTGCATGTGGAGGCAAAGATGATGGATTGTTATGAAGTCGCAAACGGGATGAACTCTCGGGAGTCATAAAGGTGATAGACTCTCGGGGAGTCACAAGGGTGACGGACTCTCGGGGAGTCACAAAGGTGATAGACTCTCGAGGAGTCACAAGGGTGACGAACTCTCGGGGAGTCACAAAGGTGATAGACTCTCGGGGAGTCACAAGGGTGACGGACTCTCGGGGAGTCACAAAATTGATAGACTCTCGGGGAGTCACAAGGGACTCTTTGGTGAGTCACAAGGGTGATAGACTCTCGGGGAGTCACAAAGGTTATAGACTCTCGGGGAGTCACAAGGGACTCTTTGGTGAGTCACAAGGGTGATAGACTCTCGGGGAGTCACAAAGGTGGCGGACTCTCGGGGAGTTGCTAATATGGGAAACATGATCTGAGTTCCGCTTATCCTAATTTAGGAGGGAATGAGGCTACGAGCCATTGAGACCAAGGTGTTAGGTAATGGACATTTTTCTTGGTTGCCTAGAGGTAGGACCTAAGGCTCTTTTAAGGAAAGGGAATAAGGAAGATGGTGGTCTCCTAATCTTGAGATAGGGATGCCAAAGATGTCACGGCTTCTTGGGCTTTAGATTATGTCTTGGAGATACTGTGGGTTTCCTAGGCTTACAGGCTAGGGATAGGAGTTTATTTAAGCATGAGGAGAGTATTCTATCCTAGGCTTAGTGCTAGGGCTTGGAAAGGTTGAGGTTTGGGAACTTCCTAGATGTTAGGGTTTCGAACAAGGGTTTGGAAACTGGTGTTTAAGGACCATGACTCTCCTAGGTTTGGGACTAGGGTTTAGGAATTTCCTAGGTCTAGGAGGCTAGGGCTTGGAGTTGTGGTAGGCTCAGAGGTTGCAAAGGCGTTGGATTTTAGACATAAGGCTGGGAGTTGAAAGGTTGTGACTTCTTAGGATTGAGACCATGGACCGTTGGGAAGAGGGATTGCTTTTGTGGAAGGTCCACTAAGCTTGATGTTAGGGTTCACCATTTTCCGGGATTGGTGACTATGGCTTGGAAATGTTCATGGTAACCTAGGCTTTGGGCTAGGTTTTAAGGCTAAGGACTGTAAACTTCCTATATTTTGAGACTAAGGTGAAGGAATTTCCTAGGTCTAGGACTAGGGTTTCAAGGGAATGTTGAATCCTAGGCTTGATGATAGAGTTTAAAGAGGATAATTTCTACCTAGGCTTGAGGCTAGGGTTTTAGAAAGAGTGCGACTACCTAGATTAGAGGCTAGGGTCTGGAGCGAATGCGAGTACCTAGGCTCGAGGCTAGGGTTTAGAGCGAATGAGACTACCTAGGCTCGAGACTAGGGTTTACAGCGAATGCGGCTTGCTAGGGTTGATTAAGTTTTGGACAGGGCATTGTATCCTAGGTTTTGGGTTAGGGTTCAATAAGACGGGGGATTAAGATTGTAAATTTTCTAGGTTTCGAGACTAGGGTTTCAGGAATTTGGAAATGATGTTGCATGCGGGGCTTTGGAAATTCCTTAGAACTTGGGCTAGGGTTAAAGAGGATGTTGCGGTTTCATAGGCCTAAGGATATGTGACTACCTAGGCTTGAGGATAGGGTTTGGGGAGAACGCGACTTCCTAGGTTTGAGGCTAGGGTTTGGAAAGAATATCGACTACCTAGGCTTGAGGCTAGAGTTTGGAGGGAATGTGACTACCTAGGCTCGAGGGTAGGGTTTAGGAAGGATGTGGCTACCTAGGATCGAGGCTAGGGTTTAAGAAAGATGTAACTTCCTAGGCTTTAGGCTAGGGTTTGGAAGGATGTAATTACCTAGGCTTGGGGCTAGGGTTTGAGAGAATGTGATTACCTAGGTTTAAGGCTAGGCTTTGGATAGAAGGTGACTACCTAGGCTTGAGGCTAGGGTTTAGAGAGAAGGCGATTACCTAGGTTTGGGACTAGGGTTTAGAGGGAATACGATTACCTAGGTTTAAGGCTAGGCTTTGAATAGAAGGTGACTACCTAGGCTTGATGCTAGGGTTTGTAGAGGATGAAGCAACCTAGGATTGAGGATGGGGTTGAGAGAATGTGACTACTTAGGCTTAAGGCTAGGGTTTGGAGACCGAAAGCATTTGAAGGTTTGTCTTGGTTTAGACCGGGCAAGTTTGAGGTCTAAGAGTGTTGCGGTTTGGGGCAGGTGAGCTTGATACCTCATGGATGGATAGGCTCGATAGGTTAGACCTAGGCTAGAGTGCTAGGGTTTTAGCTAGGGTAAGACTCAGACATGTGTTAAGGAGACCGGGGCCTAATGGAATTGTAGGCTTGAGATCTAGGAGATCGAAGGCTAGGTAGGGTAGCGTTGGGACATAAGGCTTTCAAGCGGGTAAGTCTTTTGTCCTAGAGAAACCGCATTATGGGTTAGGACCAAGCAGGTTTGAGGTCGGCCAAGGTGCTACGGATTGGGATTGGATGATCCTAGTACCTAATACGCATGTTGGGCTTGGATCCTAGAGTGTTTGAAAGTTTAGGCTAGGTGCGAACCGTAGGTGCAGGAAATGGTTTTGGATATATGACCATGTTGGCGCTTTAGGTAAAGGGATTGAGTGTCCAAGACTTTGCTTGAGTACAATAGGTACCTTAAGTTGGATTGGGTATGCTTTGGTCTCGCGTGACCAAGCTCGTTCGGCGATTGCGAAGGTGGGTTTGGTATGGGACTAAAGGTGTTAAGCGCATGATTTTTGACTGGACGGGTTTTGATATCTTTATGGCATATCACGGTACGCGGGAGGTCCTATGCGTTCGAGCACGTTTGAGGTTTGGACTCGTGGGGAAGAAAGGTTTGAGATCCATGGAGTTCAAGGGTGGACCTTGTAGGTGGTGAGGTTTAGACTCAGCTCGGATTAAGTAGGTTAGAGACCTAAGTGGTTGAAGGTCAGACTAGGAAGTCTTTTGAAGCTAAGGAGTGACACTAGGTTTAAGAGTGGCAGGGCCATGGTTTGGGTATGACAGTATGCGTATATGGCATTGTTTTGGTTGGACCAAGCAGGCTTGGGAACTAAAGAGTTCTAAGGGTCGACATCTAAGGTTATAGACCTAGAGGGTAGACAGTTTTGTGATCTAAAGGGTTTAGGAGTTGAGACCTAAGGTGTGAATCGGATATGCTAGAGACCTATAAGGTAGGTGTTTGGCGGCCTTGCATGGACTTGGGGTCTAAGGGATCGTTCAATAGGTTAGACTGGGTAGACCTAAGAGGTTGGACCTAAGAGGATAGGGGAGACATAGTCTGGACAAGGTAAGGATGAATATATATTGGTAGGTTTGGGATCTAAGAGATCAGGTAGACTCGAGACCAGTAGGTTCGGGACCTAATGGGTCATTCTAAGGATTTGGATTCGGTAGACTGGCTTAAGGCTTGAGGTTTTGGGTAAGACTGGTTTGAGGCTTTAGGAGTCCCGCTACTAACTTATGGAGGGTCGAGCTAAGGGGTTATGGTGTAACCTATGTAAGACTGACCGGGTAGGTGCGGGACCTAAGGTTTTGAATCAAGTCAGATTGGGATGTAAGGGTATCCTATTGTGTAGGAAATAGGGTGAAGGACCGAGTCGGTTCAAGAATCACAAAGATGGGTCTCAGAGTGGACCGAGGAGGTTTATACAAATTTTGTGGAGACCGAGAGTGCGGGTTTATAAACAAAGTGTCGTGGAAGAGAAAACTTTTGAAAGTGTTATGACTTTATAAAGATGCTTTATAATTAATTACGATTCTAACCAATTCAAAGAGTTCGTCATGTGCCGAGCTCGGCGATGAAGGATGCCCTTCCTTGTTGAAGCTCCGGTGTTCTCCGAGAAAGTGCATAGTCGACCCATTTTGTTGGGGACTCTCTAGTTTGATGAGCGGGTATCCTCCCTCCTTTGAGAGATCCTACGTCGAGCTTGATGATGAGGAGTCCTCTTCTTCTAAGTATGTGCTCGATGAAGCCCCGGCATTCTTTGAGAAACCTTATGGTCGGTCCTTTATTGTAAGGGAAGCCCCAGTTGCGTAGAGCGGGGTATCCTACCTCTTTTAAGACGCACCCTTTTTTCTGCCTAGACCGCCCTTGCGGGTTTTCAATCCAGCGGGCATCTCTTTTGCGTCAATTTTTTTTTTTTTTTTTTTTTAAGAAATCATTCAGTCGACTCCAAATAAGAAAAAGAATTGTATGAAAACGTGCAGGGGCATTTTGTGGAGAGTAAAAGAGAGAGAGATAGTACTCACATTTTGACTCTTTGGGCAACTGAGTGTATATATGTACAAAAGGGAGGAAGCCCCTGCTTGACAGAAAGTAAGTGTTTAGCTCTTTCCTAGATTGTAGAACGGAAGACTTGTTAAGACATTTGAAAATTGTTTTATTCAAGATTCTTATTTGATTGCTCGAGAATGGACCTCGTTGATTAGTTATGCATCTTATGATTATGTTTTAGACAAGTAGTCTCGAAATAATAAATGTTTTGATCAGTTGTGAGTGAAGAAGTCAGGAGTAGAAATATGGGGCAAGAGAGAAGAGAAGGAAAATTGGCTACGAGGTGGGTTGTGTTTGGCTTTGAGTGGTTGCCCGGTTGACGATGAAGTTGGGTTTTGAGTTTAGGGGTGTGAGGTTCATTTGAGGTGAGTTGTTCTGTGTAGCTCATTGCGGTAGATTACTCCTTTGTAGTTGTTGCAGTGGATTGCTCCATCGTAGTTGTCATGGGTTGCTGCCGTTTATCTACTTTGTAAGGAAAGAAAGGAAAATAGAACATTTGAGGTGAAAAGAAAATGGGACTTTTACTTTTCTATGCTGATAGCCCCTTCTATTTTTCTTTTTTCTTTTTATTTTATCTCTTTGTGCACACCCTTTTTTTGCCTAGGCCGCCCTTTCGGGTTTTCAACCTAGCGGGCTTCTTTTTGTGCAATGCTCTAACTTTTGCCTAGGTCGCCCTTTTGGGTTTCAACCTAGCGAGCCATATATATATATATATATATATATATATATATATATATATATATATACTTTTTTTTTTTTTATATTTGTACATGAAACATTGGGCGAGACAAGCCCCTAGTTTGCTTTCGCCTCTCTCGATTGCGAGGTAGCTTCCTTATAGTTCAAGCGGCCTTTTGCTGGCGGCGGGCATCCTAGCCCTTGATTTTCACCGGTAGAGCTCCATTGGATTATCATGTGCACCAATGAATGACTTCGTGCACTTGTCTTATATTTGCAATGGAATACGGACAGCCCCAGTGTAACGGCATGTAGTACTCATGATGGGAACAAACCAACCCTTTAAATTGTGGCAGCATGGATGTCTATTTGATGATGAGCAACCGCAGTCCATTCCTTTGTCACGACCTTATAAAAAGGGGTCTAATGGTGGGATGAGAGGCGTATGAGGATAGTGTATGGGAGAAGGTGTATATAGAGAGTGTACATGAAGTGTGTACAAGGGGTGTGTGTATAGAGAGAGTGTATGGGGGTAGAATGTAGAGAGAAGGGAAAGTGATTCGTTCATCCCAATTGATCGAAGCATTTGTTATTTTGAGATTAATCGTTTACTTAGTTATGTGAATGGTTTGTGGGTCCATTTACCTTTTAATGAGTCGTCATTAATGAGTAAGATTAAGATTAATTCATCATATAAAGATATAGCAATCAAGCGAAAATGGTGAATAAGACAATTTTCATGAAATTGATATATGCAAGCTTATGTCTCAAGTCTAGAGAGAAAAGAAAAGAAATAAAGACCTTTTTATTGGAACTAAAAGATTTAAACTGACTAGTCCGGGTGGACTTTTACTTAAAGAAACAAAAATCGTCCAAGGTGGACTTTTGACTAAGGACACTCTAGAACCTACGAAGACTGAATGATCCTTTTTTTTTTTTTTTTTTTTTTTTTTTTAAAGGAGGTAGCCCCAATTTTCTCATTCTGATATCCAACCACATTCCTTAGGCGCGTGGCGGCATTGGCTTGAGTTGTCAGGATGTGGCCTCTTTGCATTGCTTCCTTTGTTGACACTGTGGGAGTCCTCCTCAATTACGGCTATATCGTCTTTGGTGCATTGAGGTGATCTAAAGTGAATTGATGAGAGATTTCTGCTAGCATGATCGGAGATCTCTTGTCGTTGATTCCAAATTCCACTTTGGATTATCGTGGCTAGTCCTTTGAGCTTCTCGGAGATGCTTTGTCTCTCCTTTGAATGAAGAGTCTCTTGTTCCTCAAGTGCTTTGGCCAACTCCGTCCTATGGCGCTTCTCTTGGGCTTCTAACGCCAAGTGCAATTCTTTGGCATGACGTCTATTTCTCATGTCAATGATCATCTTCAAATCTTCTATGTGCCTCTTCTCTTGGGCGTTGAGTCGTTCGGCCACGCAGGCGAGGGCCATCTCGAAGTACTTTGATGACATGCAGGCGACCTATGGCAGCGACAATATTGGCACATTAATCATTTTCAATGAGGTTAGGCTCATAATTTATGACAAGACATCGTTATAAAATCACATTTGGAAAAGAGTCGGTCTCCACATTTTTGAAATGCATTTTGGTAAAAAATTGAAAGTTTGACCGGGCCGAAGTTGCCTACGTTCCCCTTATCATGAGGGAGAGGTCCCGCACAATAAGAGGCTCAGGTCGCCGTAGTTCGAATCAAGTTAGACTTTTAAAAAGAGGTGAGAGATAACCACAGGGGTCAAAAAAAAGAGGGAGATGACTCGGTCCTTGGTCAAGCATGGGTGAGGAAGACCTATAGGAATCGGGTAAGGTTTGACCTAAATTTGACCTAAGGTTTGAGACAAGAAGTGGTTCAAGCTAGAATGCGTCGATGATGGTGGGTTGACGTAGATGGGTAAAGGATAGGTCGACCAAAATGAGAAGGGTTGGATTGACCTATATGGTGAATGAATCAAGATAGCGGGTTGTAGCGGGTTGCCTATGGGATGATCTAAGCGGGATAGACATGGTTTGACCTAAGCGAGTCTAAGGTTGACCTATTCGGGTTGGTGGACCAAGGAAGGTTGGAGATTGACCTAGATGGATCCAAGATAGGTAAGTCGACCTAAGCGGGTCGCGGGTTGACCTAGATGGGTCAGGGATTGACCTAGTTGAAGGTCGGTAGATAGATTCAAGATGGGTAAGTTGACTTAAGCGGGCCAAGGATTGACTTAGATGGGTCAAAGGTGAAGGGGTAGTTTTAACCTAAGACGGACAAGTTGACCTAGATGGGTCGAGGATGGGATGTGGACCTAAACGGGTCGAGACGGGCTGACCTAGGTTGGTATGGACAACGGTGGGTCAAATAATGACCTAGGTGGGTCAGGATGACGGTTTGACCTAAGCGGGTTAAGGTCAAAGGTAATTTGGTTCACTTATGGGACCAAAGATTGACCTAAGAGGTCAATAGCAGATAAGGTTGACCTAGGGGTCAAAGGTTGACTTAAGAAGTCAAAAGGTGATTGGGTTGACTTAGGGAGTCAGAGGTTGACCTCAGAGGTCAAAGGCGAATAAGGTTGACCTAAGTGGTCAAAGGTTGACCTAAGAGATCGAGGGGTGATAAAGTTGACCTAAGGGGTCCAAGGTTTGACCTATGGGGTCAAAGGCAGATGAGAATGACCTATGGGGTCAAAGGTTGACCTACGAGGTCAAAGGCGGATGAGGTTGACCTAAGGGGTCAAAGGTTGTCCTAAGAGGTTGAGGGGTGACCTAAGAGGTCGAAGGTGATAAGGTTGACCTAGGAGGTCAAGGGTTGACCTAAGAGGTCGGAGGTTGATAAAGTTGACCTAGGGGGTCAAGGGTAGACCTAAGAGATCAAAGGTTGGTAAGGTTGACCTAGGAGGTCAAAGGTTGACTTAAACGGATAAGATTGACCTAGGGGGTCAAAGGTTGACTTAAACGGATAAGATTGACCTAGGGGGTCAAAGGTTGGCCTAAGAGGTCAAAGGGTGGTAAGGTTGACCTAGGAGGTCAAAAGTTGGTAAGGGTTGACCTATGGGGTCAAAGGTTGAGAAGGTTGACCTAGGCGGTCAAAGGTTGAGAAGGTTGACCTAGGCGGTCGAAGGTGAAGGGTAGACCCAAATGGATCGCAATGATGGCCCAACGGATGAGCGATGGACCTTAGAGGTCGCCTAGATGCAATGCACATTTTATTTTGCGAAAAGTTTTGCATTTATTTACATCCTAAATGGGTGGTCCGAGGAGTGTCCTAATCTCTATGTGTGGGTTGACACGGGTTAGGTTAAAGGTTCCCACCGCTCGCGAAACGTACACGGTGAGTGGAGTAGACGAGTGACTCAAAAAATGTGAGGCAGTAGCGCACAAATTCCTGCACATCGAATACTCCGGGTAGTAGGGACCTGTGCAGTGCTGACACGGACTAGTGGTAGTGTGTGGCAAGAAACTAATTCTTTTTAAGGAGAAAAGAGAGAAGTTTTGAATGTTTGAATGATGCTATGCAATGCAATGCAGGAGAAGGAAAATAATGTACAAGGGAGCATAGAAGAGTTTTGTTTGACCCTAATACTAAGGCGAAAATAACAAAGGTACAAGTATACAAGGTATATACAAAGTACAAGTATCAACAAAGTACAAGTATTAACATTGCGGGGTGCACGGGTGCATGTGTAAACATGGCAAGTATGTGAGGTGCATGTATAAACAGGGCAAGTGTGTGCATGTGTAAACATGGCAAGTGTGTGTAGGGTGCCTGTGTAAACATGGCAAGTGTGTGAGGTGCATGTGTAAACATAGCAAGTGTGTGTGAGGTGCACGTGAAAACATGGCAAGCGTGCATGTGTAAACATGGCAGGTGTGTGCACGTGTAAACATGGCAGGTGTGTGCACGTGTAAACATGGCAAGTGTGTGCACGTGTAAACATGGCATGTGTGTGCACGTGTAAACATGGCAGGTGTGTGCACGTGTAAACATGGCAGGTGTGTACATGTGTAAACATGGCAAGTGTGTGCATGTTTAACATGGCAGGTGTGTGCATGTGTAAACATGGCAGGTGTGTGCATGTCTAAACATGACAAGTGTGTGCATGTGTAAACATGGCAAGTGTGTGCATGTTTAACATGGCAGGTGTGTGCATATGTAAACATGGCAGGTGTGTTCATGTCTAAACATGGCAAGTGTGTGCATGTGTAAACATGGCAAGCATCATGATGTGACGAAAGTTAGACCCACTAAGTTTGAAAAAGTTTCAAAGCAGTCCCCAGCAGAGTCGCCACTGTGAATACGTGTGTTTGAATTTGGGAATATTCATAGCAACATTAAAATTATGAGAGTCGCCACGCCGTTTTAATTATAGCCAAAACATTGAGAAAAAGCATGTTAATGGGTTCGGGTGTCAAATTACAACAAGAGAAGAATATTGAACGTTATCACTCCTATTGCCCGAATTGATCGGTCTTTCTATCATGATGCGGTGTTAGTAGTGTGTTAGTGATTGAGACCGGATCCGAAGATTGCCTACGTTCCTCTCAAGGTGAGAAGCTCAGGTCAGCGTAGTTCGAGAAGAATTTAGAATAGGCAGAAGAATCGGGATCATGCATAATGAGGGGGGAATTACCTAAAGATTAGGGTTTAGAAGTAGTTCCTAGATCTTCCTCGGGTTGATGAACCCTAGATCATCATTGGCTATGAAATAACATGCAAACATGAAGATCGCAACCCTAAATATAGCATAAATAAAGTTTTAATCTATGAACACGAAGAACATGCGAAGAACATATTATGAACATATGAATGAACATGCAAAGCATATGAAGAAACTATGAATAAACATGCAAGAACATGAATATTAAAGATCTACATTAAAAATGATGCAAGAACATGAAGAAAAAGTTAGAAACTTACCTATGTTGGCAAGAAATAAACCTTGATCTTCTTGAGTGTTTGAATGCTAATTAGAGAGCAAAATAGTGTTTAAGAACTCCAAAATTCGGACTTTAGAACTCTCAAAATCGGATCCTTAAACCAATGGAATGGAAAGGTTTATATAGTAAACTGATGGGAAGATCTGACGGTCAGGATCATCCAGCGCAAGGTTGGCCGCCTGGCCATGGTTGAAGCCGGTGACAAGAGTGGCCGCGTGGCCAAGATCAACGCGCAGCAAGGTTGGCCGCGTGGCCAAGGTTGCAGGCTGACTTGATTCTTAAGCTAGGGTTTCTGTATGGTTTTAAGGAAACCATTTGTTACCTATTTTGATAGATTTTGTCATAAATGAGATATTTTGGGAATCCGGGACAAGTCTTTGCAAGGTTTCTAATTCCTATAAAGTCCTTGTATTTTTGGGAAAGTCCTAATAAACTCATTTTCAGATCGGGTACTAACACACATGCTCCTATTTCCACTCGGGAATCTCTAACGGCTGAAGTAGTCCCGCGGGTCTCTGATGCTCGGCTTTGACCTGCTGACAAGTTAGACACTTCGAAACATACTCCGCTATTTCCCTTTTCATATTAATCCACCAAAATTGTTGCTTCAAATCCTGATACATCTTCGTACTACCCGGATGAATAGTATATCTCGATTTGTGACCCTCATCTAAAACTTGCCTCTTTATTCCACCAACATCGGGTACACACAAACGACCACGGAAAGTCAACACTCCACTCGAACTTAATGAAAAATCCTCGAAGTTCTTTTCCTTCAATTTACCCATTATCTTCACCAACTCGGGATCTTCTTTCTGAGCTTCCTTTATCCTCTGAATTAGGGTCGGTGATACCCTAATATTCGCAAAAATTGCCCCATGTCTCGATTCACGAGGAGACCAATCTCACACATCCTCAAGCATTTTCCATTCCCGAACCATCATCGAAGCCACATAAGACTTCATACTAATCGCATCGGCAACAACATTTTCCTTCCCCGGATGATAAGAAATCGTACAATCATAATCCTTCAATAATTCCATCCATCGGCGTTGCCTATTATTCAACTCTTTCTGGGAGAAAAGGTATTTCAAACTCTTGTGATCCGTGAAAATCTCGAACTTCGCCCCTTAAAGGTAGTGCTTCCATTTGTGCAACGCAAAGACTATCGCCGCCAACTCCATATCATGAGTCGGGTAATTCTGTTCACTCGGGCTCAACTTCCTCGAAGCATACGCAATCACTTTTCTGTTCTGCATCAAAACACAACCCAAACCCTCTTTCGAAGCATCACTATAAATTACTAAATCATCATTACCATTAGGCAAGGTCAAGATCGGTGCGGTAGTCAACCTCTTCTTCAATTCCTCGAAACTCTTGTCACATTTCTCGGTCCACTCAAACGGGACATTCTTCCGGGTCAACTGAGTCATCGGAGTAGCAATCCTCGAAAACCCTTCTATAAATCTTCGATAATACCCGGCCAAACCCAGAAAGCTACGAATCTCGGTCACTGACTCGGGTCTCTTCCAATCCACTATAGCTTCAATCTTTGAAGGATCCACCGAAATCCCATCTTTCGAAATAACATGACCCAGAAAAGAAACCTTCTCGAGCCAAAATTCGCATTTACTGAACTTCGCAAATAATTTCTCCCTCGCCAGAACGGATAAAACTGTCCTCAAGTGCTGCTCGTGCTCCTCTCGGGATTTATAGTAGACGAGTATATCATCAATAAAGACCACCACGAACAAATCAAGATACGGATGGAAAACCCGATTCATCAAATCCATAAACACGGCCGGCGCGTTAGTCAACCCAAACGGCATAACCAAGAACTCGTAGTGACCATAACGAGTGCGAAAGGCAGTCTTCGGAATATCCTCCGATCGAACCTTCAACTGATGGTACCCACTCCTCAAATCAAGCTTGGAAAACACAACGGACCCTTGAAGCTGATCAAATAAATCATTGATGTGCGGTAGAGGATACTTGTTCTTCACCGTAACCTGATTCAACTTTCAGTAATCGATGCACAATCTCAAGGAACCGTCTTTCTTCCGCACAAATAAAACCGGTGCTCCCCACGGGGAAACACTAGGGCGTATAAACCCTCGATCAAGCAACTCTTGCAATTGAACCTTTAATTCCTTCAACTCTGCGGGAGCCAACCTATAAGGTGCTTTCGAAATTGGAGCCGTACCCGGCAAAAGGTCTATACAAAACTCAATCTCACGATCGGGCGGCATATCATACTCGGTAGAGAAAACATCGGGAAATTCCCAAACTACCCGAACACTATCCAAACTAGGGGATTCCTTCCTAGTATCAAGAACACTAGCTAAATACCCCTCACAAACACTATGCAATAATTTTCTCGCTTTCATATAAGAAATTAAGCGAACCTTTCTACTCAGAGGACTAGCCTCAAACACAAATTTAGGCACATCGGGAATGGAAAAAGTAACAGTTTTCTTACGGCAATCAACGGAAGCATGAAACTTGCTCAACCAATCCATACCCAAAATGACATCAAAGTCTTGGATAGGAAGAACTACCAAATCCACACAAAGGACACGACCACAAATAACCACATCACAAGCACGAAAGACTCGATCAGAAATCAAGCATTCTCCTATAGGGGTCGACACCTCTAACACGTACGGTAAAGATTCGAATGCAGCATTTAACATGGAAGCAAATTGCACAGAAATGTAAGAATGAGATGATCCTGGATCTACTAACACTCGTGCGCTCACATCAGATATAGAAATAATACCTCCAATAACTGTGGGATCATCTGTGGCTTATTGTTGATTCATTGCAAACACTTTCCCTTGGACCTTGGGCTTTCCCCTTAGCGTCCCTTTTCTGACCCTGTGGAGCCCCTGCTCCTACCCCAGTCGGTTGACCTCTGCCTCTAGTACAATCTCTCGCAAAGTGACCCATTTGACCAAAATTGGTACACCTTCCCTGCTTCTTCCAACACCGGTCCTCTGAATGACCTTCCTTTTGACAATACGAACAAAGCCTCCTAATTTGGTTCCCTTGGTTCCCGGAAGTGGTACCCGGGTTCCTTGGGATCGGTTGCCCTAGGAACTGAGATTGTCCCCCAAAGTTACCTCGGTTATCGGAACGGTGTTGTGGTTGAGACTTAGCATGGCCTCCTTGTTTGCCCGTATTCACAACTTCGGTCTTCCTTTTGTGTTCCCCAATGTCCTGTTCAATCAAGTAGGCTCGGTCTACCGCATCTTGGAAGGTTACAATCCGTTGGGCAATAAGTTGAGTACGGATGGAGGTCTTCAATCCCCGAATGAATCTCATAGCTTTTTGTTCCTCGGTCCTCACCAAATAGTCACAGTACCGGGCTAATTCTGTGAACTTAGCCGAGTATTGAGCTATAGACAACAAACCTTGCTCTAGGTTGAGTAGCTCGATCTCCTTTCGGTTTTGATCAACAACCGGAATGAAATGTTCCTTGAATTTGCGCACAAACAACTCCCACGCGTACACCGTGTGAGTATCATCCCAACTAGCTTTAACACCCTTCCACCAATGCTCGGCGGCTCCCACAAGCTTATAAGCCGCAAACCGGACCCTATCCTCATCCGTGCAACCAAATACCTCATAAATATTCTCCATCGACTCAATCCACAACTCAGCCTTCCGAACATCGGGTTCCCCATTGAATTCAACCGGTTTCAGTTTGAGAAATTGCTCCAATCCATAGCGGGGTGGTGCTTGTTCTACCCTTAGACCTTGATCATGTATGGCCTTCATGGCCGCCTCGAACATGCCTTGAAACATAGCACGTGCTTCTTCCCTTGTGTCATTCTGATTCTGTGCTCCACTAGAGCCTTCACCTGCTCTCCTTCTAGCCATTTCAAACAATTACCTGCATAAGACATCAACCATTACTCACTCCGAACACAACTACCCACCTAGGTCATACTAGTCCACCTAGACTTATACTTAGGGCCAAACCATGGCTCTGATACCAACTATCGCGACCCCGAACCCCGCGGGCCCGAGACCGCGAGCTGGACGTCGACTTAAAACCAAAATTGTGAAATACCGAAGTTAAAAATTTCATTTGATACCAAAAGGTGATGATCCAAAGTTTTACAAATCCAAGTTTGATAATAACCAAAAACAACTATCATAAACTTCCACAAATTTATGCCCAACAGAATATAAATGTACAGTTCTTAATGACGTCATTGTTTGGTACAACTATCCCAAAAAGGTTACACATTTATATAATGTAAACCAACCTATAACAACTTTCCCCAAAAGAATGTATCCACACTCGACGTCCTCTTTCTCGTGATCAGCGAGACTAATCCTTAGCACCTGGGGGGGGGGTTAAGGAAAAACAAAGATAAAAGAAAGGGGTGAGATAAATCTCAATAAGTTACTAATGCAACTACATGACATGCTATGATGCAATAGTCAATAATAAATCACATAACACATAGAAATTATCATATATCAGATAGCAGCGGAAATAAACACATAACAAAGGATATAGCCAAGGTTTTCCCAAACTGATAAACCAAATAAAGGTCGCTGCGCAGCTTCAATAATCAACAAATCATCATCTTCATAATAGCATGAAAGCTGAAGAGAATTCCCCGATACCGGAACCAATAACCAAATGAACTGTCACAAGGGACGGGAGACATGCCACAAAGTCATGCTCCAAGTAAAGCTAAAATGCACACAAAGGAGCTAGCTCTTCTCACATCCAAGGCCAATCTGGAGGAGGGTAATAATGGGGCAAAACAATGGTCAACATCATAATGGACTTGGCCGTGCCATTATAATATTTCGCATCGCCCGAAACAAACACAAATAACCAGCTGGACTTTCAAACGTAGGCCAAGTAATAAAATACTAGCACGATAAATAGCCATGGATTCCAAAGTAGGGAATCATGCCAAATAATCACCAAGAAGATGAAATGAACCAACAATACACAATAAAGGTGTTCCAATACTTCCAAAGTAAGAATACTCAATTACTATAACACATTCAATCACAAAGGATCCAATTCAATTCTAGGCATCCAATTACAACTACTCACTCATCTCGAAGATCTTAAGGAGAGCTTTAAAATGATAATTTATACGCCTAAAACGGAGTCCGGATGAACAAGATGTGGCTCTCGAAAGATTGGACAAAAAGGGAAATAAATTTCACAACAGGGGAGAGGGTGCGCGCACCTCCTAGATCAGTTGGAAAATCAAGTTTGGAGGAGGAGAGGGTGCGCGCGCCTCCTTAGATCAGAAGGTTTTTGTTCACGAGGGGCATAAGGGTGCGCGCGCCTCCTATGGGAGGGTGCGCGCGCCTCCTTGCCCGGAAAGGCAAATTCCGGCCAAAAAATCTGGATTCTTCCATATTTTCCAACCAAACATCAAATCTAACCCAACTTCACCATTTAAAGCCAAACTCAAACTAACACTACCCATATGAACTGGGAGGGGACTTACACATCAACATTTGACAACCCCAAAGCAAGATTTAACCCAACAATCAACAATCACCAAAATTATCAAACAAATAGAAATAAATTCAAAAATCATCCAAGATTGCAATAGACAACAACAATAACATCATACAACCATTGATGAACATTTCAAGCATAAAAATGGGGGAAAGTAAACTTACTTGGATTTTCTCAAAGTTACCGGAACTCGAATATTTTTGACTTCCTACGATCCTATCGACGATCTAAACAAGTTTCATGTTTAAGAAATGAGAGATTATGAGAGGAAGAGGAAGAAAATGAAGAGAGAAGGAAGAAGATGACTTACCCTTTTTCTTGGCAATGGAGAGAGAGAAAGGAGTATGCTGGGAGAGATGGTGAGGAGTGTGAGTGAGGGTGATAGGGTGAGGGAGGTGAGGGGAGGGAGTAGGGAGAAGATGATTATTTGAAATGTTACACCTAGCCCCCTTCCCCCACTAACTAGCTCAACAAGATACTCCCACTAATTATTAAGACCCAACAATACTGTACTAACACAAATGACTCAAATAAAATGCTAGTCACAATTATTATGAAACATAAGATGCACACATAAATATTTAATTAATTAATAATTCAAATAAGTAAATAAGCAAATAAATAAATAATAATAATTTATTACTAATAAAATAGAGCCTAGATTTCGGGTCGTGACAATAACTCAAAGAACGAGGACAAGCATTTGTATAAGACGCGAAACTTTGTCCGCTTTACGAGCTACATACACTTAAGTCTTCAAAACTCGCACTCTAGATCCTCAAACCAACTAACTCCAATAGAATTAGTACTTTTAACACTAGTCCCATGTCTGGTATATCATAAGAGTAGGAACACTCGACGTCAACATCACGTTGTTACAACATCCTCATCCCAAATTTGAAACTTATATACAAAAAGTAATTGCTATCTCAAGAATCCTTGATACAGTCGCTCATTCATACATCTCATACAAATATAAACCATATCAAAATATAATTTCTTAAGTAGTCCAATAACCTTGTAGTAATAAAACCTAAATAAAACCAAAATATTTCTTACTAAATGATAACTAACGATCAAAACAAATGACTAAACCCCAAGAATGAAATTCATAAATTTTTGAGGTATTACATTCTTTTCCCCTTAAAAGAAATTCGTTCTCGAATCCTCTAGGGTCATGTTCCACAATTCCTCAATAACAAATGCAACTAATTGTCCTCAAAGAAAGCTTAGTTTTCCTAATCGCTCAAAATCATAATATATGAGTATCCAGACCTACTTAATATCAGAGTTCTTATCCCTTTCAAGATCTAATCCCAATGCTCTGATACCAACTGTAGCGCCCCCAAAATTCCAAAATTCATAATTATAAAAATAGCATAATATACATCTATAAAATGCTCAATACCAAATAAGGCGCGCGAACTCTGAGATAAAACCACATCAACAATTGAGACTACACCTCAACGAGACTATAACTAGGAGACTATTTACAAGTGCGGAAGCAAAAACAACTAATAACATATATACTCAAAAGACAACAGTATTTTCATAACATTGTACTACCACGAGCTCACAACAATAATACATAAAGGCTCCGAAGAGCAACTACCCCAAAGGAGATCAACCTGCTCAGAAGATTCCCGCTACAACGGAACTCATAACGTAGTACCACTTGCTTTCCTGTGGGTTAAGGAAAACCACATTGAAAAGAACGGGGTGAGATAAAATCTCAGTAAGTTACTAATGCAGCTACATGACAAGTTATTATGCAAATCAACACTATAACTAAATCACAGATAACACATAACAAGAGAGGTTCCCTATCGCCAACCGTCCCATACCGGTTGGAAATAACGACCAACTCTTCATGCTGCACATAAGGATGAAATAAACACGTTACAAAGGATACCGAGCCAAGGTTCCACCGAAAGAACGTAACTTAATGATCGCTGCACAGCTTCAACCGATTAACCAATCAACCAATCTTCGTAGCAGCATGAACAACTGAAGATAACAACCCCGGTACTGGAACCATGTAACAACGATAAAGTAACAAGGGGAATATGACACAAAGTCATAACCCAAACAACTAGCTAGAATACTCACCAAAGGGAGCTAGCTCATCCCAACCAAGGCCAATCTGGAAGGGGAAAAGAGGAACCAATGGACGATACTATACTGGACTTGGCTCGTGTGCCATTATAATATTATCCATTGCCTAAAGAAAACACAAGTACCAGCTGGACTTTCAAATAAAGGCTAAGTAATAAAATACTAGCTCGATAAACAACCAATGATTCCAAAGTAGGGAACCATGCCAAATAGTCATCATAAAGATAAGTCAAACCACAAATGCATCAAGAAGATGTTCCAAACTCCCAATTAACACTTAATCAAATTTCATCACATTTTTAATCACAAAGGACCCAATTCCCACTCTAGAGTGTACCAAGATGTTTAATAAGGTCAACAAGGATCGTGCACAAAACCTAGACTAAAGCACTTTCTTAAATCACACAAAAAGAACAAGTATAAAATTTCAGAACCACTGTGCGGCCGCCCATAAATGGTTGTGCGGTCTCCCAATATTCCTACAACCAAGACAAAAACCTTCCAGCAAGGTGTGCGGCCGCACGCCCCAATTTGGGCGGTCGCCCACGCCTCTGTTCTGCCCGAAATCGGCAAGATGAACTGGGTTCATCAAAAATTTCTTACCCATTCACAATCAACCAAAATCTAACACCTCTAACTAGTATACTAAGGTACTAAAAAAACTTATAAGCCTAAAAGGACTCATATAATCACATTTAAACAACTCAAATCAAAGAATGATTCAAACATCAAATTCTCACAAAAATGAATAAAATGTCTATCCACTTCAAATCAAACCAAGAAGCAATATATAGTAAAGATAGTATCATATAAGCTTAGTATGAACATTTTAGCATAAAAAGGGGGAAAGTAACTTACTTGGAAATTTATGAAAGGAAATGGAATTTGGATTTTCTTGGCTATAAACGATCCTAGCGACGATCTAAACATTTTATATAAAATGAGTAATAAGAAATGATAATAAAAGATGACCAAAATGAAGAAATAAGGGATGGAGCTTTCTTACCTCAACAATGGAGGAGAGAGAGAGAGAGAAAAAAGGTGAGTGTGTGTGTGTTTGGTGTGTGTGTGCAGGAGGTGAGGGGAGTGAGGGAGGAATAAAGGGGAGATTTTTAAAAGAATCTCAACTAAGCCCCCTCTACTTCTACTTTGAGCAAATAAATCCAAACCAAACATTTCACAAATCACACTAAGGTTCCTAACTTCTACTTAGCACAAATGATCAAGTAAAATAATTATAAGCATGAGATTTATGAAACACAAAACGCACACACAAATAAATAAATAAATAAATAAATAAATATTTACTACTAAGAAAATAGATACGGGTTTTTGGGTCGCGACATTCTGTCTTCTCCATCCTCTTCTCCTGATTTGCCTTATGCTGCTTCGGTCCTGCCATCTTCGGTTCAACCATCTACATCGGCTCAACCTTTGGCTCTCCGTCCGGTTCAACCGCTATTCCAACCGTCTATTCAACCATCGGTTTCAATCATTAAACCGAGGCCTAAGAAAAGGAAGAGTGCTGCAGATCTAGCCTCTTATCTAAAGCGGTTCAAAACAGAGACTTCAAGGGAAAGAAGGGCTGGAGCTCGTGCCCATGCCGCCGCCAAAGCCGAAGACAGATTTTTGAAGGCTGGCCGCCCCAACCCTTATGCAATCTTTCCCAAGGATGAAATGGAAGCAGTTGTTGATTAACTCATTCTCTCTGTTGCAGATCAAATCTTTGCTGAAACCGCCTATCAGGTTCTCATGGATCCTTCTCTTGCCTCCCAATTCTTTCTATACTTTAACTGTCATTGCATTTCCAAACCTATACCGCCTATTCATTATTCCTTCACCTTCTATTTTCCTTCTTGATGATTTTATGAGATATCCAGTTCCTAATCCTTCTCAAACCGACATTGTTCCTTATTCTTTTTCCCTTCCTTTTGACCCCATAGAATTTGAAACCGCACTTAGGGTGTCTATAGGTCAATCATTAGATGAGACCCATATTCTTTTGAAAGGCAAGGCAAAACTGCATTCCTCCCCTTCCCATAAATCTGATGATGCCATCTCCATCTCTGATGATGATGATGATGATGAGCCTATGCCTGATTATACTCATTCTGATGAGCCCCCTCCTTCATTTCAATCTTATCCAATTCTGCCTCTTCATGCCTCAACCGCTGATTTGATAGATGCGGTTGGACACATTCAGTTTCATCAGCAAGCCACCACTTCTCGGTTTGACACTCATCTCCTCACTATTCAGTCTGATCTTGATGCCATTAAGGGGGAGAGAGCGAATGATATTTTTGAGATCAAAAAGATGCTGAAAGGAGTTCTGGAAAATCAACTTGTACTTCAAGACATGGTCAAAACCAACCATGAGATCTACTCCCTAAAGTAGCAAGCAGTTGAAACCAGGATGGACTCTATAGAAGGAAAGCTTGATATCTTGGCTCAACATGCCTTTGACAGCACTGAGCACTTAATGCATAGAACCGGAAATTTAGTCAGACAAACTGCTGCTATTGAAAAGAGAATCAATGAACCAACTGAGGTTCAGCTTCGTGCAGCAGATTTCATTTTTGAAACCGCTCTTGCCTCCGGCTCAGGAAATGCTGTTCAAACCAACAATGCTGGTGTTGATCAAGCTGTTGATGCTCAAGCCGCGCAGGCCAATTTTGAAGACAATGCTGAAGAAGTTAGAACTCCTGCCACCGCTGATGAAGTAGACTAGATTTCATTTCTTAGTCTTTTTTCTTTCATTATATTTCCTTTCTACACTGTAAGTTTAAAAACCTTTATGATTGAATTATAATGAGAATGATTACATAGCATTCTGTTTCAAAACTTTATTTATTCAAACTGCTTGTTTGTGAAACAATGCTTGCATTTTCAAAACCTCATGCACTACATTTCATCATGAAAATATTTTTAAGTGCATTTTGTTTTAAACATTCAGTTTAAACATGCATATCTGATTTTCAAAATCACATCATTTTATATGTATCTGAATGAATTTCTTTTCTATCTATTCATCTTTTTTTATTTCTTTTGATAGATAAGAAATCTATGATCTAGCACAGTGTGTGCATTGACTTGGGACATGCAATTTCATGAAATTTATTTCGGACATGTTTTTACCAAGTAAAATGTTTTGCTATTATCATAGTGTGGTAATGGCATCAATCAAATAGGGGGAGATTGTTAGGATTCATTGTTAGTACACCCACCTTAATTTGATTGATCCATGCCACGTGTCTTTTTATGGACTTTAGGACCGCATGTAATGAAGTTTTACTTCAATTTTTAGATAAGTCCATTTCTAGATTTTTGTTTATCTAGGCTGAGTATTGAGTTCGGTTAGATTAGCGGTTTAGATCTTAAAACCGCATTCCGGCTATCTAAGAACCGCCAGCATAGAGTTGCTTATTTTTCATCAAACCGCATTCTGTAGTTTTGATGAAACTGCTTCTCAAGTCTCTCTTGGAACTGAAATCTTGTAACCGCGTGCTTCAGTTTCTTATGAAACTGCACATCAAGTTCATTCTCGGAACCGCTCCTATGCCTGGTGGAACCGCCGATCAGTTAATGAAGAATTCAAGAGAAGTCATTTATTCCTTAGACAAATATTCTCTTTTCAACCGTAAAGGAATATTTTATGTCATGTCAAAATAACTCTAAGTTAACTTGGAGTTACTACAAGGAATGTCGGTCTTGTCCAAGCAATTTGATTTGTTTACCGTTAGTCCTTTCTAAAACAAAGGACGGATGTCAGGTAGTGGTGCTACAACTACCTAGGACTACAAGACAAAACCAAGGACGAAAATGACAGCTCATCCAATGGGATTTCGACAGCAAATTGTACCCGAAGATTTGAATCAAATCTTTACCCAACGGTCACAAGGGTGCATTGCCTATAAATAGCCTTCATTCCTCAACAATGAAGGTTGCTGAGCTTCAAGAGATTTATTCCCAAGTGTTCAAGTTTGCTTTGAAGATTCAAACCCAGATATTCATATCTTCAAACTATCTCCTTAGCAAACCCATATTTCTTCATCAAAGCTTCAAGCCTAACAACCTTTCATACTCAGCCTTTACACCGAAAGATTTCCATTTGCTCAACCATCATTTAGATACTTAGAGCATTTGATTTCTTTCCACACACACACCCAATTTATATGATCACATAGATTATATACTTCGAAAACACCAGTTGTTATTATAGCTTAGGTTAGACTTATTGTTTAGAGTTTAGATTCATCTTGTAAAACATACTCTAAATTAATACAAGTCTCATAACTATTAGAAAATCCTAGACTAACCATCTAGGTAGAGGACGTAGTTCATTTAAGAACGAACCTCTTCAATTTGTGTGTTTGATCTTTATTTTCTGTCTTGTTATTTATCTTTCTTGTTTGTGGTATTTAACTTGTCTCCATATACAAAATGATTTGAAAGATGAATTGTGTTTTCCTTTGAACTTTAAGTTTAACTATTCAGTTGCATCATAGTGTTTTTTCAACCTGAGTCAAACCGCCCAAACTCTTTAACTATCCTACTTGGCCAAACCGCAAACTCCGTTGTGCATTTTATCAGTTCGGTTCTTGTGCTTTGAACCGCAGTTGGCCAAACTGATAAGTATTCGGTTGATTTTAAGGGTATTTTGGAAAAAGTTTTGGACCGCTATTCACCCCCCTCTAGCGGTTCTATACCCTTGTTGCCTTCTGGGACCAACACGGGCGCTTGGCTTCAACCAGGCGGGCACTCGTGTTGAACAGAAACTATTCCCCGGAAATAACACCAAGTAAGCGGGCGCTTGGTGAGTCACTGGCGGGCGCCTGGAATGCTGCTTGGCTGGTCGGTCGTCTCCTCATACATCAGTCTCCTCCACCTCTAAAGAACTCAACCCCGAGTTCTCACCAGGATAAAGAACCCCATCCGCGTGGTACTCATAAATATCAGCGACGTTGAACGTGTTAGAAATGTTCAAATCATCGGGAAGAGCCACCACATAAGCATTATCGTTGATTTTCCTGGTCACTTTGAACGGTCCATATTTGCGAGGCTGTAACTTCTTATAAGTACCGACAGGAAAACATTCTTTGCGAAGAAACACCATCACCTCATCTCCAACCTTGAAAACCTTGACCCTCCTCTTCTTGTCTGCAACAGCCTTATTCTTCAACCCCGTTGCCTCCAACTTAGCCTTGACCGCCTCCTTGACAGTTTGCACATCATTGGCCATATTTTCAGTAGCTTGACTTATACCACGACCCTTGGGTAACGGCACCAAATCCACCACATGCCTAGGAGTAGAAGTATAAACCAACGAAAAAGGTGATTTACCTGTAGCCGAATGCACTGCACTGTTATAAGAAAACTCCACCTGCGGTAAAGCTAAATCCCACTGCTTCGGCTTGTCACCACAAATGCTCCGGATCATATTCCCCAACGTCCTGTTAGTAACCTCTGTCTATCCGTCCGTCTGCGGATGAGTAGTAGAACACCGATTAAGCGAAGTACCAAACATACGCCACAAAGTAACCCAGAAGTGACTCAGAAATTTGGTATCCATGTCCGAAGTGATGGACTTAGGAACCCCATGAAGTCGGACAACCTCTCTAAAGAAAAACTTTGCAATATTAGATGCATCCCCAGTCTTCTTGCAAGCAATAAAATGGGACATCTTGGAAAACCGATCCACCACAACAAAAAAAGAATCCACACCCCGTTGTGTACGAGGCAATCCCAAGACAAAATCCATAGATAAATCTAGCCATATATCATCAGGAACAGGTAAAGGCAAATAAAGACCAGTATTTTGAGACTGACCTTTAGAAACCTGGTAGATATAACAACGCCTGACAATAGCACTCACATCCCTCCACAGATGAGGCCAGAAATATCGCTCCTCCAAGCTAGAAATAGTTTTGTCTCATCCCAAATGTCCACTAAGACCTCCACCATGTAAATTTCGAATCAGCTTCTCCCGCAAAGATGAAACAGGAACACACAGCTGATCCCCTTTAAACAGAAAACCATCATGGATATGAAAATTTGCACTGGGATGCTTGCCCATACATTTAAACCACAACTCCTTGACGTCGGCATCATCCTCATACAATTCCTTCAGTAGGTCAAAACCCACAATTTCCTGAGACAGTGTGAGTAATAAAGAAGCCCTTCTACTCAAAGCATCGGCAACCTTGCTTTGAACACCTGATTTATGCTGAATAATAAAAGGAAATTTCTGCAGATAACTAACCCAACGAGCATGCATCTTATTTATCATTTTCTGACTATGCAAAAATTTTAAAGCAAGATGGTCAGAAAATATAATAAACTCCCTCTGAACAAGATAATGTTCCCACTGTCGCAAAGCCCGAAAGACTGCATAAAATTCCTAATCATATGTGCTCCACTTCTGTCGAGCCTCACTCAACTTCTCACTAAAGAAAGCCACCAGACGTTTCTCTTGTGAAAGAACAGCTCCAATCCCTACACCACTAGCATCACACTCCACCTGAAATATTTTATCAAAATCTGGTAGAGCAAGAACTAGTGCGGTGCAAAGTTTTTACTTGATGAGGGCAAAACTCTGCTCTTGCTCTAAACCCCACTGAAACTTACCCTTCTCCAGACACTCGGTGATAGGTGCAGTAATAGTACTGAAATTACGTACAAACCTCCGGTAAAATGTAGCTAAACCATGAAAACTACACACCTCTGTGACCGATGTTAGGGATGGCTAATCCCTGATTGCCCTCGCTTTCTCCTCATCAACCTGAATCCCATCCTCACCAACAACAAAGCCTAGGAAAAGCAATTTGTTGGTGCAAAATGTGCACATTTTAATATTGATATACAACTGATTATCTTTTAAAACTTACAACACTTGTCTAAGGTGTTCCAAATGTGCAGTTCTATCTTTACTATAAATCAGGATATCATCAAAATAGACAACAACAAATGAGCCAATAAAAGGTCGAAATACCTAGTTCATCAACCTCATGAAAGTGATAGGGGCATTAGATAGACCGAATGGCATGACAAGCCACTCATAAAGTCCATCCTTGCTCTTGAAAGCTGTCTTCCACTCATCCCCAGGTCTGATCCGAATCTGATGGTACCCACTGCGCAAATCCAGTTTTGTGAACACCCTTGAAACGGGTAACTCATCAAGAATGTCCTCTAAACGAGGGATAGGAAATCTATACTTGATGGTGATCTTGTTGATGGCCCTGCTATCAACACACATACGCCACTGATTACCCTTCTTCGGCACAAGAAGGACTTGTACTGCACACGGGCTCATACTCTCCCTGATAAACGCCTTCTGCAGCAAGTCTTCAATCTGATCTCTAATTATTATTCTCCTTAGGGCTCATGCGATAATGTGGAAGATTTGGCAGACTAGCTCCCGGAATCAAGTCAATCTGATACTGATTGTCCCTCATAGGAGGGAGATAATGGGTAACTCATCAGAAATCAACTCCTTAAGCCTTGCAAGGAGCTCTTCAATATCCCTTGGTAATCCGATCTCCACACTGACAGAACCCAACATCCCTTTAATAATTATCGGACAAAAATACTCTGCCTCCTCAATAGCTGCTGTAAGATCCTTCTCGTTCTGTATAAGCATCACTACCGGTTCATCCTTCTCAACCTGCTTCTCAAAACGCATAACAGGAGCTATAGCAATTTTATGATTATCCCATTTAAACATCAGCACATTATCCTTACCCCGATAAGTAATGTCGTGGTCAAATTGCCATGGGCGACCAAGCAATATATGACAGACATCCATAGTCAACACATCACACAAAACCTCTTCCTTATATTGTTTGCCAATAGAAATAGGGACCCTGCAAGTCCGTGTTACCTTAAGTTCTGAACCTTTATTCACCTATCCCAAGCTATAAGGTTTCTCATGAGGCTCAATTTTTAACCCTAGAAAATCAACCAATTTATGCGAAACTAGATTTTCAGTGCAGCCATTATCAACAATCAAATTACATACCTTGTTCTTTACAGAATAGTGTGCTCGGAACAGATTCTTCCGTTGTCCCTCATCCTTGGAAGTTAGTAGCATCTGTTGAAGCACATATCCGAATCGCTCCTCAGATTCCTCTTCAGCCAATTCAACTCCTTCATACTCATTATCCTCATCTTCTTCTTCCTCGTCTCCCT
Organism: Campanula takesimana; assembly: GCA_026119855.1. Taxonomy (NCBI): domain Eukaryota; kingdom Viridiplantae; phylum Streptophyta; class Magnoliopsida; order Asterales; family Campanulaceae; genus Campanula; species Campanula takesimana. The sequence continues at coordinate 1,038,018 of JAOWBW010000260.1, read as the reverse complement.
CTTCCAGAATCGCAGCAGTTCGGCTAGTAGGACAAACGTTGGATCTGTGACCCTGTCCACCACAACGAAAACACTTATCCTCTATTGGTTTAGCATAAGGATCAGCTGCTTTCTGTGCTGGAGCTTTGCTTCCCGTGGAACTTCCAGTATTTCCAGTACCCTTAGTCTGTGAGGTTGGTTCCTTACTCGTTGTCCCTTTCTCCTTATCAGTCCCTGCTTCATAACTACCTTATGGAACCCATTTGCAAAAAGGAGGGTTAAAGTTTTTCGAGCCCGATTTCTCCATGAGTTCGGCCTTCAAAGCCAAAGTGGAAGCATCCGTCAAGGTCCACACCTGATGCAAACCCATCTTCTCCTGTATCAAACTTTTCAGACCGTTGATGTAGCGTGCAACTTTCTGATCCTCGGTTTCTTCGATCTCAACCCGCGTAGTATACCTATGAAACTCAGTAGTATATTCGTCAACTGTTCTCTTGCCCTGCATACAGTTGAGATACATTTTATACAAGCTCTATTCATAATCTGCCGGTAAAAACCTCTCAAAAATTAACTACTTCATTCACCTCCATGTTTTAACTCGCCCCTTTCCTTGCCATCGTCTCTGTCCTGCTAGTTTATCCCACCAAACTGCAGCAGTACTCTTCAATTGGATCGCCACCATCTTTACCTGTTTATTTGCAGGTACCTCCATAACCTTGAAAAAACGATCTACATCATTCTGCCAATCCAAGAAATCTTCAATCCCCATGGTTCCATAGAAATAAGGAATATCGGTCTTAATTATATAATCATGGCGGTGTCGATTATTACCCTGATCTGGTTCCTCATCATGAACAACCTCTTCTTCGGAACTGGACTCTTCATCATCCCGATTCTCTGCCCGTTGAGGACGTCGAACTGGATCAGCCCTGTTTCTCTAACCCCTATGGTTCTGATTAATATTCTGACCCTGTTGAGCAGCCACCAACGCAGCAATATGTGTTGTTAAGGCAGCGATAGCGGTGGTAATTCCATCGATATCCGCCTTTGTAGCCTGATCTCCCATAATGATTAAGTGATGTAAAAGATAGGATATGGCCTGCTCTGATGCCAACTGACGCAGCACGGAAGCGATAGTATTCGTGATTAGCGCAATAAACACAAGAGTTCACAAGCGATGAACCCTAGAACACAATAAACTGGAATCCACCAGAAAAGAGAAGGAAATTTCATTGAACAAAGTTCAATTGATAAATAAAAGTTGTAACCCTAGAACAATGAGAGAAAAGAGTATTTATACTCCTAACAAAATAACATAACCTAAACAAAACAATAATCCCGAAATTAACCTAAGTCTGCTCGTAAAACAGCCAAAAAATGTAAACTGGTAATTCTGCCCTACATTCCAAGCAAGCGCTTGGCTTCAACCAGGCGGGCGCTCGCGTTGAACATAAACTATTCCCCAGAAACTGTTGGAGTAGAGATCGTCAAAGAAACGAAGAGAAGAATATTGGACTGCGGGAGCGAGCGGGCGCCTGGTATACACCAGGCGGGCGCTCAAGTGGGTAGTGGGCTCGTGTTTTCTGAAGCTTAATTCAGGCGGGCGCCTGCCCTGCACCAAGCGGGCACTTGGTCCCCCGATCTGAATTCGGGGAAGTGCAGTATTTTTGGGATTTCTCTTATGTTTAGGTTTAGGTCTTATTCTAGGATGCATATATAAGTAATGTTCCGCCCCCATACTTATTGTAACTTAGATTTAAAATATTATAGTGCAAGATCCTGGCTTGGTAGTGCCCTCAGACGTAGTCAAACATATTGACGAACTGGGTAAACAATTTCTTGTGTCTTTTCTCTTCTTTATTTCTTGTGCTTGTTTGTGGTGCTATTATTTTCTTGGGATATTGCTTGGGTGTTGGAGGGTCAATTCCACAACAACTGGTATCTAGAGCTCTGGTTTATCGTTCCGTGTTATAGGGCGATTAGGGTTTGTTCAAGCAATCAAGAATGGGCAAGGATAAACAAGCAGTGGAGAAATTCGATGGGTCTGACTACAGGTTTTGGAGGATGCAAATAGAGGATCTCTTGTATAATAAGGATCTCTACATGCCTCTAAAAGGAGTCAAGCCGGAAAGCGTAAAGAAAGAAGATTGGGATCTTATGGATCGGAATGCCCTAGGGGTGGTTATATCTACTTTGTCAAAGTGGATCACGAAGACTACCAAGAAGGCGAAAACCACCAAGGAGCTATTGGATTATCTTACTGAGAGATTTGAAACTCCATCTGCTACAAAGAAGGTTGATTTGATACGCAAGATGGGTAATCTCAAGATGCAAGAGGGAAGATCTATAGCTAAACACATCGATGAGTTTATGGATGTTATAGACTCATTGGCTGCGTTGGATATTACGTTTGGGGATGAGGTTCATGCTTGTCAATTGCTAGCATCCTTACCAGGAAGTTGGAGCGGGATGGTGACTGCGTTAAATGATTCAGCGGGTAAGAATAAATTGAACTATGATGATGTTAAGGACTTTCTTTTAGGCGAGGAGAATTGCATGAAGAAGTTGGGGACACCATCTACTTCGGGATCGGCTTTAGCTACAACTAGCAGGGGAAAGACGGGCACTAGCAACAAGGGGAGAACTGAGTCAAAGGAAAATGTAGGAGGTGGTGAGTACAGGCCTAGGGAGAACAAGAACGTACCAAGGGTTGCCAAGGGATCGGTACAGTGCTATCATTGTAAGGAGTTAGGTCACTACAAGAAGGACTGTCCCATGCGAGGGAACAGAGCGGCGAATGTGATAATCGAAGGTGAAGATGTACTGGTTCTAAGTGTTAGTAGTGCGCTAGAATCATGGGTGCTGGATTTGGGGGCATCATTCCACTCATGCGGGCATGCAAAGGAGATGGAAAATTATACTTCCGGTGATTTCGGTAAGGTCTATCTGGCGGATGGCGAGCCTTTGGAAATCAAGGGGAAGGGGGATGTCAGAATAGGAGCATCGAACGGGAAGGTCTTAGATCTACACGGGGTCAGACACATTCCGGGTTTGAAAAAGAACTTGTTATCAGTTGGGCAGCTTGATGAAGAAGGTTATAAGGTAACTTTTGGCTGCAGGAACTGGGTTATTACCAAGGAGGATTCTAAGTGTTGGGTTTTGATCAAACATGCGCAGCGGAATTTAGCATTTAAAATTTTGAAACCCAAAGCCATGAATCCGTTCATATGATTAAATCAAATACAATAACATGAATATAGGATAAAACTAACCCTTGATGGCTATCAAATTCTCTTGGTCTTTGGTGGAGATTTGAAGACTTGATCACGATCACAAAGCTTTGAACACGAACTTTGAAGATGATGATTTTCACCCTCTAGCGGTATCCACACTTCGAACGAATATCAAAGGAGCTTGTTTGATCTTGGTTGCTAGACCAAATTGTGAAACACTTTTTCACAATCAAAAGAACTATATGGAATTTATTTTGTGTTTTATTTTGTTCTTCAACCAAGAATGTCTTGGAACAAAATAAACCCTCTCTCAAACTCTTTGAGACTCACAAAATCATTAGCATAGAGTGCTGGCCGAATTTGGTCTTTTATACACAAGCATAACCTATTCCAAATAGGAAACTTGTGTCAAAATCCGTCCAAAATTCGTTTCCTAATCAAATTAGGAATCTGCCACCCGACAGCACTGTGCGGCCGCCTAAAATCATCTGTGCGGTCGCACAACTATCTGAAGCAAAACTGGTACAAAACTGTCCTAAGTGTGCGGCCGCCCAGTCAATACTGTGCGGTCGCCCACTCTTCAGAATGTCCAGAATTTCCAAAATTCCAATTTAGTCCTTTTAAAGATTCGTTCTATTGTGTGTGACCCTCTAGGATTATACTAAGTTGGCAATGAGCTCAAACATGATCCCATAAGATATGATTAGGTTCTAGCAAACCGTCATACCTACCCAAATAGTATAACTAGATACAAGTTCGCATTCCTTTAGAATATGTCATAATCCTTTTGTCCACGATATCATTGAACATAAGTCATGGTCAAAGAGTCAACTTGTTTTGTTCAATACTTTCTCGATTCCAAATATGTTGATAATCCAAATGACATTGATCCAATCAATTCATTTGAGTCCGGCCGAACATTTCATCAACATCATTCCTACGAGGGGCCCAAGCTTAACATCTCTCCGTGGAGGGACAAATCCATTTAGCTTATTATTCTTCCCAACGGGAATCCGATTATGCCAATCATACCCTTTATAACTACCGTGTTAAGGTAGCGTTTGAATATGTCAAACACAATGTTCATCAAGTGGAAGACTATAATAACTTCATGTCTAAGGATTCAAATGACATAACTAATATGAGATATATGTACGACATAGACCATGACATAAATCTCATAGAGCGGGTCATGTCCAGTACCTTGTTCCAAACAAGTACCCATAAATCTAACATGATCATCCCATGACCATTTAGCCTTTATACTAGTGCTTAACAAGTACTAGGGACGGAGATTATTATAAGTAAACATGAACAACAATAATAATCAAAACATCTCTTTATTGATATGAAATAAATGATAACAATTACAACGTTTATTAAACGTGCCTAGGGCACCACTACCAACAATCTCCCACTTGCCCTAGGCCCAATCTCCCATGTATCTAATACCCATGGACCTAACATGACCATCATGTTTAGCTTGTGGAAGTCCCTTTGTTAGCGGGTCCGCAACATTGTCATCAGTAGGTACTCTGCATATATTTACGTCTCCCCTATCAACGATCTCTCGAATGATATGAAAACGCCTAAGTATGTGTTTGGATTTCTGATGTGCTCTTGGTTCCTTTGCTTGAGCAATAGCACCATTATTATCGCAATAAAGGTCTATTGGATTAGCAATACTAGGAACCACTTCAAGTTCAGTTATGAACTTCTTAATCCAAACAGCTTCCTTTGCAGCATCCGATGCAGCAATATACTCAGCTTCTGTTGTAGAATCAGCGGTTGTACTTTGCTTGGAACTCTTCCAGCTTACAGCTCCACCATTTAACATAAACACAAAACCCGATTGCGATCGGCTATCATCTTTGTCGGTTTGGAAGCTTGCATCCGTGTAAGCATTTACAACGAGATCATCTTCTATTCCTCCATAGACCAAAAACGAGTCTTTAGTCCTTCCCAAGTACTTAAGAATCGCTTTTACAGCTATCCAGTGATTTTCGCCAGGGTCGGATTGGTATCTACTTGTCATGCTCAAAGCATAAGATACATCCGGCCTAGTACAAATCATGGCATACATGATGGACCCAATTGCCGAAGCATATGGAACATCATTCATTTTCTCACACTCATCTTTTGTCTTAGGACATTGAGTCTTGCTTAGAGAAACTCCATGTAACACGGGCAAGGTTCCTCTCTTAGAATTTTCCATACGGAATCTTCTAATGACCTTGTCAATGTATGTACTTTGGCTTAAACCAAGTAGCCTCCTTGATCTATCTCTATAGATCTTAATGCCAAGAATATATGCGGCTTCACCCATATCTTTCATTACGAAGCACTTTCCTAACCAAGTCTTCACAGACTGAAGTGTAGGAATGTCGTTTCCAATGAGCAATATGTCATCCACGTATAAAATAAGGAATAGCACTATGCTCCCACTAATCTTCTTGTATACACAAGGCTCATCTTCGTTCTTGATGAAACCAAACTCTTTGACCGATTCATCAAAACGGAGATTCCAACTCCATGAAGCTTGCTTCAACCCATAGATGGATCTTTGCAATTTGCATACCTTAGAATCTTGTTTAAAACCTTCTGGTTGTGTCATATACACATCCTCTTGGAGTTTTCCATTCAGGAAAGCGGTTTTGACATCCATCTGCCATATTTCATAGTCATGATATGCGGCAATGGCAAGCAAAATTCTTATAGACTTGATCATTGCTACGGGTGAAAAGGTCTCATCATAGTCAATACCATGAACTTGCCTATAACCCTTCGCTACAAGCCTAGCTTTGTAAGTATGCACCTTCCCATCCATGTCAGTCTTCTTCTTGAAGACCCATTTGCATCCTATGGTTTTTACACCTTCGGGTGCATCAATCAAATTCCAAACTTGATTGTCTTGCATGGATTGCAATTCGGATTCCATGGCTCCAAGCCACTTGTCCGAATCAGGAGAAGACATCGCCTCTTGGTAGGTTGACGGTTCATCATTCTCAATGATTTCTACCTCATTACTATCCGTTACGAGAAATCCATATCTCTCGGGCTCGGATCGTAACCTACTAGATCTGCGAGATGCTTGTGTATTTTGAACAGGTTCCACAACTCCTTGTGGTTCTTGTTCTTGTTCCACTATTGGTTCAATGTTATTTTCTGGGTCTCGAATTTCTTCAAGATTTATTTTACTCCCACTGATTTCTTTGGAGAGAAACTCTTTCTCTAGAAAGACACCAGTTCGGGCAACAAACACTTTGTTGTCCTCTCGGTTGTAAAAGTAATATCCTTTAGTTTCCTTAGGATATCCCACGAAAATACATTTATCAGATTTGTGTGCTAGTTTGTCAGAGATAAGTCTCTTGACATAAATTTCGCAACCCCAAATCCTCATGAAAGATAAACTAGGTTTCTTTCCACTCCACATCTCATATGGAGTCGTTGGAACCGATTTAGTTGGAACTTGATTTAGTGTGAAAGCAGCGGTTTCTAGGGCGTAACCCCAAAAGGATATTGGAAGATCAACTTGACTCATCATTGATCGAACCATGTCTAACAAAGTCCGATTTCTCCTCTCAGACACACCATTCCATTGTGGTGTTCCGGGCGGAGTCAATTGTGAAACTATTCCACAATTCTTTAGATGATCATCAAATTCTTGGCTCAAGTATTCACCACCTCGATCTGATCGAAGTGCCTTTATACTTTTGCCAAGTTGTTTTTCTACTTCATTTTGAAATATTCTAAATATCTCAAATGATTCACTTTTATGTTTCATTAGGTAAACATACCCAAATCTACTATAATCATCAGTGAAGGTTATGAAGTATTGAAATCCTCCCCTAGCATTGCTACTTAATGGTCCGCATACATCGGAATGTATCAACCCCAATAAGTCGCTTGCCCTTTCACCTAGCTTGGTAAAAGGTGTCTTAGTCATTTTTCCAAGAAGACACGACTCACAAGTGTCATATGACTCGAGCTCACATGAACCTAAAAGTCCGTCCCCATGGAGTTTTGATATACGCTTCTCATTAATATGACCAAGACGGCAATGCCACAAATAAGTATGATTTACATCATTAGGTTTAGATTTCTTATTTACATGATAGACATTATTTTCATTCTTAACATCCAAGATATAAAGGCCATTAAATGAATTAGCAATACCATAAAGCACATCATTTAAATAAATAGAAAATTTCTTATTCTCAATAAGAAACTTAAAACCTTCATTATCCAAACAAGAAATTGAAATAATATTTCTGCTTAAATCCGGAACATAATAACAATTGTTCAAAACAAGAATTAATCCGGAAGGTAAAGTGACTTCATAAGTCCCTACGGCTAATGCAACAACTCTTGCTCCATTCCCCACGCGTAGATCTACTTCACCTTCTTTAAGCAGTCTCCTATTCTTTAGTCCCTGCACATTTAGACAAATGTGAGAACCACATCCGGTATCCAATACCCAAGAATCAGTGGTAGAAAGGATAATATCTATCATATAGATACCTGAAGTCGACGCAGCCTTGCTGCTCTTCTTCTTCTTTTGCTCTTCCAAGAAAGCCTTGCAATTACGTTTCCAATGACCAATTTCTTGACAATGGAAACAGATTGCATCCTTTTGTGAATCAGGTTTTGCCTCAGAAGCCTTGGCAACCTTTGCCTTGCTTATTTTGGGTTTGACAACTTTTGCCTTACCCTTTCCTTTGGCACCAGCCTTCTTCCCATCATGAACCAAGAGCACGGGAGAACCTTTCTCCACAATTTTCATCTCTGCAGTTTTGAGCATCCCATGCAACTCAGAGAGATTCTTATCCATTCCATGCATGTTATAATTCATTACAAACTGATCATAACTTTTAGGCAATGAATTAAGAATGAGATCCGTGGCTAGCTCCAATGGGATTGGATAGCCAAGTTTCTCAAGGTGCTCTACATAACCTTTCATTTTAAGAAAGTGAGGACTCACTTGTTGCCCTTCATTCATTTTACTAGTAGTGAATGCAACAATGGTCTTGTACCTCTCTTGCCTAGCTTGCTCTTGAAACATGGTTCTCAACTCCACGCCTATCTCATAGGCTTCCAAATGTTCCAAACTTTGTTGGAGTTTTGAACACATAGCAGCAAGCATGAGACAACTTACATCTCTAGAATTATTACGATGTTTCTTGTAATTGTCTCTTTCTACCCTAGGGGCAGTAGGCGGTGGTTCAGCAGGGAGAGGCCCATCGAGAATGTACAACTTATCTTCTTGCCTAAGAACGATTCTTATGCTACGGATCCAATCCATAAAGTTAGTACCATTCTCTTCGAGCTTATCCTTCTCAAGGATCGATCGCAACGACATTGATTGAGTGTTATTAGTCATTATCTACAAATATGCAAAATTTCCAAAATTTAATAAGTACCGATCTTCATTAAAGAGATAAATAATGTATTTTTCAAACAAAAATACTCCCACTAAATTATATAACCTTCATATACATCCAATGTATAATATAATTTAAATGGGTTAAGATCCAACTTTAATTTAATTTCAAGTCCGCTAAGGCGGATTACACAAAATCAAATTAATTAGGTAGACAACTCTTGTCAATCATATCTCATATGACTCTTAGTTCCTTTTATGAGATTCTTTAAGAAATCCAATTTCAAAAAGCATGTTAAACCTCATCTTTGCCTAGGCCCAAAACTGTTTTGACGCCCAATTAAGTCTAACCATTTTAAACGCATAGTTAATGTGTCCCGCTAGGGCGTGCCCACATTATCTATCTTGCTCATACATAAATAAATTTAATGCACCTCGCTAGGGCGAATCTACATTAAAATCACTCATGTACTAACAAGTGTTTTAATCATGGCATGGCAATAAAAGACTTAAAACTTTCTTTGAAGGTTCATCACATGTAGCATATAACATATTTATGAGCACATAATATAAACATGTTACACATCAAGTTTAGCCACTAAATTAATCTCCATTAATTTAAGCATGGTATTTATGTGTCATTAGTTTCTCTATAATTATGAGGATGAGACTATTTCAACTTTGGTTATTATCTCCAAATCAAGACAACAAGAAGTGCGGTCGAACTAAGCCATTAGGCAACCATAATCCCGCACTAATTCAAGAAACCAAGAAAGTAGTCCATGTGGCCGAAACTAAGCAATAGATGGTCTCGATGAACGTAGGCCAATTGCATTCACAATTCCACATGGATCTCCAATCATTGAATCAAGAACTTTGTTTCTCAATTTTAGCAATTATGAACTCTTCATAATTCTAACTTCGTTTTATCTTTGAAACTTTGATTGCGATCAAGTTTGGGAAACACAATCTCGATGAACGCAGATTAGCCATCCAAACCTTGAACCAATCTTAGAATCACAAGACTAAAACAAATAGGAAAATCAAACCCCAAGATCCTCACATAAACCAACTACCCAAAACCCATTCCAGATCAGCAAGTCTGGACTGGTTCTGTTACTGGTTTTGTTGGATCTCTCGAAAATTCCAAATTCTGATTTCAACCAAAAATCAGACAATCTGATCCTCATGTGCGGCCGCCCAAAACTCACTGTGCGGTCGCCCAAACATGTGCGGCCGCCCAAGTGATTTTGTGCGGTCGCACAAACTGATCAGAATGTACAGAATTTTGAAGTTCGAAAATTTTGTCTCAAAATCGTTTTTCCCCGATTATTAAAACTTTGATTCAATCAAAAATTAATAATCAACAATTCTGAATCCACCATAATTTATTTATTGCGATTGAATCGTGCGATTAAAGTTGCAAAACAATAAATCACATAAAATCACATAACACATATATATTCCAATATTCAAATCATGCAAGGCACATAAACAATTTATATACACATAACATGATCCAAGTATTGAATTAATCAACATGAACGGGGCTCTGATACCACTGTTGGGTTTTGATCAAACATGCGCAGCGGAATTTAGCATTTAAAATTTTGAAACCCAAAGCCATGAATCCGTTCATATGATTAAATCAAATACAATAACATGAATATAGGATAAAACTAACCCTTGATGGCTATCAAATTCTCTTGGTCTTTGGTGGAGATTTGAAGACTTGATCACGATCACAAAGCTTTGAACACGAACTTTGAAGATGATGATTTTCACCCTCTAGCGGTATCCACACTTCGAACGAATATCAAAGGAGCTTCTTTGATCTTGGTTGCTAGACCAAATTGTGAAACACTTTTTCACAATCAAAAGAACTATATGGAATTTATTTTGTGTTTTATTTTGTTCTTCAACCAAGAATGTCTTGGAACAAAATAAACCCTCTCTCAAACTCTTTGAGACTCACAAAATCATTAGCATAGAGTGCTGGCCGAATTTGGTCTTTTATACACAAGCATAACCTATTCCAAATAGGAAACTTGTGTCAAAATCCGTCCAAAATTCGTTTCCTAATCAAATTAGGAATCTGCCACCCGACAGCACTGTGCGGCCGCCCAAAATCATCTGTGCGGTCGCACAACTATCTGAAGCAAAACTGGTACAAAACTGTCCTAAGTGTGCGGGCGCCCAGTCAATACTGTGCGGTCGCCCACTCTTCAGAATGTCCAGAATTTCCAAAATTCCAATTTAGTCCTTTTAAAGATTCGTTCTATTGTGTGTGACCCTCTAGGATTATACTAAGTTGGCAATGAGCTCAAACATGATCCCATAAGATATGATTAGGTTCTAGCAAACCGTCATACCTACCCAAATAGTATAACTAGATACAAGTTCGCATTCCTTTAGAATATGTCATAATCCTTTTGTCCACGATATCATTGAACATAAGTCATGGTCAAAGAGTCAACTTGTTTTGTTCAATACTTTCTCGATTCCGAATATGTTGATAATCCAAATGACATTGATCCAATCAATTCATTTGAGTCCGGCCGAACATTTCATCAACATCATTCCTACGAGGGGCCCAAGCTTAACATCTCTCCGTGGAGGGACAAATCCATTTAGCTTATTATTCTTCCCAACGGGAATCCGATTATGCCAATCATACCCTTTATAACTACCGTGTTAAGGTAGCGTTTGAATATGTCAAACACAATGTTCATCAAGTGGAAGACTATAATAACTTCATGTCTAAGGATTCAAATGACATAGCTAATATGAGATATATGTACGACATAGACCATGACATAAATCTCATAGAGCGGGTCATGTCCAGTACCTTGTTCCAAACAAGTACCCATAAATCTAACATGATTATCCCATGACCATTTAGCCTTTATACTAGTGCTTAACAAGTACTAGGGATGGAGATTATTATAAGTAAACATGAATAACAATAATAATCAAAACATCTCTTTATTGATATGAAATAAATGATAACAATTACAACGTTTATTAAACGTGCCTAGGGCACCACTACCAACACTAAGATCGCTCGGGGTAATAAAGAGAGGACACTGTATTTGGCGAATAACACCAAGGATAGTATCGCAGTTGTGTCAGCCAAGGGTAATACGGACTTGTGGCACTGTCGATTGTGTCACATGAGTGAGAAGGGGATGAAAGTACTTTGCTCAAAGGGATTGCTACCGGGTTTGAAGATAGTCAACGTGGGGATCTGCTAAGATTGTGTGTTTGGAAAACAGGCGAGAAGCAATTTCTCGAGGACAGGTAGGACTTTGAAGGAAGCAAAGTTGGAACTGGTTCACACGAATTTGTGGTGGCCGGCCCCAGTAACTTCTCTGGGTGGTGCGTCATATTACATGTCGTTCATTGATGATTCGACAAGGAAAGTCTGGGTTTATTTCTTGAAACACAAAGATGAGGCATTTGAGGTGTTTAAGAAATGGAAGGCTTTGGTGGAGAATCAGACCTTAAGCTCAAAAGCTTGAGGTCTGACAATGGTGGGGAGTATGAGCTCGGGGAGTTCAAGGAATATTGTGCAGTGAATGGTATTCGTATGGTGAAGACACCAAAGGGCACACCTCAACACAACGGGATTGCAGAGAGGATAAACAGGACATTGAACGAGCGGGCTAGAAGTATGAGATTGAAGTGTGGACTTCCGAAGACGTTCTGGGCATATGCAGTTGACACGGAAGCTTTTTTGATCAATAGGGGACCATCGGTACCATTGGGGAATGAAATTCCAGAGGAAGCATGGAGTGGCAAGCAGGTAAATCTGTCCTTTCTTCGTATATTTGGCTGTGTTTCATATGTTCATATAGACTCTGCTGATAGAACTAAATTAGATGCTAAATCTGTAAAGTGTACGTTTATTGGTTATGGCGGGGATGACTTCGGGTATAAGTTTTAGGATGACCAAAATCATAAGGTTATTCGTAGTCGGGATGTTGTATTCAATGAACAGGTTTTGTACAAGGACAGAAAGGGGGCATTTGATGGGGCTAGTTCAGAGCCAGACATTGTTGAGGTAGATATTCTAGACTCGGGTGGGAGCAGGACGGTTTATGATGACCAAGATCAGGGGGTCACTGAAGATGAACCACATACTCCAGAACCGGATATTCCGCTGCGCAGATCCAGCAGATTGCGTGGATCTCCTGATAGGTATTCTCCTTCGAATTACTATTTGTTGTTAACATATAGTGGTGAACCAGAGTGTTATGCGGAGGTTGTTCGTAGTGCACTTTGTGATAAGTGGAAAGCTGCGATGGATGATGAGATGGATTCATTGAAAGCCAATAAAACTTGGGAGTTGATTAAACTACCTAAGGGGAAGAAGGCATTTCATAATAAGTGGGTTTACAGGATCAAGGAGGAAGCAAACGGCAGTAAGAGTTACAAGGCAAGGTTGGTTGTAAAGGGGTTTTAGAAAAAGTATGGTATTGACTACACCGAGGTCTTCACTCCTGTTGTGAAGATGACCACTATCAGAATGGTTCTGGGGATAGTAGTGGCAGATAACTTGTTGCTGGAACAGATGGATGTAAAGACGGCCTTTCTTCATGGGGATTTGGAGGAAGAAATTTACATGGTACAACCAGAGGGATATATATCTAAGGGTAACGAGGAACTGGTTTGCAGATTGACTAAGAGCTTGTATGGCCTTAAACAAGCTCCTAGGCAGTGGTACATGAAGTTCGATGGATTCATGCATGACATTGATTTTATCAGATGTGAGGCGGATCATTGTTGCTACTTCAAGAACATTGACAACGGGTACATAATCTTGCTATTATATGTGGATGACATGCTAATAGCGGGCTCTAGTAGTAGAGAGGTAAACAGATTGAAGGCACAGTTGTCAGAGCGGTTCGAGATGAAGGATTTGGGGGAGGACAGAAAAATCTTGGGCATGCGGATTGACTGGGATAGGGAGTCGGGTAAGTTGGTTCTTTCACAAGAAGAGTACGTCGAGAAGGTCTTGGTAAGGTTTTGCATGGAAGAGGCAAAGCCAACGGGTACACCATTGGGTATGCACTTCAAGCTATCCGAGAAGGACTCACCTAAGGGCAAGGAAGAGCGTGACAAGATGGAAAGGACTCCATATGCTTCGGCAGTGGGGAGTCTAATGCATGCAATGGTGTGTACAAGGCCTGATATTGCACATGCGGTGGGAGTAGTCAGCCGGTATATGGGCAACCCAGTTAAGCAACATTGGGAAGCGGTTAAATGGATCCGTCGTTACTTAAAAGGTACTGCTGGTAAGGCTCTATGTTTCTCAAGCAAGAATGTTGTGTTAGAGGGTTATGTTGATGCGGATTTGGCATCAAGTGATCTTGACAAGAAGAGAAGTACTACGGGTTATGTTTTCACATTGGGTGGTACGGCTATCTCCTGGGCTTCTAAATTGCAGAAGATCGTGGCTCAGTCGACTGCGGAAGCAAAATATGTGGCAGTGACAGAGGCAAGCAAAGAGATGGTATGGTTGCATAACTTCTTGGGAAGACGCGAAGTGGTAATGATTTCTACAGTGACAGTCAGAGTACAATTCATCTAGCAAGGAATCCGGCGTTTCATTCTAGGACGAAGCACATCGAGCTGAGGTTTCACTACATCAGACATCTCTTGGAGAGAAAGATCTTAAGGCTGGAGAAGATTTTAGGATCGGAGAACCCGGATGACATGTTGATAAATGTTGTAAACCTTGAAAAGTTGAAGCTATGCATAGCTTCAATTAGGCTTGGAGAATAGGAGAGGAGGAAGGCACTACCATGATCGAGGTGAGCACTAGGAAGACACCAAGGATGAGTTGAAGACGGACACGGGGCTGATATATGAGATTGATCTCTAGGTGGGAGATTGTTGGAGTAGAGATCGTCAAAGAAACGAAGAGAAGAAAATTGGACCGCGGGAGCGAGTGGGCGCCTGGTATACACCAGGTGGGCGCTCAAGTGGGCCGTGGGCTCGTGGTTTTCTGAAGCTTAATTCAGGCGGGCGCCTGCCCTGCACCAAGCGGGCGCTTGGTCCCCCGATCTAAATTCGGGGAAGTGCAGTATTTTTGGGATTTCTCTTATGTTTAGGTTTAGGTCTTATTCTAGGATGCATATATAAGTAATGTTCCACCCCCATACTCATTGTAACTCAGATTTAACATATTATAGTGCAAGATCCTGGCTTGGTAGTGCCCCCAGACGTAGTCAAACATATTGACGAACTGGGTAAACAATTTCTTGTGTCTTTTCTCTGCTTTATTTCTTGTGCTTGTTTGTGGTGCTATTATTTTCTTGGGATATTGCTTGGGTGTTGGAGGGTCAATTCCACAACAGAAACAACACCAAGTAAGCGGGCGCTTGGTGAGTCACGGGCGCGCGCCTAGAATGCGCGCCTGGAATGCTGCTTGGCTGGTCGGTCGTCTCCTCTACATCATACTAGAAACCCCATTTAGTTTCTTTGCATCGTGTGATTTCCCTTCCTCTAAAGCTAAGCAGACTAAATTAGCAAACATGACAGCGGTTGGTGTGTGCATATTTGAATTTGTATATGCGAACAAGAATTGAGATCAATCTAGTTCTCTCGGGCAATGTCATCATTCTTTAAAACCATCTTTCGAGGTCAAACCCTTAGTATTTGCTTCACTGAAAGAAGGCAAACCAACATTCCTGTATTTACCAAATTTCCGAATGTACATCGCTGAATACAGTAAGTTTAAGCAAAAAGTTCTAAAATGCACAATCAAAGTTAAACCTTTTTCTTCCTTCTTTTTTGTTTCTTCAACTATTTTCCAGACATTTATAACTGCCCCACTTATAGCGTAGACTGCTGGGTGCTTGAATCCTTGTGTTATTGTTATTCTTATTTATATGTTTAATTTTCATTTACAAAATACCAAGTAATTATCTCTTTTCACGTTTCTTCAGAGAGGCAATTACAGGAGCACAAATTAAAAAAATATACGAGCTTCATCTTCTACGCATGGAAGCCGTTAATGCAAGCGATGTGCACCGATAAACCAATAAGCTATCAGTTAGATGGAAGATTGGTTTGCATCCTGCAAATATCCCTATTACAAAACTGCCACACAAGTTAGCAGCCCAATCAAAACTTAGCAATTTACGAGTCTATATATTATGACCTGAAATATGTGCCTCGAGGATTTGGATGAAGATATGAAAGAGATTTCTTAGAGAAATCCTTCTCCCTTCTTATGTTTCTTGTCTGTGGTCTATTGTTATGTCCTGTTTCTATATGTTTTGGAAATTCTTAGAGAGTTGTATGATTTAGTAACTTTAATAACTCACTTGGGCGTTCTTCTGAGCAGTGAATGGCTAAGTATGAGAATAAAAGAAAGAAGGGTTAGTAATTTCTCGATTTCATCGTTAAGCTACTATGTTTGTTGCAGTTTTGGTGGATGTTCAATACTTAGACCACCATATCGGTTTCACTGGATCCAATGTACAAGCATTTAATACATCAACTATGACGCGAACAAGTTTTTTTCCCCTCCAAATTCAGGGATTTTTTTTATTGCAATTGGAAAACTGACCTTAAGAGCTGGTCATGGAGTTTTGTTGACCTGACTGTTTTGGTCGACACGAAGGTTGCCTCGAACAAGATGGTCCTTAAAATCATCGAAGTTATCTAGAGTCCTTAGAGAAGGAAGTCCACAAATTGGTTAACTTTGTTTCTGGGTCATCTCCCAAAAGGCCTCGTACTAATGAAGTGGGTACCTTGGAATTATTTTCTCAATTGCCGATGTGGGAGATTGGGTTGCATCCCAACACCTTTGACCACCCACAAGGATATAAAGCCAAGTCTAGGAGGTCTACTCTTATTTAACACGCAATACCCGGAACCAGAACAGAATGAATCAGGTCGCCCAAATGTCAGTTTAAATATTCAGCCCGCTTACCAACCGAAAATTATTTGGATGAAGAAACAAACATAAGAGCAGTTGATTTCATTATAATAACGAAAGCCCATCCATACCTAGTTAATTTCGACACTTAATCTCAAACTAGGAGTCCAACAGCTACATCTAGGCCGCATGTTGCAGCACGACAACGTCTTGGTCAAAGAACAAGGATCTTGAAACTCATATATTTGGATGAAGAAACAAACATAAGAGCAGTTGATTTCATTATAAACCCATTTTTTTAATGCTATCTTATTGAACTCTGACAAATATACATTAAAATATATATATATAGGGTCGTGCTCCTGTGAGAACCTAAATATCGTGAGAACCGTGAGAACTTGGATACATTAGGTTTTTATCTAATTTATCAAATGGTTCACTTGGATACATTGGATATATTACTTGGATACATTAGGTAAAAATTAATGTATCCAATGGTTCACTTGGATACATTAGCTTCTTACCTAATATATCCGAGTTCTCACGGTTCTCACGATATTTAGGTTCACATTTGAGCACCTACCTACCTATATATATATATATATATATATATATATATATGACGCTGCCAAAAACGTACCGGACCAGCCTTTCGTCTAACGGTTCGGATAAATCCAGCAAAGAGAACTCCTCGAACGGATCTACACACACGAAACAAGCAAACGTAAACTAGCCGGGGCTTCACCGTCGAAGGCCCTCCGGCATGAGAGTAAGAATACGGTCTGTATGAGAAAAATAGAGAGAAATCAATTGCTTAGAATTAGAGCCAAAAGAGTTCATTACCCGTTACTTGTATGGAGGACATGTTTATATAGGTGTAGGTGAATGAGTCCTGACTTGTCAAGAAAGTCAAAGAGCCTGCATTGATGTAGGTGTAGACACCCCGATCTCGCACCCCTTAAACCAAACCTTAAATCGGTCTAAACGCGATAATTGACCTAAAACCACATAATTGGCCGTTCGGGACTACCGTACGCCTTATCGGTGCATCGGATGGGAAAACCGAGTCCGGATTTATGATCAGGGCTCAAAACCGAGTAAACGGGGATATTCTAAAAAATCGCGCGCGCGGACCACGGAGCGGACCACGCACCCTAAAAAGCCTTTTACCGGCCATCTTATGCATTTAAAAATATATTTATAATATTCCTTGCTTATTAAAATATTTCAGATATACCGGCGTGATCAGAAAAATATTCCGAAGAACTTTCATGTTGGGCCCGCGGACAACCGGGACACTGGTACGCGCACATCGGGACAGTTGCGGAGCAGGAGGACGGAGCCGAAAATGATGAGTGGCATGACCACAAAACGTGGCTGGCTATTGGCTTTGCAATTTGGTGAGTCACATTGCAAGGGACATTTTGGTCCAAGAAAAGTCACCTCCCTCCTCCCTAAATGGCCTAAGAAAGGGGCATTCATTTAACACAATCCATCCTCATTCTCCATAACTCTCCAACACAATTCATTCACCTCCTTCCATCTACTCCACTTCATCCTCACTTCTCTCTCTTGTTCTTGCTCCCACCAAGACACCACCACTACTCCACCACTCCACCACCACTAAATCACCACAAAACAACCACAAAAACACCCTCAAACACAAGCAACTCAAGCAAACAACCACACAATCTCCATCCATTCATTCAAACAACAACTCAAATCAAAACAAAAAAAGAAGTCTTCCCTTGGGTAGACAAAGGAAGCACACCCCCCATCCTAATCTAGGTAAGAAGGTAAGAAGCATATGTAAGTGGTAAGAGATGTAAGTATTTGCATGGTTTAGTTTGGGGTCTAGCCATTAGATGGCTAGACCCTCATGTTCTTTCCTGTAATATTTGTTGAATCATGCAAATCTCCATGTAAATATGTTGTAAATATTCAAAATTCAGCTCCATCATGTAAATATGAGTCTTATGTTCATTTCATGTTCATTCTCAAGCTTTAAATGAAAGGTTTTAGTATGAAAATGAAGTTTCTTTCAAAATATATACAACCTGTCCACTTTTTGCTTCTTCATGTTTATCCACGTTTTTGTTCATATTTGTTACCAAATAGATACTTGTAAATGTTAATAACATGTTAATAAACAAGTTCTCAAAGTTTCATGGCTTGTTTCCAAGATTTGATCATGTTTTGAGGTCCATCTTCATGCTACTTGCAACCAGTTCATGTACTCTGTTCAGCTCATGCTTTTCATGACCTTTGTAATCCATCATAACTTTATTTCTGGACTTATCTCAAAGAATGAAAGTTTCTTCTTACATATTTAAGATGATGCATGCCAAGTTTCGTGGTCTTATTGTAAGTTTTGGTAAATATTTTTGTAGTTCAGACATGCTGCCCTGTTTGCTGCACTTCTGACCACTCTCTGTTTTCATGCCTAAAACTCTATAAAAATTAGTTTTCAAATTAAGGTCAAAACATGTAATTTGTTCTTAACAGACTAATAAAAATTTTAATATTTTTAGATTAATTTTGTGACCTCAGAAAAGTCCTCTTTCCAATTTTTAAACAAGTATTTACTCCCAGATTAACAATTTCCAGATTCTGACATCTAAATGTCAGAGGTCTTTTGAAGCAATTAAACTAATTTTGTTCACAAACTGTTTTCCATGATTCATATTAAATATGTGATATTCAAGTTTCATGTTTTTTGTTTCTTCAGATTCATGAGTTATGATGGTGTAAATTTGCAATCAAAGTCTGACATGCCATGTTCTTCCTGTTCTGGGCAGATGTGTGCTAATTTTCCTTGCATGATTTGAGCATGATAAACTAATCCAAAAATTAATAAACAATTCATACGTGTTCTATAACATGTTGGGAGTCAATCCCAAGTTTTATTTATGGATTTGGATTAGGTTTGGTCAGGTACATTATTTCTTGAACAGAAGGTGGTCCAGATTTGCAGCACAACTCTTTTGCTTGGACATTCATTTATGGGATTTGTCTCCCATTTTGTATATAATTTGTATAATCTCTACATGTACACAATCCCTCTCCCCTTGAATGTTTCCTTGTCTATGTGATTCAAAACCATTTTCAAAAACCAATCGGGAGTCCACCCAAATTGGTTCCCGGTTGTGACCTAAAATTGAATCGACCTAGATTAGGTGGCACCTTTGTACATAAACACACATTTTTCTAAAGTTAGGACATAAAAGGAATTTTCAAAAAGGAAAATTAAAAGCAAGCGTAGGTGGAAGCATGCTAGAGACCGAAAGGGCGAGCGGAGTGCCTAACACCTTCTCCTCCGTAACATAGCCCCCGAACCCACTTCTTTTTCAAAACAAAAGGTTTTATCTCTATTTTCCTTAAATAAAATGAGGTGGCGACTCTACTTTTCAAAACTCGAGCAGGGTAACCATTATGAGAATTCGAGCGCGGATTAGGTTTCGAGCGCGGGCTCTCACAGTGGCGACTTCGCTGGGGACTTTTTTTCAAAAGTGGGCTAGACTCAAATATGTGCTTCCGCCATTACTTGCTTTTGCCTTATATATACATGTCCTAACTTTGTTTTGCAGGTTTCTTCCTTGTATTCGTGTAGATAAAAAGAAAAATAAAAAACGAAAACAAAAACAAAAAATGTGCTTTTTTCTTTTTTTCAAAAATCATTTTTCAAAAATTAGAGACCTCACACACGATGTACGTTTTCAAACTTTCAACTTAGCAACCGTACAAACCTTAGGGGGTGTAGCCGGCGAGTGAAGGAGGGTCACCGATCGTCCGATAGGGCTCCCGGTTTACATTTCCGCCCCAAAGCACGGCTACTAGTTGTCGCTGCAGGTGTAAGCTACATGCAAGACAACCATCAAAAGCCTCGATGTCCGAATTTTCAAAAATGACACGTCCTCGACTCTAAGCCGGTTTTTGTCTAGCAATTTCCTTTCAATCCTATGCATTTCCCAAAAGGTTATAAAGAACCTAAATGTGGATATCGATTGAAATGCTTGGATTGACCCGAAATTGTCAAGACCTTCACATAGACCGTAACCCGAATGTTGGATCCCCGAAAGAGTATAGACCCTTCGCTAGGGGCTTCGGACGGCCATTAGTACAGGTGCAAAACTTTGGTCCTATACTTTGGAGACGGTATCCACTATTCCAGGATTTAATCATTGAACGTGTCAAAATAAACCGAGGTGCTTGTCCGGCTTCCTAGGTTTTGTGCGTTGCTTGCTGTAGATACCCCGGGGGAACCACGGCTTTAGGCTCGAGCGGTGAATTATCCTAGGATGTCTAACTTGTTTTAGAGTCGCCACCTATGTTTTGAGGAACATAAGAAAAACCTATTGATTGTAGCCTAAGTTTGATTACGAAAACAGAGATTCTTTGTTTTGAGGTTCGGGGGTTAGATTACGAGATGGGAAGTACCGAAACACCCATCTCGCCCAACTAAAGTTGGTCTTGCTTGATCAAAATCTACATGAATAATAACGTTCTTCTTCTTCTTCTTCTTTAAGTCACGAAAAGGGGGTTTAAAATAGAGTTTGGAATGTAGGAGATAACTCCTTAACCAACCTCAATGAGATGAGGTGATCATTAGAGTCATGTCCCAAAATGATTTGGGTGATTGCACATTCGATTAGAGTAAAAGAGAGAGAGGAGATGAAGTAGAAAAGAAAGGAAAAGATGGACTTTTACCTACAATTTGAAGACCTTCAAATATTGCTTGAAGAAATCCTTGGAGAACCTTTAGAAAGTGATTTTGGTATAGTTTTTGTAAGTTCAATCTTCGGTCCTTGAAAATGGAGGTAAAGAGAGGTTTTTATAGGTGAAAGAGGGGTGTTTTTGGTGCCAAAACTCAGTCACCAAGAAATCCTTCCCGGGCAAAATCCTGTAAATTGAGCAAGGGAGGGAATCCTGGCCAGAAATCTGTAACTGACGCCCAGAGGCGCGCGCTTCCTGCTTTGGGGGCGGGAGGCGCGCGCGCCTGGCTCCTCCTATCGGAGGCGCGCGACTCAGAGAAGGCAATTTTGACAGAATGGACTAGAAAGTCAGCCCTGTCATTCAGTTTAGTCCCTAGACTTAACGAAGTCAGTCAGGACCTTAACGAAAGTGACAGAAACTAACGAGAAACACTTAAAATAGGGAGAAACACAAGATCAAATGTGCAATCGGGGTGAGCGGTCCAAGGCGGGGTGTCTACAGAGCCCCTCGGCGATGTGGATTACAACGCAAAACGCGTCGACGAAAGTTAAAAACACCCGCCGAGGACATCACCAAGAAAAGGCAAAGACTCGATGAAAGCAGGAATTTGAAATTGCGAGAGATAGCGGTGCGCTCCCTGTGTGAGCGGCTTTTGTTGATAGAGGGGGTGGCATGATCCGTTAGGTGAACCTGCCGGCTGAATGTTTTGAATGAGGCCGTTAGTGAACCAGTTTGATGAATCCGTTAGTGAATCCCTTGAATGAGTCCGTTAGTGAACCCTTGTTGATGAATCCGTTAGTGAATCCGTTTGATGAATCCGTTAATGAATCCCTTGGATGAGTCCGTTGGTGAACCCTTGTTGACGAATCCGTTAGTGAATCCGTTTGATGAATCCGTTAGTGAATCCCTTGGATGAGTCCGTTGGTGAACCCTTGTTGACGAATCCGTTAGTGAATCTGTTTGATGAATCCGTTAGTGAATCCCTTGGATGAGTCCGTTGGTGAACCCTTGTTGACGAATCCGTTAGTGAATCCGTTTGATGAATCCGTTAGTGAATCCCTTAGATGAGTCCGTTGGTGAACCCTTGTTGACGAATCCGTTAGTGAATCCGTTTGATGAATCCGTTAGTGAATCCCTTGGATGAGCCCGTTGGTGAACCCTTGTTGACGAATCCGTTAGTGAATCCGTTTGATGAATCCGTTAGTGAATCCCTTGGATGAGTCCGTTGGTGAACCCTTGTTGACGAATCCGTTAGTAAATCCGTTTGATGAATCCGTTAGTGAATCCCTTGGATGAGTCCGTTGGTGAACCCTTGTTGACGAATCCGTTAGTGAAATCCGTTTGATGAAATATTGCTTTGAAGTCTCGTGCCACTTGGAGTCACACTTAACTTTTTGAATTGTAGGGTGCGGGCACAGTTGACCGCGACCAGAAAAATGTTCCTGCTGGGGATGAAATGTTGAGATTGACTCTTGAGGGGGGTGTGGCACCCGTGACAGAACTTAGGGAGTTCGGAATCCGTGGGAGGACGGCCTACTTTTGAGTGTGAGTTTTTATCCTACTTTCAATTTTTTTTTTTTGACATGCCTTAAGGGCGGACCAAGAGAATGTGTGCCCAACTGGGTGTCCGAGGACAGGGGCTGTGTCTTGATTTAGGTTGGATATCTCTGACAAGGCCTTTTCTTGAAGTGATTTAGACTTGGGGGGCGCGCGCTTTCCTATGTAGGCTTGGGACGCGCGCGCATTTCATACTTCTGGCGGGTGGCGGAATTCCGGGCTTGACATTTGCTGACCAAAAGAGCCCGCAACAACTATAATATCATCTTCTGTTCGACCACTTGATTATCACAGCTCCTTTCTGCCATTCTTGAACATCATATTATTGCTTAACTTTGCTTGTGATCAACATTTTCCATGGCTTCCAATTCTTTTGCCCTTGATGCCAAGGTTGTTAGTGAGTATGAAAAGGACTTGGGCACTTTTGTGTATTCTTTCAAGACCCATCCCAACAAGGCCTTCATTAAAGACTTCGGGTTCTGAATTCTTTTTACCTTGCGGACGTTGAAGCCGGATTGGGATTTGTTGAGAGCTGCCGCGGATTTCTGGGATTGCGACAGTCATACCTTCAACCTTTCAGCTAATGAGATGGTGCCGACTGTTGACCATTTCGGGGCCATCCTTGGTATGCCTTTGGCCGGTCGGATTGCTGTCCCTAAATATCACCGTGGCGCCATCGACTCTTGAGTTGAGTTACTGAATCTCCCTGTTGAGGATGTGAGGAAGATGTTGCACGGTACCGTGATTGACATAATTGAGTTGCCGATGTTCTTCAGTTTATACTCGGAGGACCCGGTGGTTCAATCTTTCAAAAGGAATTCCATGGCCGTTTGTCTCTTCAGCGAAGTACTGTTTGTTACACCCTTCGGGACTGCGGACGTGCAGTTGGCTGAGATTATTTTGCAAGCTAAGGAGCAGCAATTTAGTGTAATCCCTATTATTGTAGGGGAGACGTTGCACGGCCTTGATGAGTTACATAGGACGGGCAAGATGTGTCGGGGAAGCCCTTTGCTCTTGACCATATGGCTCCGAGAACACTTCAGGATTTATTCTCCGGATGGTGATTTGTCTCCTTTTGCTGTTCATAGGAGGAAGTTGTTGATCCTGGATTTATCTGAAGATGGTTGGAATAAATTCTTTGCCTCTCGGGTGACCGTTGATATTGAGTGGTGTCCTTCTTCTTGGGGTCTTCGTCCTTTTATGGAGTGGACTCTTGGTTTTCAGCACGTGGTTGTACCCGGTTTGAGAGATTCTTCATTTTACCCGCCAGAGCGGGTTCTGCGGCAGTTCGGTCGCCAACAGACAATTCCTTTCCTGAGGGACGGAATGCTTCGTCCAGTTGCTTACATGGGTCCTGACTTCTCGAGTGAGCTTCAGTCGGCTTGGGGAGATGACCGCAACCGTTGGGCTTTTGCTCCTCTGCATCGGGGGAGTGTCTTCCTTCCCG
Organism: Campanula takesimana; assembly: GCA_026119855.1. Taxonomy (NCBI): domain Eukaryota; kingdom Viridiplantae; phylum Streptophyta; class Magnoliopsida; order Asterales; family Campanulaceae; genus Campanula; species Campanula takesimana. The sequence continues at coordinate 1,013,818 of JAOWBW010000260.1, read as the reverse complement.
AGAGCTACTTGGATTATTTATTTGGCACCCTTTACCGTGGCATCACTTGGGTTGATGTGCTTCGTGCCGAGTTGTTGGGAAAGGGTTTTGAGCCTAGCATCACTTTGAGATATAGGGAGGCTGCTGCTGATTCGAGTAACATTATCGTTGACCCTTTCGGTACTCCTTTGGATGACTTTTATGCTAGGAGACGTGTTGCAACACAGAAGGTTTCGGTGCGTATTAGTGCTCCTTTGTTACCCAAGAAGAAAAGGATTGAGAGACGATCGGGTGGTCCTTTGAAAGCTAAGAGAAAATTGGATTTTTCTTAGTACCCTAAGAGATTGCAATTAGACCACTTTGTTTTAGGATTTAATATTTTGATGTATTTTGTTGCTCAATAAATCCGTTGTAATGGCTTGAATAATTCATTGAATGAATAAGAATTGCATTTTTTTATTTGAAGTGAATTGGGTATTTTTGTTATGTTTTAGACCGCACCCGAAGGTTGCCTACGTTCCTCCAGTTGGGAGGCTCAGGTCTTCGTAGTTCAAACAAACAAAGACCATTTTTTTTTTTTTTTTTTTTTTTTTGTGTGCACCCTGTTTTTTGCCTAGACCGCCCTTTCGGGTTTTCAATCTAGCGGGCTTCTTTTTTGCACGTGCTCTAATTTTTGCCTAGGCCGCCCTTGCGGGTTTTCAACCTAGCGAGCGATTTATTTATTTATTATTTTTTTTTTTTATGGTCTTTGTTTATTAAGCGTATAACCTCTTGAGCTTGTCGAGGTTGACCTCCTTTGGCAGCTGGTCATCATCTAAATCCACGAGCCGGACTGCACCACCGCTTAGTATCTTTTTGACCACGTACGGACCGATCCATCAGAGTCCCCATTTCCCCAGGGGATTCATGGCATTAGGAGGATGTTGTCTTCAGACCAAATCTCCCACATTGATGTTTCGAGGCATCACTTTTTTGTTGAAAGCTCTTGCCATCCTTTGCTGATATGCCCTCGTGCGTTCGAGTGCTCTTAACCTTTTTTCGTCGAGTAAGGCTAGCTGTTCGTATCGAATTTGCATCAAGTTGACCTCGTTGACTTGATTCTCGAGGAGGACCCGTAGAGATGGGACTTCATGTTCGATAGGGAGTACGGCTTCAGAACCATAGACTAATGTATAAGGAGTTTCTCTTGTTGCGGACCGTATTGATGTGCGGTAGCCCCACAATGCTAATGGTAGCTTCTCGGGCCAATCCCTTCCTGTTGAGGCCATTTTCTTGATGATGGTCTCGATGGTTTTATTTGCTGCTTCGACTGCGCCATTTGCTTCGGGACGGTAAGGAGATGACTTGTGCTTGGTGATCTTGTATTCTACCAAAAGTGCATCAATTTATTTCTTAAAGTGAGAGCCGTTGTTGGAAATGATTTCATGAGGCACGCCGTATCGGCACATGATATTAATCTTTACAAATTCGGCCACTTTCTTTGCGTTGAGGGTCCGATAGGCTTTTGCTTCGACCCACTTTGTGAAGTAGTCGACTGCCACTAGGACGAATGACTGCCCATTGCTCCCGGCAGGATGAACTTTACCGATGATGTCTATCCCCCAATAAGAGAAAGGCCAAGGTGTGACCATGTTGTAAAGTTGTGAGGGTGGAGCATGTTACAGATTAGCGTGGAATTGGCACTTGGCACACCTTTTGACTTTCTCGATACAGTCTCGTTCCATAGTGCTCCAATAGTAACCAATGCGAAGTATCTTCTTGACTAGCCTAAACCCATTCATGTGGGGTCCACATTCTCCTTCGTGCACTTCACACATTATCTCTTGAGCTTCGGCCTCATTGGCGCATAAGAGATTGATCCCGTCGTGGTGCCTTTTATAGACTCGGTCCCCAATCAGTATGTACCGAGAGGCTATCCTTTGCAGAGCTGCTTGAGACTTCTTATTGCTATTCTTGGGATAAGTGCCATCTTTGAGGAAGTTCATGATATCCGAATACCACGGAGAGTTTGTTTGCATCTCGTTGATCTCGATACTCATGCAATATGCCGGACTGTTCCTTCGAGCAATTTTGAAGGGCTTCACCATTTTCCCTTTGGACATTTCGACTAATGAAGCTATAGTGGCCAGTGCATCGACGAAGCGATTCTTATCCCTTGGCAGGTAGTTGAAAGTGATCTCTTGGAATTGTTCAACCAGTTCTTCAAGGTGCTGACCATACTGTTGGAGAGTCGGGTCTTGGGTTCGCCACTTTCCCGATTGCTGATTGATAACGAGCAAAGAGTCGCCGAATACTTCTAGTTCTGTGATGTTTCTGTCGAGAGCTGCTTCGAGCCCCGCTATACATGCTTCGTACTCGGCAATGTTGTTGGTAGCTTCGAATTCCAGGCGGATGGCAATGGGAGTGTAGATGTCTTTTGGATCGACAAGCAATACTCCTATACCAAAACCATGTTTATTGGCGGCGCCATCGAAAAAAAGTTGCCACTTAATTTCTTCGGTTGCAGTACAAATTAAATGCTCGTCGGGGAACTGTACATCTTCCCCCTTCACTTCGTCACACGGGAATTCGGCAAGCTGGTCACTGAACACTTTCCCCCTGACGGATTTTAGTGTGACGTAAGTGATATCGTAGCCGGCGAGCATGAAGTACCATTTGGCTATTCTTGTTGACATGAAAGGCTTCTCGAAGATGTAGCGGAGCGGGTCCACCTTTGCTACTAGATTGATCGGAAAAGCTTCCATATAGTGTTTGAGCTTTTGAGTGACCCAAACCAATGCTGCACATGACTTCTCTAAGACAGAGTAGTTCTTTTCGCCTCCTTGGAATCGGCGACTGACAAAATAAATGGCATTCTCCTTTGTTGACTCTCGTTGCTCTTGTGCTAACATAGCCCCTAGGGCTTCATCATTGACAGTGAGACAGAGCAACAGAGGTTTCTCCTTGTGCGGCGGAGCTAGAACGGGAGGGCACATCAAGTAATGCTTCACTTGGTCGAAGGCTTCTTGGCACGCGTCGGTCCATTCTAGAGCCACATTCTTCTTGAGTAGCTTGAAGATTGGCTCGCACATGGAAGTGAGTTGGTGCACAAACCGACTGATGTACTGCAGTCTGCCCATGAAACCTTTGATTTCCTTCTGCGTCTTTGGAGGAGGCATGTCAATGATTGCCTTGATTTTGGAGGGGTCTATTTCAATTCCCCTTTCAGTGACCATAAAACCAAGAACTTTGCCTCGGATAACCCCGAACGTGTACTTTGCAGGGTTGAGCCTCATTTTGTGTTGACGAAGCCTTTCGAAGAACTTGCGGAGATTGATTAAATGTTGACCATCGGTCCCTTTGGAGTGAATGATCATGTCGTCCACATAGACCTCGATTTCTTTGTGAATCATATCGTGGAACAAGTCTGTTACAGCTCTATGGTAGGAAGCCCCAGCGTTTCTTAACCCAAATGGCATGACTGTCTAGCAAAAGGTACCCCACGGTGTTGTGAAGGCTGTCTTGTGTTGATCTTCTTCGGCCATGAGAATCTGATTGTACCCAGCGAACCCATCCACGAATGAGCGAACCTCATAGGCAGCAGTGGAGTCGACCAGCATGTCGATATTAGGGAGTGGAAAATCATCCTTTGGGGAAGCTTTGTTTAAATCCCGGAAGTCCACACAAACTCGAACCTTGCCGTTTGCCTTCCTGACTGTCACAATGTTGGCTAACCATGTCGGATACTCGATAACCTTGATGAAACCCACCCTGAGGAGCTTCTCAATTTCTTCTTTGACCTGCAGAGACCATTCTGGCTTGATCTTTCTGAGCTTCTGCTTTACTGGCCTGGCATCTTCTCTGATCGGAATCCTGTGCTCTGCCACCTTTCTGTCCAAACCCGGCATGTCTTTGTATGACCATGTGAACACATCCACGAACTCCCGTAGTAATGCAGTAAATCTGTCTTTATCGTCCCCCTTGAAGAAGCTTCCAATCTTAGTTTCTTTTGGCTCTTCTTCGGTACCCAGATTAACAACATGCAATTCTTCGTCAGCCTTTGGACCATTCTCACCACGACTACGGACTTGTTGAGAAAGTTCATTTAAGTATGTTGTGTTTTCGTGGTCTATTTCATCATAATTTGAATCGTTATTAACTTGTTCGTTAAATTCATTATTAGTTAATTCATCATTTATGATGTTTGCAATCTCAGGGTACTTAGAAATGTCAAATTTTTCATTAGCAAAGAAAGGAAACACACGCTCGGCTATGGCCTCCAAATCCTCTTGGGTGAGGGTATTAGAGACACTCTCGGACTCAAAAGTAAGTGTGAGCCGCTCTTCCTTTGTTACTGTGCGGGGTATGCAACCCATTTCTTGGACTAAGAATTCTTCGGATACCACGGGCCCTTTCGTTGAATACCAATTGTTGATCGGCTCGGAGCTTGGCGGGATCTCACTGATAGTCTCGTTCATGATGACGGTGTCATGGATGGCGTTGACTTGGCATTCATTCATCATGGCAAGCTTTTCGAACATGGAGGCTAAATTTGTCAGTTCTTCCCCCACGGTGATTTCTGTCTCGGACTCTATAGTTGCCTTCCTTCCCCACCATTTACGGGGCGACATGGGAGTTTGTTCCCTTTCGGATTTCTGGATCTCACAATCGGAGAAGATTTCGAGACCGGGCTTTTTGACACCCTTATTGTTAACCCACGGCTCGGGAAAGATCATGTATGGAACGTCTTCCCCTTGGCGGACAAAATAACCATTCAACGTCTTGCGGTAAGGCCTTAGATTAGGGACCTCATAACGACGGCCTTCTTTACGAGCTCGGGCCTTTTCGCTTTTGATTGCTCGCTCTTGTTTCAAGTCTTCTTTGGAAGTCTCGTACCCCAAACCGAATGTGTTCTTGACGAATGGGACTCGCACAGGATGTAGGATTCCTTGTTGATATTTCCCTAGGCCTAAACCAGGGAAGTAGTCCATATTCCTCATCATGCGGAGGACTTTGTGTTTGCTGGGGGTCCATGATCCGTTTCCCCCTTCTTTGTCAATAGCGTTGATTGAGACGCCGGAGAGAGTGGAGTCTGGTAAACCATGCTGCACTTGGTGGACGGGCTCACCTTTTCTGTGGATAGTGACGTTTTCAGCCATGACGGTCACTATTTCATCACCATTTCGGATCTTGACACATTGGTGGAGAGTTGACGGTACGGCATTAGCACTGTGAATCCATGGTCGTCCCAAAAGTAAGTTGAACGAGGCCGGGATATCAAGCACTTAGAATGGAACGGACATAACCATGCTTCCAAACTCGATGTCTATTTCGATCATACCCATGACTGTACGGGCGGTGCTGTCATAACCTCGGATTACTTGAGTAGAAGGCTTCAAATCGGAATCCTTAAGCCCCAGTATGCCCATGATTCTGCCAGGCATGAGATTGAGTGCGGAACCACCGTCCACTAAGACTCTTGAGATGGGCCTCCCCCTTGCTCGTACCTTGAGGTAAATAGCCTCGTTGTGATCGGAACCAAAGGGTGGAAGGTCCATATCGGCAAATGTTATGACATTGCCAAAATGAATGTGACCGATCATTGCCGTGAGGTCCTCGGGAGTAGTATCGGGAGAAACTGATGTATCATCGAGATTGCGGATGACAAGATCTCGGTGTTTCTTTGATGATGCAATGAGGTCCCAAATAGAGATGTTGGCTTGAGTTTTCTTGAGTTGGACAAGTAGAGGATCTTCGGGAGTGTTGCGAGCTTGCGGCCTTTGAGAAGAGGAGCTCGGTGCGGAAGTGGAAGCGTTGCTTGCTATGATTCGACCGGATCGAGTTAGCATGTTGACGTTCCCATCTTGCTTCTTTTTCCTATTCTCTAGTACTTCCCTCATCACCTCATCGTAAGTCACTACATAACAAGAATTGTCAAGTTTATTCATAACATTGGGGCCCCCATTCACAATTGGGATTGAATGGGTGGTCCCCTCGAGTTCTCCTATCTCTATTACATTGACATACTCGTCATTAGCCACTACAAATTCTTTCTTATCTATGAGATCTTGAATAACATTGCGGAGAACGAAGCAATCCTCGGTGGTGTGGCCACTATATTGGTGGTAGCCACAATATTTGTGGTGAGCATGATTGGGGTGGATCGTCTTGGGTTGGTACCCTTGCACGGGTGTGACTTGACCCTTTGCCTTGAGGACCTTGAACACTTCGGTTTGAGTCATGCCTTGGAGAGGTGTGTAGACACGGTCACTTCGGGACTTCTTCCCTTGGGGTGGAGGAACCCTTTTGTAATTCCCTTTGTCAATAGTGACGGCGTTGACCGAGGCCTCTTTTGTGGAGTTGGAAGCGGCCTTGTAGCGGTAAGTAGGAGTGTCCTTCTTAATCTCCTTGAGCAAGTCATCCATGCGTACCCCCGCCTCATACATTTGGGAGAAGTCGGAGTAGCAAGCCCCACTTAGGTGGGTGCGGAGATCAATCTTGAGACACTTGAGAAAGATGTCCATTTGCTCTTTTGTGTTTGGCCTCTCAACAATTTCAGAGAGTTTATCATTCCATCTCCTTGTGAAGTCGATGAAGGACTCATTGTCTCGTTGAGTAGTGTTCTCTAGCTCTTTCCTTGTGGGCCGGTGAGTGGTGTTGCCTTGGTATTGGTTCTTGAAGGCAAGCATGGCGGAGTCCCAATCAAGACGGACAGTGAGCGGGAGAGTAGCATACCAATCTTTTGCTGCCCCCTCGAGAGTAAGAGGAAAGCATTGAGCCATCACCTTGGGGGAGACCTTCTTCGGAACCATTGCCCAAATATAAGTCTCAATGTGAGCCATGGGACAAGAGTTGCCCTTGAATTTGCTTATGTCGGGCATCTTGAACTTATCGGGAAGAGCGGCCATAGTACTCATGAGGATGGATGATTGATAAAGGCTTGTGTCGGAGCCTTTCCCCATGTTGAGCCCATTAAATTTTTGGTCGATGTAGGCCATGATAGAATCCACCATTTTGGGCTCATTGTTCTCGGAACTTGGTTCCCCCATTTTCTTGGTGCGGGTGTTGACATAAGGACTTTTGAACAAACCCTCGGTCCATTCGGATTCATCATCATTATTCTTGTTCTTTCCCTTGGCAAGGTTGGTGAGCTTTTCTTTCATTAGTTCCATTTCGGCCTCGTGGGCCTCCCTTTGGCTGTCGAGGTGGGATTGCCAAATGTCGTCTTTGCTTTGTGCCTCCTTGTCAAGGGTGGAGACTTGCTCTTGGAGGAGTTGGACCATGGTTGAGAGCTGTTCGAGAGACATGGTGTTGCTGCTGCCGGTCATGGTTGATGTTGGAGCTGTTGGAGTGATCTCTTCACGGACTAACCGATTTACTGAATCCCGGTAGACTCTGTAAGTACCAATTGAACCTATATTGCAGAAGAGGCCCTTGTCAGTCTTGAGTAACACTTGCGGTCCATGAAGAGGCTTAGAACACACAGTTGGGCACACGACTCGAACCACATAAGAAAAGACTCTTTTTTTTTTTTTTTTTTTTTTTTATAAGTCGGAGGGAATGAATCCCTTTTTGGGGTTTCTAAGAAAATAATGGAATCATCACACTAATATATAGACCATCTCGCGGTCCCATATACTCATCGGATTCCATCACGCTTGTGAATCCTACATGTATCGGGATTAAACTAAATTAATGTAGTAAAGCATACATGCGGGGACGGATTTTTATTTTCGTCCAAAATAACCACTTTTGGGGACGGATTTTTATTGCGTCCGTTTCAACAAGTTGGCATGTATGATTTGAAGATATTAGTTTAGGGAAATCACGGTACATGGAAACCGACTTGGGTCATGGAGTGTTAGACCCTAACTAGAATTGTGTGGCTTGTGCTCGGCTTGAATATGAGGCTCAAAGGTTACCCCCGGCATGTAGTCTTGAACTACGCCACGGGCTGAGGTTTACCGCTTCGAAAGAGCCAAGGTCTGGTGGAGCTTGAAACTTTTTAGGACGGGCCTCGACGGGTTTGGGGTTGGACTTGTGCGACTCGATAGTGAGCAGTTCATAGGAATATGTGCATGTAGTGTGAGGTCTAACAAGTGACAAAATTTTTATTTTATTTTATTTTTTTTGAAAAGAAAGAAAAACACACAAACACATAAGCACATAAAATTACAACTCCCGGATCACCCGTGTGACCGGTAAATAAAACACAAAATTAAAACAGTCTGAGGGTTTAATTCTGTTCTGATGCAGGCAACTGTGCCCATACCCCACTGTTCTGCTCAGTCACTGAAACCTGTTTCCGTTCTGGGAATCAACCCAGAAGCGTGCGCCTCTGAGTGCTGATGTGATACGCGCGCGCATGGTGCAATGCTTATGGGAGGCGCGCGCTTCTGGGCACACCTGTCAGAATGTCAGACTTTGGACTCAGGGGATTGCCCTGGTCCTATGTTCATATTGTAAACCCTGCAGAAGTGATTAGTGCAGAATAGCAGAAGAAGAAGATGAAGAACATGAAGAAGTGGGCAATTCTGTTTCTTGATGCGGGATGCGCGCGCCTTAGGCTTAAGAGGCCAGACGCGCGCGCCTCCCCCATCAGGAATCAGAATGCCCAGAAAAGATGTAGATTTTGATCAGAATGCAAGTTTAACCCTCAAATGAATCCCCAGCAGAGTCGCCACTGTAGATACCCCGGGGGAACCACGGCTTTAGGCTCGAGCGGTGAATTATCCTAGGATGTCTAACTTGTTTTAGAGTCGCCACCTATGTTTTGAGGAACATAAGAAAAACCTATGGATTGTAGCCTAAGTTTGATTATGAAAACAGAGATTCTTTGTTTTGAGGTTCGGGGGTTAGATTACGAGATGGGAAGTACCGAAACACCCATCTCGCCCAACTAAAGTTGGTCTTGCTTGATCAAAATTTACATGAATAATAACGTTCTTCTTCTTCTTCTTTAAGTCATGAAAAGGGGGTTTAAAATAGAGTTTGGAATGTAGGAGATAACTCCTTAACCAACCTCAATGAGATGAGGTGATCATTAGAGTCATGTCCCAAAATGATTTGGGTGATTGCACATTCGATTAGAGTAAAAGAGAGAGAGGAGATGAAGTAGAAAAGAAAGGAAAAGATGGACTTTTACCTACAATTTGAAGACCTTCAAATATTGCTTGAAGAAATCCTTGGAGAACCTTTAGAAAGTGATTTTGGTATAGTTTTTGTAAGTTCAATCTTCAGTCCTTGAAAATGGAGGTAAAGAGAGGTTTTTATAGGTGAAAGAGGGGTGTTTTTGGTGCCAAAACTCAGTCACCAAGAAATCCTTCCCGGGCAAAATCCTGTAAATTGAGCAAGGGAGGGAATCCTGGCCAGAAATCTGTAACTGACGCCCAGAGGCGCGCGCTTCCTGCTTTGGGGGCGGGAGGCGCGCGCGCCTGGCTCCTCCTGTCGGAGGCGCGCGACTCAGAGAAGGCAATTTTGACAGAATGGACTAGAAAGTCAGCCCTGTCATTCAGTTTAGTCCCTGGACTTAACGAAGTCAGTCAGGAACTTAACGGAAGTGATAGAAACTAATGAGAAACACTTAAAATAGGGAGAAACACAAGATCAAATGTGCAATCGGGGTGAGCGGTCCAAGGCGGGGTGTCTACACTTGCACTTCAACCTTTCTCAAAAATGATTTTGTTCCTTATACTTTTCTTCTCTTTGTTCTTTTATTCTTGTACATAAAAGAAAACTCGTGTCAAAATCTAAAACATTCTTCTTTCAATCCATTCTTATAAAGGGAGAATATCGCTTCTTTTTCTAGCGCGGATTATGTTTCGAGCGCGGGCTCTCACAATGGCGACCCTGCTGGGGATTGAATGTAAAACACAATTTGATTTGAAATGACTGGAGACTGACCTTGAGGTCGGCTATAATAAGCCATTCTCTTTGGGGGTTCAACCAGAGTTCAGCAATCACCCAGTGGCTCATCCATCACTAGTTACACCCGAAGCGCCAAAGTCTGTTGATGTCAGTGTTTCCTTAGAAGAAGTTTTTCATATAAATGAAAATTAGGGGCTTCAGATTCCCCAGTCAGCTCACTCCCCAGTCATCATATCAGGATCAGTCGAGAATGATATTAATAAGGCCGTTACCCTCAGTAAGGACGCCGAGCCTAAACGTGACATGTCTCCAGGTTTGAAAAGCCAATTGGGGCTTCCCAATCCCCTAACAGAGCACTCCTCAATCGAAATGGCAGAGAATAATGTTGTTGAGAAAGTCACCCCAGCTAGCCCAGAAATTCATGAAAGGGTCAATGACCCTCCCACAATTTGCTCCTCGACCGACCCGACAGAGAATGACAACACCCTAGTCAAAACTCATGATCAGAAAATTGAGCTCGAGAAGATTGTTCCAGTTGTTCCTGAAAATCAAAAGAAGCTTCAAACTCCTCTTGTAAATTGTTTTATTGCTCCAAGGACAAGGATTATCAATCTCCAACACAGTTCACCTTTAAGCGGGGAAATACAACAAAGGCTCAGCAAGCCCTTAAAAACGGCTGATCGTACCTTTAACACCCCATATGGATAGAGTAAGTCCTCTAGTGCTCCTAATCATTATGTTGCATGTTCACCCTCCTCTTCCGGTAGCAAACGCCGTAGTAGCCCAAATATGCCCACAGGATTGAAGATGGCATTACATGTCCCACCAATGAAAAAAGGGAGAAGTGATCAGTATTCAAACAACATCAGTGCCATAGGCATCGTACCATCTCATCGCTTGGTTGCACTTGTTTTGAAAATGAGGGTGAATGGAATCCTAGGCCCTGTACATCAGTACGAAATCTTTCATCCGCCACATTGGACATGGGATCGTGATAGCGCAGAGTGCTCTGTACGAAAGATGGAAGGTTATGTCCCTAAACCCCATAAGGAAGTTAGGAGCTTTGATGAATATGGTATTCCTCAGTCTAGAATGTTTTATCACTTGGTTGAAGATGGGTTGTTAAGTCCCCTAGAGGATTATCGGCCGTCACAAACATTGCCAGATGAGTGGGATCATTCTAAGTCATGTGACTACCACAGGTTCACCGGGCATACCACAGATGAATGTTTCTCACTACGTCATGCTATACAGGATCTTTTCAACCAAGGGGTACTCAGGAAACCCCTAAAACAGACTCTGTAACGTATTGTGAAGGTTATCCTAGGGGCTCATCGACCCCCAAGGAAGGTGTTCTCTTTTGTTAGATGACCGCAGTTGACCGGCGCAAGAAAATGTTTCTTTTGTTAAATGATGGAGGCTTATCGACCCGAGGGATTGTGTCTCTTTTGCTGTGAATAGGTCACACCGCCCCAACTCTAATCCTTTTTGCTTTCGGACCCGCCCTAAAACGTGCTCACTCCTTCTTTTGCTTTTCAAATCCAAGCTTGCGTGTCATCTTTTCTGTAATTTATTTGTTTGCTTGCTTGTCTTATAAAACGTGTTTTCAGTTAATGAACTCGTGTTATAATCAAGTGCTTCTTAATCACGCAAAAGATTAATCTCACTTAATTAAAAGCCAATAATAAAAATGGACTAATTTTAGACTGCGATTAATTGAGGTGAGAACTAGATCCACGAAGGTGATCATTGAAATCCACAAAGGCGATCAACGAAGGCCACAAAGGCGATCAATGGAGTTCCAAAAAAAAAAAAGGCTCAATCAACTGAGGTCCCAAAAGGCAATTTGGCACAGATCCAAGAACCGGGAACGAGAAATGGTCGTGATTACAATGCGGGTGTTATCAATTTTTCTGTGTTGTAAATTTATGTTATGTTCTGCATTTTCATCATGCATTGTAAACTTCCAAATGTTATGAGTTATTCTTTACAAATTTTTCGTTATGTTCAGCGAAAAAAAAAGCGCAAAAAAAAATAATGAAAATAATAATAATAATAATAATAAAAAAAAAATCTCGCTTTATTCTTATACATTATTCTTTGTTCATATTACATGCATCTTTCATTATTACTTCAAAGAAACATCTCGACCCCATCGAGCGAGCACCATCAACGACGGCAACTGGTGACTCTCGCTAGAGATCTTATGCTCTTAAACCGGCCTCTTACACTGAGAGGTTATAAACCCTTGCCCCAGAAATTTTGAGAGTTAAACATTTGCCCTTAACAAACCAACCTCTCAACTTTAGATTAGAGACCAAAAGTCAGACAGCCTCCAGAGACTCCCTCAAAATCGAAAACGATGACAACAGCAAAAACAATGACAAGAATGAGGAAGACCTCCCATCCACGAGGTCAACAGGCGGTGCTAATTACAATTGTTTAACGGTGTTCTCATCTCGATTTGTCACGATCTAATTTAAGTTCAAATAATTTGCATGCTTTTCTGAAATTGAAATTAATCTGATTGTGAAACCCATTTGATTTTAAATCACTTGACCATTAACGGTAGTTCAATTCTTGAGTCATTGATTTCAAATGTGAGCAATTTCCTCGAGTCTAGGGGCTTCCCCCTACTCTTGTCCTTCCGTCAATCTTTTCTGCGCAAACGCAATGTCAAAGATCCCACGGGATCTTTCTTTGCTTTCCCAACACACTGGCCTTGTGCCTTCCCCAGTCAATTCCTGTAATTTGTCACAGCAAGGGAGACAGAGGAATGTGATCCTCTGACTCTTAAAATCCAAAATCAAGGAGTATGCTCAAATGAATGAATGTGAACTGGGGCTGCGCGTCAGGTTTCAGAAATGATAAGATTGGTTTCCCGTTAATGCAGAATGGCTCGGAGGTAGGACAAATCTCACAGACAGTAGGTCCTCTGAAGTTTCAACATCAACAATCATAAGAATTTGTGAGACAACCGCCACAGATGGGTTAGGTTCCTCTCAAAAGAATCATCGGAGGGATGTTTTTCAGATTAGCAGTTTGGGCCACAGGTCACAAAGCTCAATCACCGGCAATACTGGGGGCTGTGTATAATTGGTTAATTCTTGAAGGCAGTTGATTTCCCCATCAAAGCGTCGAATGGAAATATGACTATCACAATGTGTGAATTACTCCCAGTAGTGAAACATCAAACCCGTGACAACTGTCAACGACAGTTAAGCCTCAAAGAAGTATGAATATCAAAGCATGAAGCTGCCTCAAACCGATGAAGAGTACAAAAATCACCTTGTCCGCTCTTATAAGCAGCAAGGTCCTCAAAAAATGAGTCATCAGATGTGGGGCTGATCCTTGAGAAAGTGGGGCTTTCATAATTGAAGAACTGTGGCTGGTTCTGAAAAAGGCACTGGGGCTTCCACGACCGGCATCTGGGGCAAGTCAAAACAATCCACCAGGAGAGACGTCGTCGAGTAAACTTGATTAAATGGGTGTAGGGAATTTATCTTTCGAGTACTCGCGCTAGGCTTTCATTCCCGCTCCACCATATATCTCCCCCACGACTCTCGTTTCTCACAAAGTTCACAAAAAGAAAAATACACAATTCCTTCCTTTCCCGATTCTCCCTCTTTTCACATTAACACTTTGTTCATTTTATAAAAAGAATGATGGTTGAAATGCAAGCAATGCACGCGTGTAAAAAAAAAACGAAAAATGATTAAAAAAATGTGTGTTTTCCATTTTGAGAAAAAAAAGAGAAAAAAAAAGAAAGAAGAAAAAAAAATGAGGTTCGAAGTTCAAATTCAAATTGCAAAAGAAATCCACATTCGAAGTTCACCAAAGCAAGCAGTTCTCAGAGTAATGTGCTCTTTAACTCTCTATCTCTAAATCATGATGTTTGGTTGCACGTGTATGACACACTTTCTGCACATTAATGCCACGATATCAGTTGTACATTGCATACTTGTAAAATTTTCTGTAGGATTGTTTTCAACACCCACTACATCTCATCCACATGGAACCCTGCTCGTTTCATTCCACTCAACAAGGAATCCATCAAGATGTTTCTGCTTAAGGAATTCAGTTTCTCGACGTACCAAGCTCCAATCAAAATGTATTTTTCAAGTTTTTCACAAACTCGAACTACGTAAGGTCTGATTCCCGAAAGGGATATGTAGGCATCTTGTCACCTCAGGTCCGACCACACATGCATTAAAACGTTGTAATGGAGATTTTGGCACCTCAAGTCTGACCACAAACGCATCAAAATGTTGAAAAGGGGAAGCTTGTCATCTGAAGTCTGACCAAAAATGCATCAAAATATTGAGAAGGGGAGCTTGACCACAAACGCCTCAAAATGTCCCAAAGCAAGTTTGTTCACACACTCATCGAAGCAGCTCGCAGAAACCCGAGATGGTCCCCCGACAAATCCAAACAGTTCCAGACATGATAGCATGGTAATTGGATCGTTCTCCTTAAGCCAAGAATCAAAAATATCATCACACAGCAACTATAAGGCCCAAGGATCCGCCCATGAAAGTAGCTTGCAACGTATCCTTGATTTATCAAATTGTAATGTGTGTTGAATTTTAGATAATCTTGTTCTTATCATGCCATTATCATGTTATATCATATACGATGTTGCACCCCCATCCCCAGCATGTCATTTTCACATCCATATACTTACCATGCTAACATCGTAATCGCAGCAACCATCACGTCAAATCTAATCATAATATTTGGTATAAACGTGAATTTACAAAAAGAAAAGAAACTTGTGCACCTACATCACAATCTAAAATAAAATGCAATTGGCACTAGCATAAGTACTTTTGTGGCTTGCAAATGTTTATGCTTGAACAGGTGCGCTCCCGAGCTTATTAACTCCATTCTCGCTTAACAGTGGTTCACTGTAAGGCAAAGCTCAGAATCTCATCACGTAGCAATCTCAAAGCTAAAGGATCGGAGCAAAACCACAATGTGCAGCGTATCCTTGAATTTTCTTTCATGATATTTCTCTCGAGTGTTTGAAATCTCTTGAATCTAAAAAAATTTGGTTACTTTGGTCTGTTCGGTCACCCCCGAATTTGACCCCTTTCGAATGTTTGGTTACCCCGTCCTGTTCGGTCACCCCCGAATTCGACCTCCTCGAATGATGTTTGGTTACCCTCTTGGTTCGCTCGAAGGCTCGAACTATGTAAGGTCTGATTCCCGAAAGGGATACGTAGGCAGCCTGTCACCTCAGGTCCGACCACAAACGCATCAAAATATTGAGAAGGGGAGCTTGACGACAAATGCCTCAAAATGTCCCAAAGGAAGCTTGTTCACGCACTCATCGAAGCAGCTCGCAGAAACTCGAGATGGCCTCCCGACAAATCCACACAGACCCTGACATGAAAGCATGGTAATTGGATTGTTCTCCTCAAGTTAAGAATAAAAAATCTCATCACACAGCAACTACAAAGCCAAAGGATCAGCCCATGGCAGCAGCTTGCAGCAAATCCTTGATTTATCAAATTTGAATGTGTGTTGAATTTTAGATCATCTTGTTCTTATCATGCCATTATCATGTCATGTCATATACGATGTTTCACTCCCCATCCCCAGCATGTCATTTTCACATCCATATACTTATCATGCTAACATCGTAATTGTAGCCACCATCACGTCAAATCTAATCAAAATCTTTGGTAAAAACGTTAGTTTGCAAAAAAAAAAAAAGAAACTTGTGCACCTACATATCAATCAAAAATCAAATGCAATTGGCACTAGCATAAGTACTTTTGTGGCTTGCAAATGTTTATGCTTGAACAAGTGCGCTCCCGAGCTTATCAACTCCGTTCCTGCTTAACGGTGGTTCACTGTAAGGCAAAGCTCAGAATCTCATCACACAGCAATCTCAAAGCTAAAGGATTGGAGAAAAATCACAATGTCCACCGTATCCTTAAATTTACTTTCATGATGTTTCTCTTGAATGCTGGAATGTCTTGAATATCGAAAAATTTGGTTACTCTGGTCTGTTCGGTCACCCTCGAATTTGATCATTTTGAATAGTTTGGTTACTTTGGTTTGTTTGGTCACCCCCGAATCTGACCTCCTCGAATGATGTTTGGTTACCTCTTGGTTCGCTCGAAGGCTCGAGTTGAATCTCCCCGTTGAACTACGTGTCTGGTCTGATTCCCAAAAGGGATACATAGGCAGCCTGTTACCTCAAGTTCGACCACCCCTTATTTCGAATGTTTGGTTACCCCGGTCTGTTCGGTCACCCCCGAATTTGACCTCCTCGAATTATGTTTGGTTACTTCTTTGGTTCGCTCGAAGGCTCGAGTTGAATCTCCCCGTTGAACTACATGATTGGTCTGATTCCCGAAAGGGATACGTAGCCAGCCTGTCACCTCAGGTTCGACCACCCCTAATTTCAAAAAGTTTGGTTACCCCGGGCTATTCGGTCACTCCCGAATTTGACCCCCTTGAATGTTTAGTTACTTTCTGGTCCACTCGAGCGCTCGGGTTGGACCTCCCTCAGAACTACGCCCCGACTTGATTCCCGAAAGGGATACGTAGGCAGCTCGATAACAAGAGTTTCAGTCGGACGTTCTATCGAATATGTGTTACCTCAACCCCCGGCTCAGAGATGTATGTGATCTCACCAACCCATAAGCCGCTCACCCATTCAATCTAGACTCAGAGATGTATGTGATCTCACCAACCCATAAGTCTATCACCCATCCCCATCCATCCGAACTACGATTGGTCTGATTCTCGCAAGAGATACGTAGGAATCTCGGGTTCCCGAGTTCGACCATATGATTGTGTTTGCTTGCTTGCTTGAGTAGAACTACGGAGGCTTGATTCCTGAAAGTGATACATAGGAAGCCCTACTTTGGGCCCAGCCGTTTAACCCTAGACGAGATTGGTTGTCTATATTGGATCGTCGAATCCCCTTAAACCAAACCTTAAATCAGTCTAAACGCGATAATTGACCTAAAACCCCATATTTGGCCGTTCGGGACTATCGTACACCTTATCGGTGCATCGGATGGGAAAACCGAGTCCGGATTTATGATCAGGGCTCAAAACAGAGTAAACGGGCATATTCTAAAAAATCGCGCGCGCGAACTACGGAGCGGGTCCCGCACCCTAAAAATCCTTTTACCGGTCATCTTATGCATTTAAAATTATATTTATAATATTCCTTGCTTATTAAAATATTTCAGATATACCGGCGTGATCAGAAAAATATTCCGAGCAGCTTTCATGTTGGGCCCGCGGACAACCGGGACACTGGTACGCGCACATCGGGACAGTTGCGGAGCAGGAAGACGGAGCCGGAAATAATGAGTGGCATGACCACAAAACGTGGCTGGCTATTGGTTTTGCAATTTGGTGAGTCACATTGCAAGGGACATTTTGGTCCAAGAAAAGTCACCTCCCTCCCTAAATGGCCTAAGAAAGGGGAATTCATTTAACAATCCATCCTCATTCTCCATAACTCTCCAACACAATTCATTCACCTCCTTCCATCTACTCCACTTCATCCTCACTTCTCTCTCTTGTTCTTGCTCCCACCAAGACACCACCACTACTCCACCACATCTCCACCACTCCACCACCACAAAACAACCACAAAAACACCCTCAAACACAAGCAACTCAAGCAAACAACCACACAATCTCCATCCATTCAATCAAACAACAACTCAAATCAAAACAAAAAAAGAAGTCTTCCCTTGGGTAGACAAAGGAAGCACACCCCCATCCTAATCTAGGTAAGAAGGTAAGAATCATATGTAAGTGGTAAGAGATGTAAGTATTTGCATGGTTTAGTTTGGGGTCTAGCCATTAGATGGCTAGACCCTCATGTTCTTTCATGTAATCTTTGTTGAATCATGCAAATCTCCATGTAAATATGTTGTAAATATTCAAAATTCAGCTCCATCATGTATATATGAGTCTTATGTTCATTTCATGTTCATTCTCAAGCTTTAAATGAAAGGTTTTAGCATGAAAATGAAGTTTCTTTCAAAATATATACAACCTGTCCACTTTTTGCTTCTTCATGTTTATCCACGTTTTTGTTCATATTTGTTACCAAATAGATACTTGTAAATGTTAATAACATGTTAATAAACAAGTTCTCAAAGTTTCATGGCTTGTTTCCAAGATTTGATCATGTTTTGAGGTCCATCTTCATGCTACTTGCAACCAGTTCATGTACTCTGTTCAGCTCATGCTTTTCATGACCTTTGGTCATGTTTTGGTAAATATTTTCGTAGTTCAGACATGCTGCCCTGTTTGCTGTACTTCTGACCACTCTCTGTTTTCATGCCTAAAACTCGATCAAAAATGAGTTTTCAAACTGAGGTCAAAACATGAAATTTGTTTTTAACAGACTAATAAAAATTCTAATATTTTTGGAATAATTTTGTGACCTCATAAAAGTCGTCTTTCCAATTTTTAAACAAGTATTTACTCCCAGATTAACAATTTCCAGATTCTGACATCTAAATGTCAGAGGTCTTTTGAAGCACTTAAACTAATTTTCTTCACAAACTGTTTTGCATGATTCATATTCAATATGTGATATTCAAGTTTCATGCTTTGTGTTTCTTAAGATTCATGAGTTATGATGGTGTAAATTTGCGATCAAAGTATGACATGCCATGTTCTTCCTGTTCTGGGCAGATTTGTGCTAATTTTCCTTGCATGATTTGAGCATGATAAACTAATCAAAAAATTAATAAACAATTCATACGTGTTCTGTAACATGTTGGGAGTCAATCTCAAGTTTTATTTCTCGATTTGGATTAGGTTTGGTCAGGTACATTATTTCTTGAACAGAAGGTGGTCCAGATTTGCAGCACAAATCTTTTGCTTGGACATTCATTTATGGGATTTGTCTCCCATTTTGTATATAATTTGTATAATATCTACATGTACACAATCCCTCTCCCCTTGAATGTTTCCTTGTCTATGTGATTCAAAACCATTTTCAAATACCAATCGGTAGTCCACCCAAATTGGTTCCCGGTTGTGACCTAAAATTGAATCGACCTAGATTAGGTGGCACCTTTGTACATAAACACATATTTTTCTAAAGTTAGGAAATAAAAGGAATTTTCGAAAAGAAAAATTAAAAGCAAGCGTAGGCGGAAGCATGCTAGAGACCGAAAGGGCGAGCGGAGTGCCTAACACCTTCTCCTCTGTAACATAGCCCCCGAACCCACTTCTTTTTCAAAACAAAAGGTTTTATCTCTATTTTCCTTAAATAAAATGAGGTGGCGACTCTACTTTCCAAAACTCGAGTAGGGTAACCATTATGAGAATTCGAGCGTGGATTAGGTTTCGAGCGCGGGCTCTCACAGTAGGACTCGTATTCTTGGGAGTTAGAATCCCGATAAGGATGAAGATGATCCCTGTTTTCTTGTAAAAGAGGTCTTCTTGTTAAATAAGAATTCTTGGTAATTGTATATCACTTGAATTTTATATGTTGATTTTGCGTTATATTAGGGATGCAACCTTATCCCTGTTAATTCGGGACAAGTCGGTATATGAACCACATCTCGGCATGTGTCAAGCCGGATATATCTTGGTCCTTGATTTCTGGCTGAGGCCCGTATGTATCGAGGCCCAGTACCTGAGTCGGTTTATGTCGTTCAGTGGCCCCCGAGTTTCTATCTTGGCTCATTGAGTAGGAAATGAACCGTCCTACCCTCATTAATTATAGTCTTGCTGACGTTAATTTGACTAGCAGCCGCTAAAATTCATATATCTTCTGACACCCTTCATTGCCCAGGCGAATATAATCAAAACTTCTATTGGAATGAGGAACTTCATTAATTGTGTTCCCATCATGAATAGTATTAGTAACCCCCCCTTTATATTCTGGAATATATAAGGGCACCATCAGTTTATTCCCCTTCATTCTTAAATCCACTCTCATTGTTTCACCCTGAGTTTCTTGAACGTTCCCAATGGCTCCAAAAAGGTCGTACTCTAACGCGTTTCCGGAGGAGGTTGATTCTGACTACTCCGATCACCAAATCAGCTCCGACGACGGAACTGACAGCGATCCTCCATCCTTGCCCCCAGAACCATCTTTCCATGTGGATAGTTCCCCCTCTGACAGTAATAGGGAATTTTCATCTCCTTGTTATGACGATAGTGAAGACGATGAATCCAGCAGTGACGACAGCGACGGTGGTGATTCCGATGAGAACGAAGGAGAAGATAATGATGAAGATGAAGACGAATACGACTCCGATGATGAAGATGACCGCAACTATGATGGAGACTGTGAATAGGAAGCAGAAGATGAAGATTAGGATCTTTTAGTTGCTTTTCTATTTATTTATTTTGTGCTTTTGTATAGGCCAGGCCCCCGGCCTTGTTGTGGGGGTCTTTTGTTTAGTAATGAAATCGTATTTCCATTCCACTGACTCTGTCTAAACTCTGTTCTTTAATACTTCTGCAAATTGAGTTTCTGTATTCCTGTGATTCGACCTTGTTGAGCAATGTCGAGATGTTGCTGGATAGATGTCGAGATGTTGTTGAGCAGACGTCGGTCTGTGATGGCAATTTCTTTTTAAGTATTTACGAGTTTCAAGGCCTAATGATGTCATCCCTGTGTCAGGCGGCTGATGTCATTTGAAAAGACACTTTGATTTACGGGGAAAACACGCTCCTTAACTGTAGGCCATAATGAATTAGGTGGTGACATGAGCAACCGTCAATTTCAAAAAGAAAGAATGAATGGATATGGGTCAAACTGTTGGGTTTTACCCGACCTGAGAATTTTAAGCGGTCAAAACCCTTATCCCAATTTTACATTTGTACTTATCGCTGTAAAAAGGGTTTTATTCTTAGGGATTTCTTCCAACGGTGATTCTTGAAGCCATCTTGATTCCGGCAGCCGTAACCAGAAGGTGTCCCGACGCTTCTACTCCTTGTAATACCTTGCTTCCATTCTCAACGTATTCATTCAGGTACCTTCCTTTATCCTTCGTATTTTTGATTTTGCCCCACATTTGCCATATTTTTGATTTCTCGTTTAGCCCTGGAACTGTCTGAACATGCCTTTTTACGGTATCTCGCCGGCTTTAGTAGGCTTCCATAGAGTAAATCATAGTATTTATTGGAGGACGGATGGTCCCTGGTTTTTGTTATCTCTGGATGAAATTAAGGAAACCCTTTCTAAACTGAGAGATTTTAGGGGTAGGATCGACTGGCCTGTCAATAGTCGTCGCTTCGACCGTCTTGATGCGATGAACCCTAATTTGGTGACTTTCACCTCTCATCATGAGATTTCAAACCATGTTTTATCTTATTATACCTTGTTGGATGATGAGGTTCTCCTCCCGGCTTCTGTGGACGGGATGAGGGGAGTAAATGCATCCCATGCCTCGATTTTTGATGCTAACCCCCTTCTTTCCTCTGCAACTATGTCAGGAGAGAGCACCTTCGGCCGAATAGTTGATCAATTTTGTGCCGACGTCCCTGAAGGGGGCAGAGGCCAAGGTCGTAGGAACCTTCATCAGAGAGTGTATACTGAGGGTGCTTCTCCTTGCAGACCAAAGAAACTCAAAGCCGGGGCCGAGATGATCGAATATTTGTACTCCGTCTGTAGGGTCCCTCGTGATGAGTATGACCTGGTGTACCATCCTGCTCCAGTTCTTACTACCAACGAGGAGAGAGCTTCGTTCTACTGGAATCACTTCGAAGTGTCCTTCTTTTTCAAACAATTTCAGCTGGGCCTTCGCCTACCATTAGATCCGTTTATCTGCGAGTTTTTAGAGGACTGGCATGTGGTTCCTGCGATGCTGGGTGCAATTTCCGCCAGATATCTGATTTCTTTCATCGTCTTGTGCCAGAGCTTATGCTTCGAGCGGTGCCCAATGGATTTTTATTACTTTTTTAAAGGGAGTTTTAATGATTACACCCAGGTTCTGACCATAAGAAGTAGACAAAGGCGGACTAAGATTATTGCCCCAATCTCTAGATCTGTGATTAAGGTGTCGGGATGGAACAATCATGTTATCAGGGTTGAGAGCCGGCTTGGCTAGGAGTTCCCTGTCCCAACTCTCACTCCACGGCCCCCCAAGACTTATTATAAGGCTCTCTGGTCTGATGATTTGATTAAGAGACTAGAAGAGTTCGCCGCTGTCCAACAACTAAATTGGTCGTCTTTGGAGACCAACCACGGGTATTATGTACAGGCGCGTATTATGCCGGGGCCTTGGACTGGTGTAGACGTGATGATGGCCATCAATAGGGGCAACCGATACCCCGACTGGGTTGTTCACCCTAATTTTGTTTTCTTTCGGGATTGTGAGGTTTGCCGAACTCAGGATGAGTTGTGTCTGAAAGTCCGAAGAGTTGTTGGGCATAAATCTCTAACCTCTATCTTTATAGCTGTTTTTGTGAACCTCCCATGCTTGAATTTTAACCTTTTTCATTTGTTTGCCAGATTTAACCATGGAGGAGGAGAGGGAGCTAGAACAAGAGTATGCCGCCGACCCCAATAAGCTGTTGAGCAAAAGGAGGCTGAAATTAAAGACCTCGGGCCGCTCCAGGTGGCATGCCGAGATGGGATCACGTCAAGAAGCTTTGTCAGGGAAAGACGCCAGACCTCTTCCCACTGCTGATTGTGAGGATCCCCCCCTCGGGGTGAAACGAGTTCGTTCGAGGAAGAAAAGCTAAACACGTGTAACTTAACAAGCTTAACGGAGTCGCCACATTTATTAACTTTTAACCCAACAAATGAAAATGGTTAGAGATTTATGAGTTCGGAGGTCAGGTTACAGCTTGGGAAGAGTTTTACGTCACCCAAGCCGCCTCGGACAAAGCCGAGTCTCCCTTGTGTTTGTTAACGAAAAGTGCATATGTGTGTGTGTGTGTGTGTGTTTAGAAAACGGGAGAAACTGACTTTAACAGAAAACGGTTAGGATTTTAACAGAAAGGGTTCTTTTGTAAACATTCTGGATTAAAGGGGACTGAACTGAAACATTACCCTGGATAAAGTAGCCGTACGGCTAAGGGTCTTCCTGGGAATTTTAACAGATTCACAGGAATCAGTCCAGTTCCATACAGAAACAGAGCATTCTGCCTGAAACTGGACTGTTTGATCATTTCCAGCCATTCTTTTGTAACAAAACACAATTTAAATCATCCTTATGTAATTAATCACTAGATTAGACACCAAAACAAGAATTTTGGATGTGATTAAGATAATCATTGGGGAATTATTGAGAAAAGGTGATGAACATGGCCTTTGAGCCAAGATGGCCATTTTGATTTGTAAAGATTCAAACTTTACCATCAAAATGGGATCTTTATACAAGATTAAACCTTTAGGGACAACAAAATCAACATTTGTAAGTATAAAGATTGAACCTTTATGACCCAAATGTGATGAATGAGGCAGGCTCACTAACCGAGATTCCCAACTGCTAGGCGAAAGAATAGGAAAGGTGATTTCACTATATTTCTGACCAGGAACAGGGCCTATCACAAGAATATTTTTTTGATTGGGGCGATAGCTGGGGCAAAAATACGATAAGTAGATACATAATTTCGAGTGTGATCAGAGAACCAAAAATCAGACAATGACAGAGCGGCCTGTGATTGAGGATTGTCCTGTCCAATCTCGTATGTAGTCTAGAATTAGATCTGAAGCTCTTTACTAGGATTGGAACAAGTGAAGTGGTCCTTGTGATCTCTTTCTCACGAGACAGAGGGGAAAGATACGGTTACGGAATAACATGAAATTTTCATGAAGTGGAATAGAATAACTCGGTTGAAGCCTAATGATTAGCCGGCATACTTGAGTTTGAACTTGTTCTATCTAAATATAGGAATCGAACCTCCACGCTCTTGATCACGAGATTTTGAGTCTCGATCTAATTAGACGTTAAAAATAGATTAGTGCCTGATACGGGAAGGGCTTCTCCCATGAGCGGATTCTTTATTTTTGAAGTGGCTAGATCAAGATTTGGGTGATAAAGATGGAGGCTTTATCACTCCAAATGATCATCATGGCCAAATATAACATAAAGATACATGCTTTCTCCATAAAAATGGATCATCAAGCTATTTAAAGACAAGAAATTAACAAATCACAATCTTCTTTAGGTTTTACCCCTTTTCACATACTTGGATGTGAGGGCACCTTGAATCATTACATGATTTGGTTCCAAGGTATATAACAAGAATATAAGGTACTTGAAAGGACAAGACTTGCAATATAAAGGTGCTTGACAAGGGCAAGGCTTGAAATGCAAGTAAATAAATAACATGAACAAGAACAAAGGAGTTTGAGATGGAGAGAAGATGGGGGAGAAGGAGGCTTCACCTATGATGGTTATGGCCTATCTTCCTCTCTTTTCACTCAAGTATTTGGTGGTATTTCTCTCAGACTGTATTTCTACAGAGTTTCACCTATAAAACTATGTTTCTCCCCCCCTCTGAAATGATCAGCAAGTGTCTCAATTTATAGTGACTGAGGGTGCCTAAACCAGCCGTACAGCTAGGCCCCTCCCGTGTCCAAACCATCCGTACGACTCAATTGCTAGCTTTTGTATTTTTCCATGTTTAATTCCAGAGCAGTCCTGGAATTTTAGGTTTATCCTAGTGAGGTCCCAGCCTATCAGTTTATCCCTGAATGGTGCTAAGAGTTCCTCTAAGTTGGTTAATTTCATATTGGGGTACTCACAGAGCCCCTCGGCAACGTCGCTTTGGAAAAGCGGGGTTGTCGATAAAAATAAGCGTCCCAATCTGATGGGAGGACGGCTTGACTGATTTGGTTATGTGGCTGGACCTAGAGGTATAGGATTCTTACGCATCCTGTTTATGGGGAATCAAGTGTAAAGTAGTTCGGGAGGAGAGAGACTTTAAGGATACTCAAACCTAAGGGCTAGGTGGATATCTGTCATCCTTTCCTAGGGGAACGGGCATGACTCTTGGTGAGTTCAGAGGCGGGACATGGTCAACTTGGCTCTATAGAGAGGGTTGACTTACACAAGGACGCGTGACTCTTAGGGTCGGAGGCGGGACATGGTCAACTTGGCTCTACGGAGAGGGTTGACTTACAAGGATGGTCTTACGTCATTTTGGACTGCCGGGGACAAGGACCTCAACCTATAATGACTATTCTGAGTCAAGGTTTGACTTGAGTCAATTCCACCCTTGGGGAGTTTGATGGGAAAGCTGGTCTTACATCCGACTAAGGATGGCCAGGACAAAGTTTTCTAAACTTAAGAGTTCACTAGGCTTAAGTCAAGGACGGCCTAAGGTTTCACTGGGCTTATGTCAAGGACGGCCTAAGGTTTCACTGGGCTTATGTCAAGGACGGCCTAAGGTTATGCTCATTCTAGGAAAAAGACAAGCTTACAAATCGCCGGGTCTTCTTAGGTAAAGCGGGCTTACAAACTGCTGGGAGAAATGATTTTCTCACCGGGCTTAAGTGTATTCTCACACCAAGCAATTCCACAAACTTCACTAGGCTTACATCAAAGACTGCCTAAGTGTATTTTTAAATTCATGTTGCATGAGCCAAAGGAGGGCAAATATCCGGGGTATTTATGATATGATTGGGATGGGGCTTTGAATGAGGGGGTCATAAAGCCAATCTTTCAACAAGAAATCATCAATTCTGTCAGGGCCAAAGTAGCCGTACGGCTAAGGAAGTGGGTGCCTTTTTCGCATTGAATTTTATTCTGGGTCTGGTCATCTCCTTAAGTGCCTTAGCCTGATGTCCAAAAGCAATTCATCTCCTTCGTCCTTCGAGGTTTTTCTTTCCATGGAGTCTTTTCACATGGAGAAACCACCAAAATTGTCCAAGATTGATCAAGAATGCTTTGAAGGAAATATTAGGCTTTGGATGAGGCATCATATGAGGGAGAATAAGGATATTTTTCAAGCCAAGTTTGGGCTTAGATCCCATTGGTCTCTCAAGGAATTCATCCCGGATCTCTAGCTTTTGATGGCCGCTGCGTCTTTCTGGGATATCAGAATACATGTGTATTGCTTTTCTCTCAATGAAATCACTTCGACTTACGAGGATTTCAAAGCTCTGGTGGGGGCATAGACACGGAAGTCATTTCTCTCCCTTAGATTGATGACACGTGTGTGTTGAAAGGTTGGTCACTCTTCTTGGTATTCCTTGTGAAGAAGCCTAATGCATGGTCTTTAATCATACTTTTATTGACATCTCGGACCTTCCCAAGAGGTTCATGGATCGGACCGATGAGTTTTCTTGGAATGACGTTGGGTTGTGTATCCTTGCCTTTTTCTACATGGTTAGTTCTAAAGGCACTTGTCACAGGGTTCTGTTGAGTATTCTTGAGGAATGCCTCATGGGAAAAGACATTGTCCCTTTGATCTTAGGTGAAACCCTTCATGGTATGGACCATTTGGCCATAGGTGATGGTTTCATGCGCGGTGGTAGCCCCGCTCTTCTCACCATATGGTTAAGGGAGAGGTTGATGGCCGTGCCCGAGGCTCCTCTTTCTCACAAACCGTGGTCCTACTCTTTGAGAGGCATTCTTTTGGATTTTTCTCAGGGTAATTGGGAGGCGCACATGGTTCGTCTCCAGACTTCACAAATTTATTGGTGGGTCCCGCACTGGCGTATTAGCTCCGTAAGAGAGTATCAGGATGATTCCCCTATTGTTCGGGTGCTGGGACTCTTGGGATCATCCTTCTACACCTCTTCATTGGTTCGCAGGCAGTTTGGATAGTTGCAAACTCCTTTGTTGGAGTGGTCGGGTGTCAATCCGGAGTATTTGAGACCTCCGTCACTATATATGTGGGATCCTTCCACCATCTTATTCCTTACCAGGTCGTGGGCGTGTTCCCTCTTTCCGGCTTGGGTACTTCTCAGGGGTGTGGCTAGCACGGTTTTGACCACAGTTTACTTGGATTGGTATGAACAGACCATGGGGCAGACTCAGAGGCTCATAGAGTAAAGGCGTGAGGCCATTCTTGGAGGTGATTGTGATGCTAGTAGGGTTTTAAGGGAGGCCGAGGGTGTGGCGAGCGGCCACAACCGGACTGGGGATGTCATTGAAGACTATCAAATCCTGGCTGAAAGAAGGATGGCCGTGGTGCGTAAACTCGAGGCACGGATGGAGGATCTCTGGGCTAAGGTGGCAGTTGACATGGCTTTGAGGGGAACTGGGCTTGTTGGGGATATCGGGAGGGAAACCGAGCTTGGGAGAAAAGAGATCGAGATTTTTGATGTGAAGAAGAAGAAAACTCGGAGGAGCCAAAAGAAGGAGCGGAGAGACGAGGAGTAATGATGATTCCTACTGTTTAAGTATCCACCCATTGCCATTGCAGACACATTAGTTTGGTTAAGTGTTTTATTTATATTTTTAGCATGTCATTGAGTCAAGAGTAGACCGTGCTTGAACTCATCAAAGAAGTGTTTTAACCGTGGTGACAGTGGTTACTTATCGTGAAGTTTCCTTTAAGAACCAAATTTGACTTTTATTTATTTTTGAGACCATACCAATGATTGGTTGCCTACGTTCCCCTTTTACAAATAGGACTTTAAGGGGCTCAGGTCATCGCAATTCATTTTTCATGACTCATGGTGCGACCCTGGTTTTTCCCTAGACTGCCCAAACGGGTTTTCAATCTAGGTGGGTATATTCTTTTAGCACTCATTTTTTTTTAAACAAAGTATCGACGGAGCTTATCACAGTTGACCGGGTGCATGAAGGGGTTGCCGTCCAAATCTGTGAGTCTCATTGCTCCTCCCAAAAAAACCTCTTGCACCATGAAGAGACCGATCCATACGGGTTCCCATTTTCCATCGGGATTAGACCTTCCCGGGGGTTTTTCCTTGAGAACTAGGTCTCCGACCTGAATTTGTTGGGGCTTAACTTTCTTGTCAAAGGCTCGTGCCATTCTCCCTTGGTAGGCACGGATGTGTTCCATGGCTTTCAAACGGCGTTCATCTAGCAAGGCCAGTTCATCATGCCGACTTCAGAGCCAATCTACCTCATGGATTTTATTTTCCAATAGGATCCTTAGAGACGGAACTTCCAATTCAGCCGGGAGCATGGCATCCATCCCGTATGTTAGAGTGAAAGGGGTTTCTCCGGTAGCCGTTCTGACTGACGTTCGGTAGCCCCATAACGCTAGATACAGCTGTCCGGGCCAATCCCTACCCCGTGTTGCCATCCTTTTGATGATCCTCTCAAGTGTATTGTTAGCGGCTTCTACCGCTCCATTGGTTTGAGGCCTATAAGGGGAGGACTTGTGGCGGGTGATTCGAAATTCTCCTAACAGTCGATCACATTTTCCCTCAAAGTGCGAGCCATTATCAGTGATTACCTCATTCGGGACTCCGTAACGGCACATGATGTTTTCTTTCATAAATTCCGCGACCTTCTTTGAGGTCAAGACCTTGTAGGATTTGGCTTCGACCCATTTCGTGAAATAGTCCATGGCTACCAAGACAAATTCATGACCGTTGCTCCCGGGTGGGTAAATTTTTCCAATGATGTCGACGCCCAAGTTGAGAAGGGCCATGGGGTTGTCATGCAGTATAAATGATGAGGCGGCAAGTGATTAAGGTTGGAAAACCGTTGACACTTATCACACTTCTTCACAAATTGTATGCAGTCGGTCTCCACCGAGATCCAAAAATACCCCATTCGTAGGATGACTTGCATTAGGGCCCAAGCATTCATGTGGGGGCCACACACTCCACCATGGACCTCTTTCATGAGCTTCTGTGCTTCCTTTGCACTTATGCACCTTAGGAGAAGGCCTTGATGGCATTTCTTGTATAAGATATCTCCCAAGATCACATAGTGAGATGCTAACCTTTTGAGGGCTGCCATGCCCTTAGCCTTAATCCCATCCTTGTATTCTCCTTCCTCATCTGTGAAGGAGGCTTCTCCTTCTTTGAGGAATCGGTAGATTTGATTGTACCACGGCTCTTCTTCCTCCTTCGTGATCCTACCTATCTCACAACAGTAGGCCGGATTTTCTTTTCTACCCACTCTGAAGGGTTTTATTGATTTTCCTTCGGGGATTTCCACTAAGGAAGCCAAGGTAGCCAAAGCATCCGCGAAGCGATTCCGATCCCTTGGTAGGTAATGAAAGCTGACCTCTTTGAATTGGGCCATGAGTTCCTCCATGTGGGCATGGTATTTTTGTAGCCCCGGGTCCAACGTCTTCCATTTGTTAGACACTTTGTTGATGATCAAGGCTGAATCCCCGTAGACCTCCAATTCTTTCACATTCCTTTCAAGGGCGGCCTCTAAGCCGGCTATGCATGCCTTATATTCGATGGCATTGTTGGTCACGTCAAAGTTCAATTTAATGGCAATAGGGGTGTGCTCGTCCTTCGGATCCACTAAGAGCATTCCAATGCCATTTACCCTTTTGTTCGCAGCACCATCAAAGAACAGTTGCCATTTATTTTCGCCCTCAAGAGCAAATATCCCTTCGTCAGGGAATTGGGGTCAGTCTCCTTTCCTTCATTGCTAGGGAAATCTGCCAAGTGTTCCGCCATAACTCTCCCTTTGACTGCTTTTTGCGTCACATGACTGATATCATATTCTGCTAGGAAGAAAGACCATTTGGCGAGTCTCATGGACAGAGAAGGTTTTTCCAATAAACATTTGATGGGATCTATTTTGGAGATGAGCTGTATCGAGTGGGAGTGCATGTAGTGCTTCAATTTTCTCACCACCCATACTAGTTCGGCACACGTCTTTTCAATGGCAGAGTAGTTAAGTTCGCTCCCTTGTAGTTTTCGGCTCACAAAGTAGATGGCATTCTCTACTTTTGAATCTCTTTTCTCTTAGGCCAACATAGCTCCTACCGAGGCATCTGTTACTGTCAAGTAAAACAAGAGCGGCTTATCCTTGTGTGGAGGGCAAATGATTGGTGGATGGGTAAGGTAGGCCTTGATTTTCTCGAAGGCCCTTTGACATTCCTCATTCCATTCAACCTTGGCGTTTTTCCTCAACAATTTGAAAATGGGCGCACACGTGGGGGTGAGTTGGTTTATGAAATGACTAATGTACTGCAATCGTCCCATGAAGGCTTTCACTTCTGTTTGGGTGTGGGTTGGTGTAGACACCCCGCCTTGGACCGCTTACCCCGATTGCACATTTGATCTTGTGTTTCTCCCCATTTTAAGTGTTTCTCTTTAGTTTTTGTCACTTCCATTAAGTTCCTGACTGACTTCGTTAAGTCCAGGGACTAAACTGAATAACAGGGATGACTTTCTAGTCCATTCTGTCAAAATTGCCTTCTCTGAGTCGCGCGCCTCCGACAGGAAGAGCCAGACGCGCGCGCCTCCCGCTCCCAAACCAGGAAGCGCGCGCCTCTGGGCGTCAGTTACAGATTTCTGGCTAGGATTCTCTCCCTGGCTCAATTTACAGGATTTTGCCCGGGAAGGATTTCTTGGTGACTGAGTTTTGGCACCAAAAACATCTCTCTTTCACCTATAAAAACCTCCCTTTACCTCCATTTTCAAGAACGGAAAACTTAGACAAAAACTTTGACCAAAAAAAGGACCAAAAGACCTTGACTTTACCAAATTTCCTACTTTCAAAGCATTTTCCAAAGGATTTCTCCAAGTAATTCAACAAGAAGTGTTTGAAGTCTCTCGAAGTCTAGGTAAAGCAATTTCTTTCCCCTTCTCAACTTCATCTCTTTTCTCTTTCTTTTGTATTATCAAAGTGCAATCACCCAAATCATTTTGGGACATGACTCTAATGATCACCTCATCTCATTGAGGTCGGTTAAAGAGTTATCTCCTACATTCCAAACTCTATTTTAAACCCCATTTTATGATTTAAAGAAGAAGAAGAAGAACATTATCATTCATGTAGATTTTGATCAAGAAAGACCAACTTTAGTTGGGCGAGATGGGTGTTTCGGTACTTCCCATCTCGTAATCTAACCCCCGAACCTCAAAACAAAGAATCTCTGTTTTCGTAATCAAACTTAGGTTATCATCAATAGGTTTTTCTTATGTTCCTCAAAACATAGGTGGCGAATCTAAAAACAAGTTAGACATCCTAGGATAATTCACGCGCTCTAGCCAAACCGTGGTCCCCCCGGGGTATCTACAGTGGCGACTCCGCTGGGGAGATTTGAGGGTTAAACTTGCATTCTGATCAAAATCTACATCTTTTCTGGGCATTCTGACTCCTGATGGGGGAGGCGCGCGCCTCTGGCCTCTTCAGCCTCAGGCGCGCGCATCCCGCATCAAGGACCAGAATCGCCCGCTCCTTCATGTTCTTCATCTTCTTATTTTGCTATTCTCCACTAATCATTTCTGCAGTGGTTACAATATGCACATAGGACCAGGGCAATCCCCTGACTCCAAAATCTGACAATCTGACAGGTGTGCCCAGAAGCGCGCGCCTCCTAATAGCATCGCGCCAGGCGCGCGCGTCTCATATCAACACTCAAAGGCGCACGCTTCTGGGTTGGTTCCCAGAACAGAAACAGGTCTCAGAACAGAGCAGTGTGATGGGGGTGTGGGCACAGTTGCCTGCATCAGTGGTTATTCTGAACTTCAGACTGTTTTAATTTTATGTTTTATTTTATCGGTCACACGGGTGATTCGAAAGTTGTAATTATGTGCTTATTTGTTTTCTTTTTTTGTTATTTCTTTTGAAAAATAATAAAATAAAATAAAATATTTTGTCACATGATTAGACCTCACACTACATGCACATATTCCTATGAACTGCTCACTATCGAGTCGCACAAGTTTAACCCCAAACCCGTCGAGGCCCATCCTAGAAAGTTTCAAGCTCCACCCGACCTTGGCTCTTTTGAAGCGGTAAACCTCAGCCCGTGGCGTAGTTCATGACTACATGCCGGGGGTGACCTTTGAGCCTCATATTCAAGCCGAGCACAAGCCACACAATTCTAGTTAAGGTCTAACACTCCGTGACTCAAGTCGGTTTCCATGTACCGAGATTTCCCTAAACTAATGTCTTCAAATCATACATGCCAACTCGTTGAAACGGACGCAATAAAAATCCATCCCCAAAAGTGGTTATTTTGGACGAAAATAAAAATCCGTCCCCGCATGTATGCTTTACTACATTAATTTAGTTTAATCCCGATACATGTAGGATTCACAAACGCGATGGAATCCGATGAGTATATGGGACCGCGAGATGGTCTATATACTAGTGTGACGATTCCATTATTTTCTTAGAAACCCCAAAAGGGATCCATTCCCTCCGACTTATAAAAAAAAAAAAGAGTCTTTTCTTATGTGGTTCGAGTCGTGTGCCCAACTGTGTGTTCTAACCCTCTTCGTGGACCGCAAGTGTTACTCAAGACTGACAAGGGCCTCTTCTGCAATATAGGTTCAATTGGTACTTACAGAATCTACCAGGATTCGGCAAATCGGTTAGTCCGTGAAGATATCACTCCAACAGCTCCTACATCAACCATGACCGCCAGCAGCAACACCATGTCTCTCGAACAGCTTTCAACCATGGTCCAACTCCTCCAAGAGCAAGTCTCCACCCTTAATAAGGAGGCACAAAGCAAAGACGACATTTGGCAATCCCACCTCGACAGCTAAAGGGAGGCCCACGAGGCCGAGACGGAGCTAATGAAAGAAAAGCTCACTAATCTTGCCAAGGGGAAGAATAAGAATAACGATGATGAATCCGAATGGACCGAGGGTTTGTTCAAAAGTCCTTATGTCAACACCCGCACCAAGAAAGTGGGAGAGCCGAGTTCTGAGAACAATGAGCCCAAAATGGTGGATTCTATCATGGCCTACATCGACCAAAAATTCAATGGGCTCAACATGGGGAAAGGCTCCGATACAAGCCTTTATCAATCATCCATCCTCATGAGTACAATGGCCGCTCTTCCTGATAAGTTCAAGATGCCCGACATAAGCAAATTCAAGGGCAACTCTTGTCCTATGGCTCACATTGAGACTTATATTTGGACAATGGTTCCGAAGAAGGTCTCCCCTAAGGTGATGGCTCAATGCTTTCCTCTCACTCTCGAGGGGGCAGCAAAAGATTGGTATGCTACTCTCCCGCTTACTGTCCGTCTTGATTGGGACTCCGCCATGCTTGCCTTCAAGAACCAATACCAAGGCAACACCACTCACCGGCCCACAAGGAAAGAGCTAGAGAACACTACTCAACGAGACCACGAGTCCTTCATCGACTTCACAAGGAGATGGAATAATAAACTCTCCGAGATTGTGGAAAGGCCAAATACCAAGGAGCAAATGGACATGTTTCTCAAATGTCTCAAAATTCATCTCCGCACTGTAGATACCCCGGTGAGCCACGACCTTTGGCTAGGGCGCGTGAGCTATCCTAGGATGTCTAACTTGTTTTAGATTGTTTATAGTCGCCACCTATGTTTTGAGGAACATAAGAAAAACCTATTGATAATAGCCTAAGTTTGAAAACAGAGATTCTTTGTTTTGAGGTTCGGGGGTTAGATTACGAGATGGGAAGTACCGAAACACCCATCTCGCCCAACTAAAGTTGGTCTTGCTTGATCAAAATCTACATGAATGATAAACGTTCTTCTTCTTCTTCTTCTTTAAATCGTAAAAAGGGGTTTTAAAATAGAGTTTGGAATGTAGGAGATAACTCCTTAACCAACCTCAATGAGATGAGGTGATCATTAGAGTCATGTCCCAAAATGATTTGGGTGATTGCACTTTGATAAAACAAAAAGAAAGAGAAAAGAGATGAAGTCGAGAAGAGGAAGGAAATGGTTTTTACCTAGTCTTCGAGAGACTTCAAACACTTCTTGATGAATGCCTTTGGAAATGCCTTGAAGGTAAGAAATTTGGCTTCTTTGTTGAAAGTGTAAGATTTTAGAGTAAAAGATCCAAGGTCCTCAAAAATGGAGGTAAAGGGGGGTTTTTATAGGTGAAAGAGGGATGTTTTTGGTGCCAAAACTCAGTCACCAAGAAATTCTTCCCGGGCAAAATCCTGTAAATTGAGCAAGGGAGAGAATCCTGGCCAGAAATCTGTAACTGACGCCCAGAGGCGCGCGCTTCCTGCTTTGGGGGCGGGAGGCGCGCGCGTCTGGCTCCTCCTGTCGGAGGCGCGCGACTCAGAGAAGGCAATTTTGACAAAATGGACTAGAAAGTCAGCCCTGTTATTCAGTTTAGTCCCTGGACTTAACGAAGTCAGTCAGGAACTTAACGGAAGTGACAGAAACTAACGAGAAACACTTAAAATGGGGAGAAACACAAGATCAAATGTGCAATCGGGGTGAGCGGTCCAAGGCGGGGTGTCTACAGAGCCCCTCGGCGACGTGGATTGCAAAGCAAAACGCGTCGACGAAAGTTAAAAACACCCGCCGAGGACATCACCAAGAAAAAAAAGCAAAGACTTGATGAAAGCAGGAATTTGAAATTGCGAGAGAGAGAGGTGCGCTCCCTGTGTGAGCGGCTTTTGTTGATAGAGGGGGTGGCATGATCCGTTAGGTGAACCTGCCGGCTGAATATCTTGAATGAGGCCGTTAGTGAACCTTTTGAACGAGGCCGTTAGTGAACCTTTGGAGAGGCCGTTAGTGAACCTTTGAGGAGGCCGTTAGTGAACCTTTGAGGACGAATCCGTTAGTGAAATTCGTTGATGAGGCCGTTGGTGAACCTTTGGAGAGGCCGTTAGTGAACCTTTGAAGAGGCCGTTAGTGAACCTTTGAGGAGGCCGTTAGTGAACCTTTGAGGACGAATCCGTTAGTGAAATTCGTTGATGAGGCCGTTGGTGAACCTTTGGAGAGTCCGTTAGTGAACCTTTAAAGAGGCCGTTAGTGAACCTTTGAGGAGGCCGTTAGTGAACCTTTAAGGACGAATCCGTCAGTGAAATTCGTTGATGAGGTCGTTGGTGAACCCTTGTAGAGGCCGTTAGAAAACCTTTATTGACGAATCCGTTAGTGAAATTCATTGATGAGGCCGTTGGTGAACCTTTGGAGAGGCCGTTAGTGAACCTCTAAAGAGGCCGTTAGTGAACCTTTGAGGAGGCCGTTAGTGAACCTTTGAGGACGAATCCGTTAGTGAAATTCGTTGATGAGGCCGTTGGTGAACCTTTGGAGAGGCCGTTGGTGAACCTTTGAAGAGGTCGTTAGTGGACCTTTGAGGAGGCCGTTAGTGAACCTTTGAGGACGAATCCGTTAGTGAAATCCGTTGATGAGGTATTGCTTTGGAGTCTCGTGCCACTTTTTGACTTCTTTTTGAATTGTGGGGTGTGGGCACAGTTGGCCGTGACCAGAAAAATGTCCCTGCTGGGGATGAAATGTTGAGATTGACCCTTGAGAGGGGTGCGTCACCCGTGACAGAACTTAGGGAGTTCGGAATCCGTGGGGAAACCTTGATACGGTGCATGGTTTCTTGCATGGGAGACTGCTTCTGAACCTGCCTGACGATGGGAAGAGCGTGCGTCTGGGCCTCGTTATGGGACGCGCGCGCCTCGAATGAGTATGTCGGGGGGCGCGCGCCTGGCGCATAAGTTCAGCATATTTAAACAGGCGGTTCACTGTTTTCAGCAAGTTTTCAAAATTTTGAAGAACCCTCCAAATTCCAAGCCCAATTTTCGTAGAGAAATCACCCCAAAACTCTTTCTTGCTGCTCTAGGATCAATTCCATCACAGAAACGATGTCGGATCGTCAACAATCACCTCCGTTCGAGATGCCACAGGGCGAGGAGCCCGGAATTGGGGTTGAAGCTATGGACCCGAGTTTGCTTACTTTCCGGCCTCATACCCACATTTCTCACTTCATGACTTTGGGTTTGGTAAGAATGCCTCGCCTTTCTTGTCGATTTCGGATTTCATGAAG
Source organism: Campanula takesimana (assembly GCA_026119855.1). Lineage (NCBI taxonomy): Eukaryota > Viridiplantae > Streptophyta > Magnoliopsida > Asterales > Campanulaceae > Campanula > Campanula takesimana. The sequence goes on along the minus strand of JAOWBW010000260.1, from coordinate 978,178 downwards.
TTCCGTTTTCTTTACCCGAAATATCGCTGCAGCAGATTTATTGATCATTCTTTGCATGTTGTTTGTTGCTGTTGATTTGTTGTAAGAAACATGTTGGGACGCCTATTTTCATGTTCACACACTTGCTTGTACATTGTTCTGCCATTGAAATCTCTGTGTTGAGTTCATCCGTTTTTCTAGCAGTCATGCTGATGAAATTTTTACTGTTCCTTCTTTCCTTTCAGGAGTGGACCCGTCTGACAGAGATTCGTGGTGGGGCTCATGGGCCCATCTCTATATGGAAGAGGTTGCCTGAGAATGTTCGGGCCCGAGTTCCAGGGACTCATTTTGGTCTTTTTGTCACCAGCCTCCCAGCTTTGAAGAATGACCCCGATGTGGTCCAGGCATTGAGGGAAAGATGGTGGGACACCACCCATACCTTCCATTTACCCATGGGCGAGGTGACTATGACGCCTACCGATTTCACAGCTTTGACGGGCTTGCCGTTCATGGGGATGCCTGTCCCTTTTGGTTTGAGAGGGGTTGTTCGGACTCCGGACGAGTTATTTGCTTTGGTTGACTGCCGGTTTGAGGTTAAGAATTCTCGAGTGACATGGGGGCGGATCCGGGCTTATTTCAACATCTTGATGGCTGAGGCTCGAGGTGTTACTGCTGATCCGGTCGATGCCGTGGCCCGTTGCTTTATTTGGTACCTGTTATCCCATACTCTGCTTGCCAACGGGGGATCTTCGGCCTCTTTGGCTCTGCTTGACTTGTTAGTGGATTTGGACCAGATTGGCCAGTATAACTGGGGCGCAGCGGGCTTAGCTGCTTGTTACCACGGCATGGATTTGACCAGCCGCTCGACCACTAGCTCGGTTACGGGATTCAGCTTGCTGTGGGAGGTATACCACTTACTGTCCCTTTATATTATCTTTGCCTTGATTTCATATTGCTTTCTTCCGCTGCGCATGTTGCCTCAAAACCCAACAGTGGTATCAGAGCCCGATTTGATTATATGATCTAGCATGATGTGAATTTAGAATAAAGGATTTATGTGAATTGTTTGGTGAAACAATTATAATATATAGTATGATTATGAACAAGGTTTTCAAGTTGCTTGATTAACACAATTAATCTATTTATCGGATCATCAATTTCATTTATTGGATTATTGAATTGATGATTCTTGATCTTGAAGAACAAATTGTTTGTTCTTAGGGTTCGATGTTTATGATAATTTGATTATCATAAATAATTGAATTCTTAAATGATCAATATTTGATAAATTGCGATCGTGCGGTTCGCGTGCAATACACGTTTTTTGCATAATTTTCGTCCAGAATTTTCATGCAGATTACGTGCAGCGCACATGCAGTCCAGAATTTTGTGAAGAATTTTCGTGCAGTTCGCGTGCAATGCACGAATTCGTGCAGATTTTTCACGCAATTCGCGTGCAGTGCAGATTTCTGAATTCGTGTTTTTCAGACTTAGAGATGCATTGTAGAATACGTATTGTTCATGGAATTGGATTCTATGAAGTAATGTATTCTTAATAGAGTTGGACTCTATGAAAGACTTCATTATTCAATATGTATTATACCTAGAGTAGGATTCTATGAAAATATGAAATTCATAATTATATTCACATAGTATCCGTTCATTAATTAATTGGATTAATTATACCTTTGCTATGCGCGTTGCTATATGAAAGGAACCTTCTTGAAAATTTTATGTCATGTGGCAACCCATGATAGACACTTGTGAATACATTGGGTATTGTTATGTGGGCTCTGCCAAAGCGAGGTGCATTAATTTTATCAGTGTATGAGCAAGATGAATGAATGAGAGTTTCCTATGCAACTATCATGGTTTGACTTAATTAGGCTATCAAAAGAAAAAGTTTTGGGCCTAAGGCACAAGATAAGATTAAAACATGTTTGACATAAGATGTCTAATCAAAATCTCATAAAAGATCTAAGAGTCACATATGATGTGATTGATAAGAGTTATCTACCTAATTAATTTAATTTTGAGCAGTATCGCCAAAGCGGACTTAAAGTTAAATTAAAGGTGGATCTTAGCCTACGTAAATTATATTATACAATTTTTGTATATGAAGGTTATATAATTTAGTGGGAGTATTTATAAAATACAAATAATTATCTCTTAAATGATTGGTATGAAAAATAGGCGTATACTCCCTCTGTCCCATAACAATGGGCACAAACTTCCATTTTGGGCGTCTCATTCAAATGGGCACATTACTAAAAATGGAAAGAATCTTTACTATTTATCCCACTCATTCTTTCTCCTACTTTACTTTTACACTCACAACATTTACACTTTCTCTCTCCCACTCACTTTTCATACTCATAACATTTATACTTTTCTTAATTCTTGTGCAAGAGTCATTTTGTGCCCATTGTTATGGGACGGAGGGAGTATTTATTTGCATATCTGTGTAGAATGTTATATTATGCTTTAATTATGTTTATTACTGCGCTCTGTTCTTTAAAAGGAAAAGTTAAAGGAGAATGAAATTAATTTCCTTGATTAGATCATGAGCTTAAGAATTGTTCTAAAGCAAGAACGGAAATTATGCATTCTTAATAATCCTAAGTAACCTAAATTGCAATATTAATTTGATTAATATGTTCCGTAGGATCATCAAAATTTAATTTGATTAACTTGTTGATGATCTTAGATTCATGAATAAATTGTTTATTCTTGGTTTTGATAATCATGATGATTGGATCACCATGAACACCAAATCCTAATTGAATCAAGGAAAGCAATTTTAAGGTAAATTTTGGAAATTGAAAATCTACCGCTTTTATAATAAATATTTTGAGTTGAATTTAATTGTTAGATGGCTGGTTTTAGAAACCGTGTTTCTTGAAATTAAATGTCAGTTTCAAAATTAATCTGGGATTGAATCTAGTTTCAGATGGCTGGTTTTCGAAACCGTGTTTCCTGAAAAGTGATGTCAATTCAGAAATCAGAATCATGAATTGTTCTTGATTGCTGAAATCAGTTAAATTGGTGAGACATGGAATTTAGAAACAAGACTACAGACTCATATGGAAATGTGGATGCCTTTTGGCTTAGTTTCGGCCGTATGGAATGTTCTCTAAATTTTTGAATGATGTACGGAATTGTGGATGCCTTTTGTCTTAGTTTCGGCCATACAGTTTGTGCTCTCAATATCTGAACTAAATTGCGGAAAGATGACGATCTAAGTCAAAAATTTGATTTTTGACTTAATGAATTTCTAAAAAGAAAAAGGATTAAAAAGATAATGGTAAGACAAATGTTGTCAAATCTAAAGGAAATAAATGTGGCTAAAATAATAACTCTAAATAATGCAATTTGGTAACATGGCAATTGGATTGACCATTTAAAATTGCAATCAAAATTTTGGATGATCAAAGACAGTGAATGGTAGTGAGACTACCACTTCGGACATTTATGTTATAAGATTAATCTTTCTAATTTTAATTATTGGGCATTGGATACCGAATTTGATCCCGCATTTGTAAAAATGCGCAAGAATTAGTAAATTGAAAGACTATTTAAAGTAAAGTTAATCTACGAATGGTAATGATGCAAGAGTTGCAACATTATGTTGGGTTTTGATGCATCATGCGCAGCGGAATAAACAGATAAAATCAAACACCCAAGAGCCCGGATCCATGCATGTTGATTAAATTAAATACAAGATGAAAGAAACTAACCCTTGAAGATTGCATCCATGAACACGGACTTTAAGGTGCTAAAGGAAACACCCTCCATCGGTATCCACACGTCGAACGGATATCAAGAACACCTTCTTGATATGGATTTCTAGACCCAAAGCTTGGTGAAGAAACAATTTCTCATCGGAATTATCTTGCTTCATTGATTATTGTATTTTGACGATCATGAATCTCAAAGTAAATAATCAAACCTCTCTATAATTTATTGTTTCTAAAACAATGGTTTGTGATTTCCAAAATCACCATTAGAGGCTGTCAAACCCGGCTGTATATCATATATAAGGGTTTGACCTAATTCTGTTTGGGATCGGGATTCCTTTTCTGTCCAGAAAACTGAACAAACTGGACTGTTATGGGAATGGCATCCGTACGGCTCCACCAGAGCCGTACACCAAGTCACGAGCCGTACGGCAGCCAAGTTTTCAGTTCCCATATTTTTCGCCTTTTTAATCTGCTCTAGTGTGTGTGACCCAATAGGATTATACTATGTTGGCAACGAGTCCGAACCAGTCAGAACCCGTAAGTCATAAGCGGACTCTAGCAAGCCATTATGACTACCCAATTAGTATAACTTTGAAAGTCCAAAGTAACCTTATAGAACATATCACAATCCCTTTGTCACGCGATATCATATTGGACATAAGTTATGGTCCACCTCAACTTATGTTATCCAATGCTTTCTCGATCTCGAGTAGATTCATATGAGCAAATGACATCGAACACATCAATTCATTTGGGTACGGTCGTACACTATTATCAATATCACTCATCGAGTGGCCAAGCAGATATCTCTCTTGAGAGAGGGACAAATCTCATCTTGACTTATCATTCTTCCCTACAAGAATCCGATTATGCCATTTGTAGCCTTTATAACTTCCCGGTTAGGGGTAGCGTTTGAGTACGTCAAACGTAATGTTCATCATGTGGAAGACCATGATAATCTCAGGTCTAAGGATAAATTATATAACTATTATGAGATTTAATTATGACATTTGACCATGACATAAATCTCATAACGGGTCTATCCAGTACTTGTTCTCCAACATGCACCCACAAGTTTATTCCGCATCCTATGCGCTATAATCATCATATGATTATCTATTAAACTCATGCTAGCCCTTCATAAGTGCTAGGGACAATGATCATTATAATAAACATGCAAAAGATATAATAATTGGGTTTGTTATCTCTATAACAACGAAGTTATGATATAACGCATAGGCCTTTCTCAAGGGCCTAGGGCATAATGTCCAACACATTATTCGTAGAACACTTATGAAGTGGCTTTATTTATTAAGTAGAAAGTATTATTTTGTTCTAAGATAATGAATGATATTTATTTCTTATTGAGAATAAGAAAGTGCTTTATTTATTATGAGTTGCTTTATCGTATTGTTAAATCATATAAATAAATCTAATATCTTAAATCTTGAAGAACAAAAGAATGAATAATATTATAACATAAATTGTTAAATTCTTAAGGCATTATTGTTTTGATCAAATAAATGAGAAACACATATCTAAAATGCCATGGGACGGAGTTTTAAAGTCATATGATTTTGAATCATGTGATTTATGCAAATCTTATTTACTTGGACCAAGACATCTATTACTAGGAGTAGTAAAAGGCTAATATCTTATTAGACCTAATACATGTTGATGTATATGGTGCATTATGTAGCAATGCTAAAAGAGTATTTTGGTACTACTTGGTAAAACTATTCAAAGATTCCGATTCGATCGAGATGATGAATAATTGAACCAAGAATTTGACAATCATCTTTAAGATTGTGAAATTGTTTCACAATGAACTCCACAAAGAACACTATTTTGGAATGATGTGTCTACGTGGAGGTATAGAACCTTATTGGATATGGTTCATTAGATGATAAAGTCAAATTGATTTTCCACTATTTAATTTTGGGTTATACATTGGAAACCGCTATTATTACACTAATTGAGTTCCATCAAAATAGGTTCAAAGGTAACATATGTGATATGGAATGAATGAAAACTTGGTTTGTCTTTCATAAAGATTTAAGATGGTGAGACCTTTTTGAAAGGACTTATTTGGAACAAGCTCACACTTAAATCCAATAAATGTACTTTCATGGGATATCCTAAGGAAACTTGAGGATATTATTTTACTTCTAAAAAACAAATTGTTTGTTGCTTATGATGGTACTTTTCTAGATAAATTGTTTATCTCTAAAAGAACCAGTGGGAGTAAAATATATTTCGAATGGTTCGAGACCTAGAAAATTACATTGAACCTTTGATGAAAGTTGAACAAAGATTAACAAGGAGTTGTGAAAATTTATTCAAAGTTACACATGTTACTTGCATATATGATAGGATACGATCTATAACAAGAAATATTGGATTTCTTGTAATAGAAAGTATTGAGGTAAAGTTCATTAAGAATGACATATTTACCACCTATCAAAATGCAATGTCCGCTCCATAATTAGATTAATGGCTTGGAGTCATAAAATCTAAAAGGCAATCCATGTATAATAATCAAGTTTGGAACTTGATCTTTCAAACCTAAGGTGTAAAAAAAAACCGGGGGATGGAATTAAGTTTTCTTGGAGAAAATTAACATGGGTAGCAAGGAACATACTAATTAAGCAAGACTAAATGTGAAAGGTTGACTCATATTTCGACTATGATAAAACTTTCTCACTCGTACTCATGATTTAAGTTATTAGAATTCTTATTGTCATATCTTCACATTTGGAATATAAAATTTGACAAATGGATGTCAAAACAGCGTTCGTTAACGGGAACTCATTAAAGGATGTATTGGATACAACCTAAAGGTTTTGATAGTCCAGAAATTTTAATAAAGTGTAAGTTACGAAAGTCCATGGGATAGGTTGAAGCAAGCTTCTTGGAGTTAAAACAATCGCCTTGATGAAGTGTTCAAATCGTTTGAAATTCATCAAAAATGATACTTGTGTTTGCTAAGAAATTAGTGGGAGCATAGTCTAATTCCTAGTCATGTATATATGGTTCACATATAATTCATTTTGAAAGAGTTTCTTAATGAAAGACTTAGGAAGAAGCCGCTTATATCTTTGGAATTAATATCTATTGATATAAATCTAGGAGGTTGATTGGTTTGTGTCAAAGTACTTGTAGAGAAAAAGTACTGAATTGTTCAGTATGCAAGACTCTTGGAGAAGAACTTGCAAGGTTGTCTGATGACAATGTTCTTGTCAAGACTTAGTCTTATTGGAAGAATAATGAGCAAGAATACATGATTAGGATTCCATATGCTTCGGCAATTGGATCTATCATGTACGTCATATTATGTACTTAGATGGGATAACTCGTATATTTGGAGTATGATGTGAACAGACTAATCATATCCTAGTGAAAGTCACTAGATAGTGGTCAAGAATGTCTTTATGTACTTGAGAAGAACTAAGGATGCATTCTTATAATTGTTGACATGGGAGATGATCTAGTAAATGGTTACATAGATGCATGTTTCCACGTCGACAAGGATAATTAAAGATCGCAGTATAGACATATGTTTAAAGTAAGTGCTATTAGTTGGAATAGTTCCAAGCAAATACACTATAAACAATTCTACGAATAAAATTGAGTATTTAGTTACAAGAGTTGTAACTGAGGGAGTTGTTTGAATATAGATGTTATTAGTAAAACTAGAAATAGTTTCTAGTACTACTAATCCTATGGACTTCCGTTGTGAAATAAATGTTATTGCACAAGCTAAGGTGCCAAAGGCTCATCTATGATCCAAACACACACTCAGACATTTCTATCTCTACGAGAAATTGTTGACATGGGAGATGTCAAAATATGCAAAATATCTTATGATGATAACAAGGATAATCTTCCTACATAAGATCCTTCATATGATGTTATGATGGTGATAAGCTAAGCTCAATGGTATTGGATACACATTGATTGGGCCTAGTGCAAGTGGGAGATTGGTGGAGATTATTCCCTAGGCCGTTGAGAAAGGCCTTGCGTTACATCATGTTCTCATTTGTTATGGAGATAACAACCTTGGATTATTATATGTTTTACATGTTTATTATAATAATCTCCGTCCCTAGTACTGTAAGGATCCCGCCCCGCGCGGAGGATCGCGACGAGTATGGGGGTGAAACGCCAAACATGGTTATCACACAAAAAATAACGGAGTCGCCACATTTGTTAATTATTTAACCCAACAAATGGAAAGGTTAGAGATTCTATTAGTTCGGAGGTCAGGTTACACCTTGGGAAAAGTTTTACGTCACCCAAGCCGCCTCGGATAGGACCGAGTCTCCCTAATGTTAGTTAACAAGTGCATGTGTGTGTTTGTGTGTTTCAAAAATGGGAGAAACTGACTTTTAGCAAAACTGGTTAATTACTAAGGCTTTGACCAATAAGCCCCTAGGCCAAATAAAAACTACCAATAAGGACAAACATTTTGAAAAACTAAACTATCAAAAAGTCCTTGATTTTTTTCCAAGGCAAGAATACCCTTCGCATGAGCATGCACTCCCAACCCCAGCCCCCAACGTGTTTTGCTCCCTCACTTTCCCTCTTCATGTTTCTCACTCACTCACTCACTCACTTTTTCTTTTTCCTTTTCTTTTTTTTTTCCAACTAAAATTTTAAGATGACATATATCAAAATTTATAAACTGAAAAAATGATCCGAAACCATTGTTTTAATCGTATCGACAATACGAATCAAACAAGTACACACAACACACAATTCAAAATTTATAAAAAAAAAATTCATTTTTCACTTGTAAAAATTTGATTTTTTTTTTATTTCACAATTAAAAAAAACATTTTTCACTTGTAAAATTATTTTTCAATTGATTTCTCAGTTGTGTCATTTTTTTCATTTTTCATTTTTAAAAACTGATAAATTCATCTCTCAATTTTTCACAATCATTATAATAACTGAGACATGCATTTCACAGTTGTTCACACATGATTTTGAATACAATAACTGAGACATTCATTTAATAGTTATTCATAATTAAATAAAAACTGATAAAATCACCTCTCATTTTTCCCAATTGATGACTCAATTTATCGGTTTAATTATATAATATAAATGAGACATTCATTTCTCAGTTATTCACATATGAATTTGAGTACAAAACTGGTACATTCATTTCGCAGTTATCAATTTTTCTCTGTTGTTAATATAATAATGAGATATTCATTTCTCAGTTATTCACACACGAGTTTAATATAAGAACTGGTAAATCTATTTCTCAGTTGTTAACACGTGAGTTGAGTGTAACAACTAAGAAATTCATCGCACAGTTTTTACAAAGGATACTCATTTTCAGAACTATGTGTTGTCAAATGCTCTTTAAACAATTGTGAAATAAATTTATCTCATTTTTTTTAATTAAAAATGAGTAATTGTCCAATTGTGAAGAATTAATACCCCTAACCAAAAAAAAACAAAAAAAAAAAAACAAAAAAAAAACAAATGTGAGGTTGTAGTGTTAAATATATAATAGCCTACTAATAGAACAAGTAAGAAGCTTGGCATAGTGATTAGGAGTCTTAGCTAAGACCAAGATGTCTTGGGTTCAAACCCTCCCAAGAGCAAATAATTTTTATTTATAATACATGGGGTTGCAGATGGTTGTGGCGGCAGTGTGTGAGGTCCGGTGGCGGCTAACGGCGGCGGGTGGCGGCTGACGGCGGCGGGTAGATGTTCGGTGGCGGCAGTAGGTGGCGGCTGACGGCGGCGGGTGGCGGCTGACGACGGCGGGTGGAGGTCTGGCGGCGACGGCAGCGGGTGGAGGTCCGGCGACAGCAGGTGGCGGCGCCGGCGGTAGGTGGCGGACCTCAATCAAAGTCAAAGGTCTAGTAGGCGGTCAAAGGTGGTCAATGGTTAAAGGTGTAGTATGATTTTATTTGGGTTGGGGGTATTTTTTCCATTTAAAAAGGGTGAGGGATTTATTGGTAAAATTGATTTCAACTAAGGACCCTAAGGTAGATTATGAAATGTTGTGGTTTTATTGGAAAATACCATCTTCTCCAAGGGACTTATTGGTAAAAATCCCTTAATTATTTAACAGAAAATGGTTATTTTGCAAACATTCTGACCAGAAAAGGGAAGAAACTGAAAAACGCACTCCCCGGCCAAAGTAGCCGTACGGATGGGGAGAGCATTCCATGGATTTTTGACAGTTTATCAGAAAACTGTCCAGTTTCAGGCAAAACAGAGTGTTCTTGCTGAAACTGGACTGAAATGATCATTTCCAGTTATTTTCTTTTAACAAAAGCATGGATTAATCATCCCTATGTCATTGATCACTAGTTGGACACCAAAAACAAGGGTTTTGGGTGTGATCAAGACAATCATTGTGGAAGTTTAGGAAAAATGTGATGAACAAGCCCTTTGGGCTAAAATGACCATTTGATGAGCAAAGATTGAAACTTTACCATCAAGATGGACTTATGTTGCAAGATTAAACCTTTAGGGACAAAAATATAACATAAAGATCAAATCTTTATGTCCCATGCTTGGTGGTTTATGGCTAGGTCATGGTTGGGATGATAAAGATTGAAACTTTATCACCTAATCATGACTCTTATGGCCAAACAAGAACAAAATCAACATGAAATTTAACAAATCATGATCATCCTTAGGTTTTATCCCATAATCACACACTAGGTATGAAGGGAACCTTGAATCACCTTATGATTTGGTTCCAATATATATATATAATCATAACATATAGCTTGAGCAGACAAGACTTGTATAATATATATATATATATATATATATATATAGTGCTTGAAATGGACAAGACTTTCAATGAAATGCAAAATGCTTGAATGGACAAGGCTTGCAAGAATAACAAGAAATAACACAAGAATGAGCAATAATATGAACAATAATAAAAGAGTTTGAGATGAAGAAGAAGATGGGGAGAAGGAGGCTTCACCTATGATGGTTATGGCCTATCTTCCTCTCCTTTCACTCAAATGTGTATATCACTCAATTTTTGCTCTCAAACTGGTGGAGTATCAGCTCAAAAAACGTTTTCTGCCCCCTGAAATGATCAGCATGGGGTTCAATTTATAGAGGCTGAGGGTGCCCAACATAGCCGTACGGCTAGGGACCTCATGTGCCCAAACCATCCGTACGACTCGACTTGGCGAGCGTCTGGATTTTCTAAGTTTAATTCCAGTTCAGTCCTGGAATATCAGGTTTATCCTAGTGAGGTCCTGGCCCATTGGTTTATCCCTAAATGGTACCAAGAGTTCCTCTAAAGTAGGTCAATTTCAGATTTGGGTACTTACAGAGCCCCTCGGCAACGTCGCTTTTGAAGAAACGGGGTTGTTGACAAAACAAGCATCCCAATCTGATGGGAGGACGACTTGGCCGATTCGTCCTATGGCTGGACCTAGAAGTATAGGATTCCTACGTATCCTTATTTGAGGAAATCAAGCCTAACGTAGTTCGGGTGAGAGATTTTAAGGCTACTCAAACCTATGGGCCTTAGGTGGATATTCATTCATCCCTTCCTAAACAGGCATGGCTCAAAGGCCGGACTTGGTCAACTTGGCTCTATTCGGAGAGGGTTGACTAAAGGGGCTGGCATGGCTCAGAGGCTCAAATAATGGGCATGGCTCAGAGGCTAGATTCGATCGACTAGGCTCTATCATAGAGGGTCGACTAAACAAACTGGTCTTACGTCATCACAGACTGCCGTCACAATGATAGGTTTTCTCTAACCTGGCCACTCTTGGGGACAAAGGTTTTCTTAACCTAACATGACTATACTGGTCTTACGCCCTACCAAGAGCTGCCGGGGTATGGTCAACTTGGCTCTATGGGAGAGGGTTGGCTAGATGATTGGACTTACGAAGGACTGCCGGGGTATGGTCAACTTGGCTCTTTGGGAGAGGGTTGACTAAATGATTGGACTTACGAAGGACTGCCGGGGTATGGTCAACTTGGCTCTATGGGAGACGGTTGACTAAATGGTTGGACTTACGAAGGACTGCCGGGGTATGGTCAACTTGGCTCTATGGGATAGTGTTGACTAAATGGTTGGACTTACGAAGGACTACCGGGGTATGGTCAACTTGGCTCTATGGGAGAGGGTTGACTAAATGGTTGGACTTACAAAGGACTGCCGGGTCAGCAAAAATCCAATCGTCTTACGCCACGCCGGACGACCAAGGACATAATCTTACGAAACCTAATGGTCTTACGTCACGCCGGACGGCCAAATGACGGATCTAACCTAATGGACTTATGTCATTCGGACTGCCAAAGGACGAATCTCACAAAACTTAATGTCTTACGTCACGCCGGACGGCCAAAGGACGAATCTTACAGAACCTAATGGTCTTACGTCACGCCGGACGGCCAAAGGGCAAAATGTCACAAAACCTAATGGTCTTACGTCACGCCGGACTGCCAAAGGATGAATCTCACAAAACCTAATGGTCTTACATCACGCCAGATGGCCAAAGGACAAATCTCACAGAGCCTAATGGTCTTACATCACGCCGGACGGCCAAAGGACCAATCTCACAGAACCTAATGGTCTTACGTCCTGCCGGACGGCCAAAGGACAAATCTCACAGAGCCTAATGGTCTTACGTTACATCGGATAGCCAAAGGACAAATCTCGCGAAACCTAATGGTCTTACGTCACACTGGATGGCCAAAGGACAAATCTCACAGAGCCTAATGGTCTTACGTCACGCCGGACGGCCAAAGGACCAATCTCACAGAACCTAATTATCTTACGTCCCGCCGGACGGCCAAAGGATAAATCTCACAGAGCCTAATGGTCTTAGGTCACACCGGACGGCCAAAGGACGAATCTCACAAAACCTAATGGCCTTATGTCACGCTGGACGGCCAAAGGACAATTTTTTCACATTTTTAACCTGGACTTACGAAGCGTGGCCGGGCCAATTCATACCCTTAACTTGGACTTACGAAGCGCGGCCGGGTTAAATTCATACTCTTAACCTCTTAACCTGGACTTATGAAGCGCGGCCGGGTTAAATTCATATTCTTAACCTGGACTTATGAAGCGTGGCCGGTTAAATTCACACTCTTAACCTGGACTTACGAAGCGCGGCCGGGTTAAATTCACACTCTTATCGTGGACTTACGAAGCGTGGCCGGGTTAAATTCATATTCTTAACCTGGACTTACGAAGCACGGCCGGGTTAAATTCATATTCTTAACCTGGACTTACGAAGCGCGGCCGGGTTAAATTCACACTCTTAACCTGGACTTACGAAGCGCGTCCGGGCCAATTCATACTCTTAACCTGGACTTACGAAGCGCGGCCGGGTTAAATTCATATTCTTAACCTGGACTTACGAAGCGCGGCCGGGTTAAATTCACACTCTTAACCTGAACTTACAAAGCGCGGCCGGGTTAAATTCAAAAAGCTGGTCTTACGTCCATCTAGGGACTGCCCGATTTTCATTTTCATTGGGAACCTAATCTTTCTAGGTTCAAATCAAGTTGCATGAGCCAAAAGGGGCATTTTTTTCGGGGGTATTTATGACATTGGTTGGGAAGGGGCTTTGAATGGGTAGGACCACAAAGCTAACTCTCAACAAGAAATCATTAATTCTGGCAGGGTTAAAGTAGTCGTACGGCTAGGGGAGGAAACACTTCTTTTTTATTCAATTTCGTTCCAGGCCTAGTCATCTTCTTAAATGCCACAGTCTGAAGTTCATCAGTTCATCATGTTCATTTTGAAAGCTTTTTCTTCCATGGAGCCTTTTTTCATGGGAAAACCACCAAAATTGTCCAAAATTCATCAAGAATGCTTTGAGGGCAACCTCAGGCTTTGGATGCGGTACCACATGAGGAATCACAAGGGAGTTTTCCAATCCAAATTTGGCCTTCAATCTCTTTGGTCTCTCAAGGAATTCATCCCGGATCTCGAGCTATTAAGAGCCGCTTCGTCTTTTTAGGATGTTAGGAGACATGTATATTGCTTCTCCTACAACTAAATCACTCCAACCTATGAGGATTTCAAGGCTTTGGTGGGTGGCGTAGATGCGAAGGTCATTTCTCTCCCCTCGGTTGATGACACCATGTGTGTCGAAAGGTTGGTCTCTCTTCTCGACATTCCTTTGGAAGAGGCCCAATGCATGGTTCTTAATCACACTTTCATTGACATTTCGGATCTCCCCGAGAAGTTCATGGATCGCACGGATGAGGCTTCTTGGAATGCCTTTGGTTTGTGCATTCTTACCTTTTTCTACATGGTTGGCTCTAAAGGTACCTGTCACAGGGTTTTACTGGGTGTCCTTGAGGAGTGCCATGCGGGGAAGGATATTGTCCCCTTGATCTTGGGAGGAACCCTTCATGGCATGGATCGCTTGGCTTTGGGAGACAGCTTCATGCGTAGCAGTAGCCCCGCCTTACTAACTTTGTGGTTGAGGGAGAGGTTGATGGCCATTCCCGTGGCTCCTATCTCTCACAGACCGTGGTCTTATTCCTTGAGAGGCATCCTCTTGGATTTCATTCAGAGTGACTGGGAGGCTTACATGGCTCACCTCACGACTGCCGAGATCCGTTGGTCAGTCCCACATTGGCGTATCAGCTCGGTGCGGGAGTATCAGGATAATTCCCCTTTCGTTCGGGTGCCGAGACTCTTAGGATCATCTTACTACATCCCTTCTTTGGTCCGTCATCAGTTTGGATTACTGCAGACTCCACTATTAGAATGGTCTGGTGTTAACCCGGAGCACTTGAGGCTTCCGCCCTTATCTATGTGGGGCTTTTCCACTATTTCACTTCTTTCCCGATTGTGGACTTGTTCCCTCTTTCCAGTTCGGGTACTTCTTGGTCGTGCAGCCAGCATGGTTCTAACCACGGTCTACTTGGACTGGTATGAACAGAATATGGGACAGACTCAGAGGCTTATTGAAGAGAGGCGTGAGGCTATTATTGGTGGGACTCATGACCCTAGCAGGGTTTTGAGGGAGACTGAGGCCGTGGAGAGTGGCCATAACATTACTGGAGACATTGTCGAGGACTATCAAGCCTTGGCTGATAGAAGAATGGCTGCGATGCCTAGGGCAGGGGTACGAATGGAAGATCTTCGAGCTTGGGCTGTTGCCAATGCGGCTTTGAGGGCAACCGGGCTGGTTGAGGATGTCGTGAGGATACCCGATCATGTAAGGGGGGGAGGTCAACATCTTTGAGGTGAAAAAAAAGAAGACCCGAAGAAGTCAGAAGAAGTGGAGGGATGAGGAACAGTGATAGTCCTACATTTCCATGTATCCACCCATTGCCATTGCAGACGCATTAGTTCATTTTAGGTGTCTTAGTTATGTCTTAAGCATGTTAGTTGAGTCGAGAGTAGGCAGTGCTTGAACTCATCAAAGAAGTGTTTTAACTATAATGAAAATGGTTACTTATGAGGCCAATTTGCATTCACATGGGGTTTTTGCTCAAAACCGAATTTGATTTTTATTCATTTTTTAGACCGGACCAATAATTGGCTACCTACGTTCCCCTTTTACAAATGAGACTAAGGGGCTCAGGTCATCGTAGTTCACTTTTTACAAATTTTGCGTGCGACCCTATTTTTTCTCTAGACCGCCCAAACGGGTTTTCAATCTAGGTGGGTATATTCTTTTGGCACCTACAATCTCTCTTTTTTTTTTTTAAACAAAGTAGGGACGGAGCTTATCACCGTTGACCAGGTGCATGAAGGGCTTTCCATCCAAGTCCGCAAGCCTTATTGCGCCTCCTGAGAAGATCTCTTATACCACGAAAGGGCCGATCCACACGGGTTCCCATTTTCCGTCGGGGTTAGACCTCCCGGGGGGTTTTTCCTTAAGGACCAAATCTCCTACCCGAATTTCTCGCGGCTTCACCTTCCTATCAAAAGCTCGCGCCATTCTCCCTTGGTAGGCGCGGATGTGCTTCATTGCCTTTAGACGACGTTCGTCCAACAAGGCCAATTCACCATGCCGGCTCCGAAGCCAGTCAACCTCATGGATTTTGTTCTCCAACAAAATTCTCAATGACGGTACCTCCAACTCAGGCGGGAGCATGGCCTCCATTCCATAAGTTAAAGAAAAAGGGGTTTCCCCAGTGGCGGTTCTAACCGAGGTCCGGTAGCCCTACAACGCTAGATGTAGCTTTTCAGGCCAATCTCTTCCCTGTGTTACCATTTTCTTAATAATCCTTTCGAGCGTTTTGTTGGCGGCCTCTACTGCACCATTGGTCTGAGGCCTATATGGGGAGGATTTGTGGCGAGTGACTCAGAACTCTCCTAATAATTAATCGCATTCACCTTCGAAGTGCGAGCCATTGTCGGTGATGACCTCGTTCGGGATCCCGTACCGGCACATGATGTTTTCCTTTATAAACCCCGCAACTTTCTTGGAAGTGAGGACCCTTTAGGATTTAGCCTCTACCCACTTTGTGAAGTAATCCATGGCTACCAAAACAAACTCGTGGCCATTGCTCCCGAGCGGGGAATTTTCCCAATGATGTCAATGCCCCATGTTGAAAAAGGCCATGGTGTGGTCATACAATAGAGATGGTGGGGTGGTAGGTGGTTGAGGTTAGAGAACCGCTGACACTTATCACACCTCTTCACAAATTGTATGCAATCGGTCTCCATTGAGATCCAAAAGTAGCCCATCCGTAGGATGACTTGCATTAATGCCCTCGCATTCATATGAGGGCCACACACTCTGCCATGAACTTCTTGCATGAGTCCTTTTGCCTTTTCCATGCTTATACACCTAACGAGAAGGCCCTGATGGCGCTTTTTGTACAAGATATCCCCCAAGATGACATAGTGGGAGGCTAGCTGTTTGAGTGCCACCATGCTTTTAGCTTTTATCCCACTCATATATTCTCCCTTTTCATCCATGAAGGAAGCTTCCCCTTCCTTGAGGAATCGGTAAATCTGGTTGTACCATGGCTCCTCCACCTTTTCCGGGGTAGCCTCAATCTCATTACAGTATGCCGGATTTTCTTTCCTCCCAACTCAGAAAGGTTTTATTGACTTTCCCTTGGGGATTTCTACCAATGAAGCCAAAGTAGCTAAGGCGTCGGCAAAACGGTTCCGATCCCTCGGCAAGTAGTGGAAGCTGACTTCTTTAAATTGTTCCATGAGCTCTTCCATGTAGGCATGATATTTCTGCAAACCAGGGTCCAGTGTTTTCCACTTTTTGGAGACTTGGTTGATGATCAAAGACGAATCTCCGTATACCTCCAATTCTTTCACATTTCTTTCCAAGGCCGCTTCCAAGCCGGCCGTGCATGCCTCATATTCCGCAGCATTGTTGGTCACATCAAAGTTCAACTTGATGGCGATGGGGGTGTGCTCATCTTTTGGGTCAACCAAGAGCAATCCAATGCCGTTTCCTCTTTTATTGGCGGCACCGTCAAAGAACAATTGCCACTTATTTTCCCCTTCGAGGGCAAAAATCCCTTTATCAAAGAATTGCGGCTCGGGCTCCCTTTCCTCATTACTAGGGAAGTCCGCCAAATGTTCTGCTAAGACCCTTCCTTTAATTGCCTTCCTTGACACATAACTGATATCCTACTCAGCTAGGAAGAAGGACCATTTGGCAAGTCTCATGGACAAGGATGGCTTTTCCAACAAGCACTTGATGGGGTCTATCTTGGAGATGAGCTATATTGGGTGAGCGTGCATGTAATACTTCAGCTTTCTTATGACCCATACCAATCCAGCGCAAGTCTTTTGAATTGGGGAGTAGTTGAGCTCACTCCCTTGTCGCTTACAGCTCACAAAGTAGATGGCGTTCTCTACCTTTGAATCCTTCTTCTCTTGGGCCGACATTGCTCCTATTGACGTATCAGTCACTGTTAGGTAGACCAAGAGTGGCTTGTCCTTGTGCAGGGGGCATATGATTGGCGGGTGGAGGAGATAGGCCTTAATCTTGTCAAAGGCTCTTTGGAATTCCTCATTCCATTCAACCTCGGCATTCTTCTTTAGCAATTTGAAGATGGGCTCACATGTGGGAGTAAGCTGGTTTATGAAGCGGCTAATGTATTACAACCTTCCCATGAAAGCCTTTACCTCTGTTTGGGTGAGAGGTGGCTTCATTTCCACAATTGCCTTAACCTTTTGGGGATCAACTTCGATGCCTCGTTCAGTGACCATGTACCCCAAAACCTTGCCACGAGAAACCCCAAAGTGCACTTGGCCGGATTGAGCCTCATGGAGTGCTTCCTAAGCCTGTCAAAGAACTTTCTCAAGTCTATCAAATGTTGCCCGTCGGTGCCCTTGGAATGCACAATCATGTCATCGACATACACCTCTATCTCGTTATGGATCATGTCATGGAAGAGTGCGGTTGCGGCCCTTTGGTAGGTAGCCCCAGCATTTCGCAATCCAAAAGGCATCATGGTGTAGCTAAAGGTCCCCCATGGGGTGGTGAAGGCAGTCTTCTCCTGGTCCTCCTCAGCCATCTTAATCTGTGTTTCTTTCGGCTCATTTTCAGTCCCCAAATTTACCTTAGTTAAAACCTCTTCGGCAGCTTGGGCACGGTTTTCCTTTCGGTCAATAAACCTGCTTTGATGATTGTTTAATGTTTTGTTCGTTTAGTGTGTCTGCATTATTAGGTGATTCATCATTAACCGTTTTTAGGTTATTAGTTAATTTATCATCTAATAAGTTGGTAATGAGGGGATACTCGGAAAGGTCTATCATTTCATTCAATGCAAACGGGAATACAACGTTGGCTACAAGTTCATAATCCTCGAGCGTAAGGACCTCAGAGGAGGAAGACTCAAATTCAAAGACAATAGAGTAAGGGGACTCGACTACATTGGACCCTATGACACTTGACTCTAGGGGGCGGGGAACAAGTCCAAGCTTCGTGGTCATTTCCTCCTTGCTCGCCACCGGTCCAGAGAAGGTCACCCAATTCTTCAGAGGCATGTCCATCGGGCTTACCAAGGTGCGAGGGTCAAATGTCCTATAAGATCCATCTCCTATCACAGCAATCATTTTCTTTTCAAGGCCGATCAGATCAGGCACGACCAACTCCTCCCCAAACATTTCTTGTATTACCACACCATTCCATTCGTCGTCCATGGGTTCCCTTTCTTGGCCAGCCTCCATCATAGACAAAGTTTCAAATTCCCTTACCATCTCGGGCACTCCCTTAAAGGTGTATTCGTGACTCATGGTGGTCTCAGTAGGACCGGTCATCTTAGGTGCATCCAGAAATGCCCTCCTTACGGGGTTAGCCGCCATTCCTCGATATCTTTTGAGATCCTCTTGCAACTTATCCCAATTGGTCATCATTGGCTCCTTCGGCTCTGGGGCCTCGGTTTGGACCCCTCCTCTCACAAAGTAGCGGATCATATCAAAAGTGTAAGGGTGGAGGTTGGAAGCCTTAAACGAAATCCCTTGAGCCCTGGCTTGGCTTCTTTTCCGAGCCATTTCCTTATCCATCCTAAGGTCCTCGGGGGTGGGTTTGTATCCCAAGCCATGGAGCGTCTTTTTCTATTTGATTTCAACAATTTTGTGGGTCCTTTGGAGTTTCCTTCCGAGACAAGCCCCGGGAGGTATTGCATCAAACGTATCCTTTTCATTGCAGGGGGAATCTTGTCCTTGGTGAGTGTAAGATCTACACAACAGATGTGGGTTTTGGATGGTATCTCGGTGAAGCCGGTCAAAACTATGCCACTCTCCTCATGTTTGATTTCTAACACGGGAATCCCATTGGTTTTGGTTCCTTCTGTAGTAACACTGTCCCCATAAATGGTTGTCAAATTACCCTCTTGCACATATTTCATGCATTGGTGGAGGGTGGAGGCTACCCCGTTGACTTTATGGAGCCATGGGCTTCCTAATAGGGCGGTGAAGGATATGGGGATGTCAAGCACTTGGAAGTCGGTTGGCATCATTTGTTTTCGAAACCAAAGGTTCAAGGTGGCCACCCCTAGGACTGAGCGGGCCGTGGAATCATAAGCCTTAACGGTGATCATGGAAGGCTTTAGGTCGGTGGTCCTAAGACCAAGTAGATCCATCATCTTAGAGGGGAGGACATTCATGGCGGAGCCATTATCAACCAAAACCCGAGGGAGGCGGTGCTCATCCAATTGTACCATGATGTATAGGGCTTCATTGTGGTTAGCCCCAAATTTTGGCAAATCCAAGTCTGTGAATGTGATGACATTCCCATATTGAACACTCCCAATCATTTGCACGGCCTCTTCGGGGGTAGCCGTGGTAGGTACCATAGTTTGGGCCAAGCATTCCTCCAATTTGAGCTTGTGAGGGTAGGAGGAAGTGAGGAGGGACCACAAAGATATGTTAGCTTGTGTCCTCTTGAGTTGGGTTCAGACGGGATCCTCTTTTCCGGAATCTAGGGCTTTTGCCTCACTAGGAAGAGGGGGAGGCATCCGGTGTTCCGGTGGCGGAGGTTTCTTAGGGTTCTCCATGTGCACTTGCCTAGATCGAGTCAGTACACTTACTTCAAAAGGGTCGTCAACCTCTTCCGCCCCTTTCCCGAGTGACGAGGGGTTTTGGGTACCATATGGCCATGCTTCCTTTCTTAACTCATTCACCATGACCATTCCTTTTGGGGCGTATGCCGACTCACGGATCTTTTCTAGAGAGATAAGTTGGTGGCTTTGGCTCTCCCCAACTCCTACGGTTTCACGAAGTCTTTCCAAAGTAAGCATGCAACAGTAGTAATCCGGGAATACAGACCCATCAACCAGCAGTGGCGGTGGAGACAACTGTGACAGAGCTAAGAAGTCATCCAAGGCCGGAAAGCATTCTTCCACCGATCTCGGGGAAGGAACATGGGGAGGCATATTTGAAGATACCTTATCATCATCAATTTCACACAGGATTCGGAGCTCCTCACGGGGTATAGAACGGACGGAACCTTTCATTCGGGCGAGGTACCCTTCATAGTTGGTGATTTCCGGGGTCTTTGCAATTTCTGACCCATTCTTTCCATTAGGGTGACCCACTTGCTTAACTGTCCTTTTGCTGGTGGATGAACTACATGCTTAAATGACATGGAAGCAATCATCAGGTGGAGCACAAACCCCATTTGAGCCTTGGCTCTCGCTGTCCAATGTGCTCTTAATGGACTTTTCCATTTCCTCCATGAACTCTTCAATTGTTAGCTCATGCTCGGTGAGTGTTACTACGATCAACTCATTGGCATTTTGGTGGGGGACCTTTGTACTCATCACATTGGCGATCATAGGGTCGGATGGGCATTTCATGTTTCCTTCCTACACACATGCCCATAGGGTTTCCTTCCATTCCTCCCCAATCTCAGTCATCGGGACATTGAATTCCAAAAGGTTCATCGGTGTCGGCTCCCCGAACTCAATCATATACACATCGGCTGGCCCAAATTCAATCATATTAACGCCATGGTTGTTGGGGAACGGATTGTTGATCACATTTGGACTTCGGGGGCATTCAAGCTTCCCTTTGGCAACCAAGTCTAGGATGATGCGCTTTACAGCGGGGCAATCATCGGTATCGTTCCCATGGTAGTTGTGGAATGCGCACCTCTTGTTCTCATCACGGTACCTCTCGGGGTTTCTGGGTTGGAAATTAACCAGGGGTTTGGTAAGGCCTTGTTTAACTAACCCCTCAAACACTTTACCCAAGGGCATCCTAAAGTCCTCAAATCTAACATACGGGCGCCTTTCCAAGTTCCCGGCCTTTTGCAGAGTTTGTCTCGGATTCTCCCCTTGGATATTGTTTACCGTTCCCACAGCTTCCTTCCCTTTACCGATTGTCGGGGGACGATATCTGTAGGAGTTTCCACTGGCCTGAGTAGAGGATTGCTCATTAAGGGTCTTCTCAAATTTAGACCCGGCAGTGACCATTGCCCGGAGGTTGGGGTAAAAATGATGACTGATCAAGGCCCACAGCTTAGGTTTCAAACATGATTGGAAAATGTCCAATTGTTCCTCTTCTGTGGGTGGATTGGAAATCTCCCCAAGTTTATAATTCAACCTCTTGTAGAATTCCCCTATTGGTTCATCTCCTTTTTGCAGGGTGCTTTGCAAATCAACCCGGTTAGTTTCCCATTCTAGATTTGACCGGTACTTGGTGAGGAATTCTTCTTTGATTGGATCCCATGTTGCTCGGGATTCATCTTTCAAGTGAAAGAACCACTTTAGGTCTTTTCCTCTCAAGGACAGTTGGAAGTGATCGGCCATTTGCTGCATGGTGCACCCTTTTGCTCTCATGGCTAAAGTATAAGCATTGAGATGAGTCTAGGGGCAGGCAGTCCCGTCAAATTTATCTATCTCTGGCATTTTGAACTTGTGAGGCAGAGGGACAATCTTATTGGGGTCGGTGATCCCCAAAGAGGATTTCTTTTCATTCATCCCCTCAAATCTCTCTTCCCTTTGTTTCAATTTCTCTACCAACCACCCCATCTGGGAGTCCACATGTGGGCTTGAGTTGATTGATCCCATAGTTTGGCTCGTTACTAGCATTGTGGCGGGAGGTGAAGTGGTGGATGGGACCATCAGGGGAGGATTTTGAGGTGGCAAATGGGTGTAGACATACCCTGGTGCTGGGTTACTTGTCAGGATATATGGTGGGATAGCCTCAGAGGTTTGGGCCATTGGGTGGTAAAGTGGGTAAGGTACTTCTCGAGAGGTGGTTGGCAAAGCCGGAGGTGGCAGGCCAATGGTAGCTGAAGCTAAGGGTGCTCGGCTACTTGGGATTGTGTCATACAAGTTGAACCCTGGCGGGTACATGGGAAAACCACCTGGCGGGACAAATGAAGCATGAGTGGTAGGCACATTTTGGTGAGTGGTGTCTTGGAATGTGGGACGTGAGGTCTCCACATTTGGGTAAGCTTGAGGGGGCAGAACTCGGTTATATCCTCGAGGCTGCACATTCTCAATTCCCTCTTTATAAGTGATCTCCACAAAACTTCCGTCGTTTTTAAACACAACGGCCACGCCTCTATGCCTTATGGCTTCCATAACCCTATTCTGCATATCCTCATGGCATTTCCTGACATTCTCTTCCCGGGCCCTGGCGGCCTCTAGAGCTTGTACCAGCTCTTCCCTTCGGATCCGCTGCGTTGTCACCCCCACTACTACTTCCTGCCAGACTAGCCATTCGGAGAAGTCTGAGCAAAGATGCTGACGAACTATCAGACTCGGCACTAATCAGACAATGACCCGAAACTCTGACCCACTTCTTACGAGCTGCGGAGGAGAGGGAGGCTCATTTCAGACTCGGGTATCAACTCGGGTTGGTGTTTGGGAGAATGGGTTTAGGCTTATGCAACATGACGGTTCATCATTATTAATTATGTTCATGTTTACTTAAAACACATTTATTCCTAACTGGTTGGAAAAGATTTCTCTTCTTTTTCGCAACTATTCTATATCCTGGATCAGTGGAGGCCATCACTACGCCTATAGACCCCTCGTTTTTCACCTGCCTTGCACACTCCCAAGGATGGACTGTCCCGGGCGAGGGTCCTATAGGGCAAGCGGCTTCCACCGACCAAAAGAAACGAACCTAGGGTCTAGTGCATCGCAAGATTCCCAATGCGTGAGCCATTCCAATCATGATTAAGCCCCGGTTAAGATCGAGATTCGTCTTAGGGACTCAAGGGACTTTCGACATAATCTCATCTTTGATGAGGGCTCTCGAATCTTATCCTTGGGCTTAAGGATGATTAGTATGACCATTCATTAGGTCTTGACAACACGGTGTCACCCTATCCTTAATACATGACTTAGGTTAATTACGGTCAACATTAACGCGTAAGTCAAGGACCGGGTCAAAGTTGACCATGGTCACTCTTGATTTCACAAAGAGTCATGACTCGGGCATTAACTTGGCCACAATTAATCTCAGACACATATTATGGACGTGGTAACGTGAGCTAGACCAAAAACCAACCAAATTCTTGGTATTTATGTGTCACGGACAAGTGTGGTTGACTCAGCTCGGAAGGGAAGGTGGAATGGACTCGTGCGTGCTAGAAGGGCACAAGAGCACCAATCAAGCTGCATCGTGGCATCCATCTCGGGTTTAAAGGGTATTTGGAACGTGCAAGGTCAAGTGCGCGTAGTGTGAAGCCATTCTATGTTCTCTTTTGAGTTAAAATAGAAATTTTCGATTCGTTTTAACATCATGAGCAATGTATAATCAACATATGAACAAGCATGAATAAGCATAATTGACAAAAATGAGCAAGCATGAATAAGCTATTTACATAAGCAATCAAGCAAGAATCATATGAACAAACAAAGCCAAAACTTGTACATACAACAAATTGTGCACAACCAAAAGCTCTTTGAAATCAAAACTTTACAATAAACAATCCCTTTGAGAACCTTTTGCAAAACAAGTTGTGCACAATAAAAGGATTCAAAAAATCTTACAAAAGGGGTTATGCACAAGGAGGCCTTAAAAACCCAATTTTATGTCCAAAAAGAACTTGTGCATAACCAAGCTTTAAAAACCAAGTTTTGGCTAAAAAGGAAGAAGGTAATGTGCACAAACAAAACTGTAAATGGAACCTGGACAAAAGCAGAAGCCAAAGGGGCACAGAATGTTTCTGCCCTGCACAAAATTGTCAAATTTTTGAGACATTCTGTCCCCTGCCCAACATAGCCGTACGGCTATAGCACCCTGGCAATTAATTTTTTGCAGTTTTTCATCTTCTGATCATCAAGCCCCAGTTTATTTCACATCCAGAACAGTTTCCACTCCAGAAAATTCAAACAGAAACTCAGCACACACAAAACAAGCACAAAAGTTAACGAAAACAGGAGTTTGACCCACACAAAAGTGTCTTCAAATTTTCTAAAAAGAAGTTTGCAAACACTTTACTCCCCAGCGGAGTCGCCACTGTAAGGATCCCGCCCCGTGCGGAGGATCGCGATGAGTATGGGGGTGAAACGCCAAACACGGTTATCACACAAAAAATAACGGAGTCGCCACATTTGTTAATTATTTAACCCAACTAATGGAAAGGTTAGAGATTCTATTATTTCGGAGGTCAGGTTACGCCTTGGGAAGAGTTTTACGACACCCAAGTCGCCTCGGATAGGACCGAGTCTCCCTAACGTTAGTTAACAAAGTGCATGTGTGTGTTTGTGTGTTTCAAAAATGGGAGAAACAGACTTTTAGCAAAACTGGTTAATTATTTAACAGAAAATGGTTATTTTGCAAACATTCTGACCAGAGAGGGAAGAAACTGAAAAATGCACTCCCCGGCCAAAGTAGCCGTACGGATGGGGAGAGCATTCCAGGGTTTTTTGACAGTTTATCAGAAAACTGTCCAGTTTCAGGCAAAACAGAGTCTTCTTGCTGAAACTGGACTGAAATGATCATTTCCAGTTATTTTCTTTTAACAAAAGCATGGATTAATCATCCCTATGTCATTGATCACTAGTTGGACACCAAAAACAAGGGTTTTGGGTGTGATCAAGACAATCATTGGGGAAGTTTAGGAAAAAGGTGATGAACAAGCCCTTTGGGCTAAAATGACCATTTGATGAGCAAAGATTGAAATTTTACCATCAAGATGGACTTATGTTGCAAGATTAAACCTTTAGGGACAAAAATATAACATAAAGATCAAATATTTATGTCCCATGCTTGGTGATTTATGGCCAGGTCATGGTTGGGATGATAAAGATTGAAACTTTATCACCTAATCATGACTCTTATGGCCAAACAAGAACAAAATCAACATGAAATTTAACAAATCATGATCATCCTTAGGTTTTATCCCATAATCACACACTAGGCATGAAGGGAACCTTTAATCACTTCATGATTTGGTTCCAATATATATATATATATATATATATAATCATAACATATAGCTTGATAAGACAAGACTTGTATAATATATATATATATATATATATATATATATATATATATATATATATGTTTGAAATGGACAAGACTTTCAATGAAATGCAAAATGCTTGAATGGACAAGGCTTGCAAGAATAACAAGAAATAACACAAGAATGAGAAATAATATGAACAATAATAAAAGAGTTTGAGATGAAGAAGAATATGGGGAGAAGGAGGCTTCACCTATGATGGTTATGGCCTATCTTCCTCTCCTTTCACTCAAATGTGTATATCACTCAATTTCTGCTCTCAAACTGGCGGAGTATTAGCTCACAAAACGTTTTCTCCCCCCCCCCCCTGAAATGATCAGCATGGGGTTCAATTTATAGAGGCTGAGGGTGCCCAACATAGTCGTACGGCTAGGGACCTCATGTGCCCAAACCATCCGTACGACTCGACTTGGCGAGCTTCTGGATTTTTCTAAGTTTAATTCCAGTTCAGTCCTGGAATATCAGGTTTATCCTAGTGAGGTACTGGCCCATTGGTTTATCCCTAAATGGTACCAAGAGTTCCTCTAAAGTAGGTCAATTTCAGATTTGGGTACTTACAAGTACTTATGAAGAACTAATATAAGTTTAATTAATGATCATGTGTATGTGATACAAATTATACTTATGGGTACTTGTTGGAGAACAAGTACTGGACATGACCCACCTATGAGATTTATGTCATGGTCAGATGTCATAATTAAATCTCATATAGTTATATCATTTATCCTTAGACCTGAGATTATCATAGTCTTCCACATGATGAACATTATGTTTGACGTACTCAAATGCTACCCCTAATCGGGTGGTTATAAAGGCTATGATTGGCATAATCGAATTCTTGTAGGGAAGAATGATAAGTCAAGGTGGGATTTATCCCTCTCTCAAGAGAGATATCTGCTTGGCCTCTCGATGAGTGAGATTGATGATAGTGTACGGCCATACCCAAATGAATTGAAGTGTTCAATGTTATTTGCTCATACCAATCTACTCGGGATAGAGAAAGCATTGGACAACATAAGTTGATGTGGACCATGACTTATGTCCAATATGATATCACGTGATAAATGGATTGTGATATGTTCTATGAGGATAACGAACTTCGTTAAGTTATATTAATTGGGTAGTCATGATGGCTTACTAGAGTCCGGTCATGACTTATGGGTTTGACCTTAGTTTGACTCATTGCCAACTTAATATAATCCTATGGGGTCACAAAAAAAAGAACGAATCAAAGAAAAGGCTAAAATTGAGTTTTTGGGGTGCACGGCCGAGCGCCTTAAAAGGAGCGGCCGTGCAGTGGATTGTCGAATGTATAAATGATTCTGAGCAGTGTGCACGGGAGCATAGATTAAAGGACTCGGCCATGCAGCTCGGCCGAGCACTTTAAAAGGAGCTGCCGTGCAAACCGCTGGAAGGCTGATCTGGACAGTTTTGAACTATGATGGGATTTAGACTCAAAGACCTTAAGGATCAAGGACCTATGATGATAAATAGATGTTCAAACACCCCAAATCAGCCCTAATTGATATTGTGTCATTATTGGTAGCCTCCATGTTTTTGAGAAACACACTCTTGAGTTTAGATTAAGAATCAAAAGGCTCAAGAACACAAAATATTCATATAGCCTTTGAAGATTAGAAAAGTGTGTTTTCTAATGGGTCTAGCAATCCAGATCTAGAATGGTTCTAGATATTCGTTCACGTGTGGATACACATAGAGGATGTTTGCTTTAGCATCTCAAGTTCATGTTCCTGTGATCCTGATCCGAAGAACGCGAAGAACGAGGAGATCAAATCTTAAAGCTTGAAGACTTGAAGATTTGAAGATCCAAAAATTTAAACGCACAACAATGGTTAGTATTCTAAATTCATCTTGCTATTAATTTAATCATCAAGAATGGATCTTGGGGCTTAGGGATTTGTTGATTTTATATTGCTTTCTTCCGCTGCGTATGTTTCCTCAAAACAACAGATTTAACAAAAGAAGTTTAGATGAAGATCCCACAAGGCTTTGCACGTGAAGGAGAGACCTATTGGAGTAGAGATCCCTCAAAGAAACAAAGGGAGAAAATCTGGCGGATTCCAAGCGGGCGCCTGGTAAACTACCAGGCGGGCGCCCGGTCTCGACAGAAAGTCTGGTTTCTGGAATAACCAAGTAAGCGGGCGCTTGGGCATATACAGGCGGGCGCCTGGAATGTCGGGAAAGTGCAGATTTTCAGGATTCCTCTTATGTTTAGGTTTAGGTCTTATTCTAGGTTTGCTATATAAACAATGTTCCACCCCCATACTCATTGTAACTCCATATTTACATATTATAGTGCAAGATCCTGGCTTGGTAGTGCCCCCAGACGTAGTCAAACATATTGACGAACTGGGTAAACAATTTCTTGTGTTCGTTTTGTCTTTTGCTTTGGTTTCTTATTTCTTGTGCTTGTTTGTGGTGCCGGGTTTTTCTTGCGATTTGCTTGGGTGTTGGGTGTTGGAGGGCCATATCCACAACAACTGGTATCAAGAGCTTTGGTTGGACGATCAAAGGGGTTTATCAAGCAATCAACAATGGGCAAGGATAAACAAGCAATTGAGAAATTCGATGGCTCTGACTATGGATATTGGAGGATGCAAATAGAGGATCTCTTGTATAATAAGGATCTCTATAAGCCTCTAACAGGAGTCAAACCGGAAAAAGAAAAGCAGGAAGACTGGGATCTCATGGATCGGAAAGCCTTAGGGGTAGTTCGATCTACTTTGTCAAAGTGGATCGCGAAGACTACCAGGAAGGCGAAAACCACCAAGGAGCTATTGGATTATCTTACTGAGAGATTTGAAACTCCATCTGCTTCAAATAAGGTTGATTTGATACGCAAGATGGGTAGTCTCAAGATGCAAGAGGGAGGATCCATAGCTAAACACATCGATGAGTTTATGGATATTATAGACTCATTGACTGCGTTGGAGATTACTTTCGGTGATGAGGTTCATGCGTGTTTATTGCTGGCGTCCTTACCAAGAAGTTGGAGCGGAACGGTGACAGCGTTAAATGCTTCAGCAGGTAAGAACAAATTGAAGTATGATGATGTTAAGGACTTCCTCTTGGGCGAAGAGAATCGCATAAAGAAGTTGGGGACACCGTCTACTTCGGAATCGGTCTTGGCAACAACTAGTAGGGGAAGACCGGGTTCTAGCAATAAAGGGAGAACAGGGTCAAGGGAAAGTGTAATCGGGGGTGGGGATCAGTATTAGGAGAACAAAGAAAGACCAAGGGTTGCCAGAGGATCGGTAGAGTGCTATCATTGTAAGGAGTTAGGACACTACAAGAGGGATTGTCCCATGCGAGGGGATAAATCGGCGAATGTGATAATCGAAGGTGACGATGTACTGATTCTGAGTGTTAGTAGTGCGCTAGAATCATGGGTGCTGGATTCGGGGGCATCATTCCACTCATGCGGGCATGCAGGAGCGATGGAAAATTACACTTCCGGTGATTTCGGTAAGGTCTATCTGGCGGATGGCGAGCCTTTGGAAATCAAGGGGAAGGGGGATGTCAGAATAAGAGCATCGGACGGGAACGTCTTACATCTACACGGGGTCAGTCACATTCCGGGTTTGAAAAAGAACCTGATATCAGTTGGGCAGCTGGGTGAAGAAGGTTACACGGTAACTTTTAGCTGCAGGAACTGGGTTATTGCCAAGGAGGATCGTGAGGTCGCTCGGGTAATAGGGAAGGAAGACTGTATTTGGCGGGAAACACCAAGGGTAGTATCGCGGTGGCGACGGCCAAGGGTGATACGGAATTGTGGCACTGTCAATTGGGTCACATGAGTGAGAAGGGGGATCACACGGATTTGTGTGGATCGGCTCCGGTAACTTCTCGGGTTGGTGTGTCAAATTACATGACCTTCATTGATGATTCGACAAGGAAGGTCCGGGATTACTTCTTAGAAGGGAAAGATGAATCTTTCAGGATGTATAAGAAGTGGAAGGCCTTGGAGAATAATCGGAGGGGACTCAAGGTTAAAAGCTTGATGTCTAATAATGGTGGAGAGTATGAGCTTCGGGAGTTCAAGGAATGCGGGGATGCGAATGTGATTTGCATGGATATTCCAAACTCGGGTGGGAGCGAGACGGTTCATGATGGCCAAGGTCAAGGGGTCACTGAAGATGAACCACATACTCTAGGACCGGATAAACCGCTGCGTGGATCTAACGGAGAGTGTAGATCGGAGGACAAGGCTCTAGGTTTCTCAAGCAGGGATAAGTGGAAGCTGCGGATAGCTTCAACGGGGCTTGGAGAATAGGAGAGCGGGAAGGCACTACCATGATCGAGGTGAGCACTAGGAAGACACCAAGGATGAGTTGAAGATGGATACGGGGTTTGTATACGCGGTTGATCTCTAGGTGGGAGATTGTTGGAGTAGAGATCCCTCAAAGAAACAAAGGGAAAAAATCTGGCGGATTCCAAGCGGGCGCCTGGTAAACTACCAAGCGGGCGCCCGGTCTCGACAGAAAGTCTGGTTTCTGGAATAACCAAGTAAGCGGGCGCTTGGGCATATACAGGCGGGCGCCTGGAATGTCGGGAAAGTGCAGATTTTCAGGATTCCTCTTATGTTTAGGTTTAGGTCTTATTCTAGGTTTGCTATATAAACAATGTTCCGCCCCCATACTCATTGTAACTCCATATTTACATATTATAGTGCAAGATCCTGGCTTGGTAGTGCCCCCAGACGTAGTCAAACATATTGACGAACTGGGTAAACAATTTCTTGTGTTCGTTTTGTCTTTTGCTTTGGTTTCTTATTTCTTGTGCTTGTTTGTGGTGCCGGGTTTTTCTTGCGATTTGCTTGGGTGTTGGGTGTTGGAGGGCCATATCCACAACAAGACCCGAGTTTGCAGATTACACAAATCATTGTACGGACTCCGATAAGCTTCCCGGAACTGGTATAAAAAGTTCACTGAAGCTTTGGTCAGTTACGGCTTTCGGCAATCCAAAGCCGACCACTCCTTGTTCATTCTTAAGAAAGGTAATTTCCATGTGTCCGCACTTATCTATGTTGACGACGTGATTCTCACTGGTAATGATGATACTGAGATGAAAAATATCAAGCATATCTCCACACAAAATTTAGTATTAAAGATTTGGGCCCCTTCAAGTACTTCCTAGGCATTGAAGTTGCCCATTCAGCTGATGGTCTGGTGCTTACTCAAAGAAAATATGCACTCGATATTTTGGAAGAGACTGGGATGCAGGGATGTCGGCCAAGTCCTTTTCCTATGGAACAAAATGCTAAGTTGCTTGTTGATGATGATACAGCAGAAGTCGATGCCGGTCTATATCGTAGACTCGTGGGTAGGTTGTTATACCTCACCGTCACACAACCGGATATTACATTTTCAGTTAATCTCCTAAGTCAGTTCCTCAGCCGTCCACAACAGTCCCACCTTGATGAAACATATCGGGTTCTTCGCTATCTCAAGTCATCCCCTGGTCAGGGCATTTTCTTGGCATCACATGGTGGCTACGAATTAGAAGCATTATGTGACGCGGATTGGGGAGGATGCCCAACAACACATCGATCAAGTTCTGGTTATTTCATAACGCTCGGAGGGGCTCCGATATCTTGGCGTACTAAGAAACAGTCAGTGGTGGCACGTTCTTCCGCTGAAGCAGAATATAGAGCAATGGCAGCTACTGTTTGTGAGATTGTGTGGCTACGCTGGTTACTTAATGATCTCGGTGCTGCACAACTGAAGTCCACACCGTTATTTTGCGACAACCAGGCTGCTCGCCATTTTGCTAACAACCCGGTGTTTCACAAGCGCACAAAACATGTTGAAATGGATTGTTGCTTCGTGCGCGAACGAGTCGAACACAAGGACATTGTTCCCTGTGCTATATCCACGACAACCCAGGTCGCTGACATCTTCACAAAGGCCCTTGGGGCAGATCAGTTCCGGTTTATCCTAAGCAAGTTGGGTGTTCGAAATTTTCACAGTCCAACTTGAGGGGGAGTGTTAAAGTCTGTTACTTTTATGACTCCGGTTACTCCTTCCGTTATCTCGTTGGCTGTCTTATTCTCCAAGACTCACGTGATATTTACCCACACGTAAATATACAGTTTCCTAACTTATCACATCCTCTATTTTGAATAGGTAATCACAGATTGTAAATAGTAGATACGTTGTAATCCTTTCCATAGTTGTAGCCATCTCAAACTCTTGTAACCTGTATATATTGCGTATAACGCTTAATAAGAAAATCACCGCAACCAGTATTTTCATAACCAATACTCATCAGAACCATATCATTTGGTCCGGTTTTATTGGTTCGGTTCCAGTCCGGTTCTACTAGTTATAATAAATACTAGTTTTACAAATTTCAACAACTCAACCTTAAGTGCAAACTAACCATTATTTTACAAAACATATGGTAGTCTTATATTCCTTACAGTATAGGTTTCATCTCATGTTTGGTAAAAAAAAAAAAAAAAAAAAACTTCAGAATGTACAGGTGATGGAAATTTTATGGAGCATTTCCAGTTTTTACAGTTTTTAACAAACTTAAAACTTAATTCCAGTGGTACAGGTTAGGAATGATTTTATACTTATTGTTTAATGTTTAAATTGAAAATAATTTAATGAGATGTGAATTCACTATATATATACTCCCTCCGTCCCATTTTAAATTTCAAAAATTTCCTTTTTGGGTGTCCCATTTTAAACTTCAAAATCCAAAAAAGGAAAATTATTTTATACTTTTTTATTTAGTGGGACCTACATGTCATATACACAACAATTATCCACTATTCCCTACCCCACTTTTTCTCTCCTACCCACTTTCTATACTCACAACACTCTACCCCGCTATCTATATTTTATAATATAGAGATTCCCATCTTAATTCTGGTGCCCGCTTTTTTTTTGAAGTTTAAGATGGGACGGAGGGAGTATATATATATATAAATATATATATATATACTCCGGACCCGGAACCGCTCCACCCATTTTAGCTCCATCCCTCCACCCAACAGTTCCGATCAAGGCCACATAGGCAAGCTCATCATCTGTGCGGCTAAGATGATTTCAATTTTTGTGGGTCCTACCAAGCTCGGACACATCTCATCCTTTGAACACAAAATCCAATGAGGTGGCTCTAATCGGAGCCATTGGGTGGAGCGGGTGGAGCTAACCGCTCGTTGGAGCGGTTCGAAATCCTATATACTCCCTCCGTCCCATTTTAAAAGTAAAAAAATGGGTGGGTTCATGAATTAAGGAAAATGTGATGTGTTGTGAGTGTTGATAGTTGGGTAGGAGAGAGAAAGTGGGGTAGAGAAGAGTTAATAGATAATTGTTGTGAGCATGAAATGTAGGACCCACTTTCCATTTTAGGATTTTGAATTTTAAAATGGGACGCCCTTTTAGGAATTTTTGACTCTTAAAATGAGATGGAGAGAGTATATATATACACATACTTTTGGTCCGGTCCGGACCAAACCGACGTTAAAATTCTTCAGAATCGGGACCAGACCAATCTACCGATTCTAAAAAAATATAGAACCAGAACCAAACCAATAGTATTGATTAGGTCCTGTTTTCTTTGGTCCAGTCCGGTTCCATTGGTCCGGTCCGGTCCGGTTCTAACATTTTTTTGCTCAGCCCCGTATAAGTCCACTTTTCCTTTTTAGTTCGTCCCATAGTATATGTCCGCTTCTAAAAATGGCAAAAAATCTTTACTATTCCTCCCACTATTCTCTCTCCTACTTTATTTTTATACTCATAACACCAATCAATTTACTATTCCCTCACACTCATTCTCTCTCCTACTTTACTTTTATACTCACAACACTTGCATCACTTCCACCATTTCTTAATCTCCGTGTAAATGGGAGGGTGGACATATACTCTGAGACGGAGGGAGTATTATGTAGTAGTGACGCTCACCGCATTTTTATTATTTAAAAATAACAAAAATTTATTATTTTTTTTATAAATAAATAATCCAAATTAAAATTAGTTTTTCATTAATCCACATTGTATTTTTTTTTTGTATTTATATAATTTTGTAAATTAAACACTCACAAATAAACGTCAATTGTGATATCTTAAATGTTAAACACACCAGAATAATAACTTAATACAGAACATGCATACGAAAACAAAGCAAGTACAATAGTATATAAATGCTACTACATTCGTCCCAGATTATATGTCCACCCTCTCAATTGCACGGAGATTAAGAGATGGTGAAAGTTATATAAGTATTCTGAGTATAAAAGTAAAGTAAGAGAAAGAATAAGTGGGAAGGAATAGTAGGTTGATTGGTGTTGTGAGTATAAAAGTAAGCATGAGAGAGAATGAATGTGAGGAATAGTAAAAATTCTTTGCAATTTTAGGAAGTGAACATATACTCAGGAAGACTAAATTGAAAATGTGGACATTGTTGGAGATTATGCCATAGACCCTTAAGAAAGGCCTTACGTTATGTCATGTTCTCATTTGTTATAGAGATAACAACTTGGATTATTATATGTTTTGCATGTTTCTTATAATAATCCCCATACCTAGTACTTATGAAGAACTAGTATAAGTTTAATTCATGATCATGTGATGATCATGTGTATGTAATACAAATTAAACTTATGAGTACTTGTTGGTGAACAAATACTGGACATGACCCACTGTGAGATTTATGTCATGGTCAAAGTGTCATAATTAAATCTCATTTGGTTATATCATTGGAATCCTTAGACCTGAGATTATCACCATCTTCCACATGATGAACGTTGTGTTTGACGTATTCAAACGCTACACTTAACCAGGTAGTTATAAATCCTACGATTGGCACAATCGGATTCTTGTAGGGAATAATGATAAGTCAAGATGGGATGTTGTCCCTATTTATCTCAAAGAGAGATATCTGTTTGGCCACTCGAGAGTAAGATTGATGATAGTGCATGGTGTAGATACCCCAGGATAGCCCACTACTTGGCTAGAGCGGTGGAAGGATCCTAAGATGTCTAACTTGTTTTAATTGTAGAGTCGCCACTTATGTTATTAAGGGAACATAAGAAAAACCTAAAGAATAGACTAATTTATGTACAAAAACAGAGATTCGGGAAGAGAAGGGTTCGGGGGTTAGGTGACGGAGTGGGAAGTACTTAAACACCTACTCTGCCCCGCTTACGCAGGTCTTGCTACTATTGGTGTTCTAATGCTAAATGTCCTTCAAATAATATGCGAAATGTGCTAACAATTGTAAGGGAAAGAAAAGGGAAATAAAAGATAAATTGTTTTATTATATTAATGCTAAAGATTACATGTCAAACTATTCTAACAATTACATTAATATGAAATGGGGAAATTAAAGTAGAATTGGAATGTAGGGAGATAACCTTAACCAACATTAATGTAATAAAGTGATTAGTTAGTCATGTCCAATTGGATGGGGGATTGCATACATTGACTAAGACAAGTAAAATAAAAGAAGAAGAATTAAGTACCTTTAGAAAGGAAGAACTTCAAACTTGACTTGTGTAGAGTTTTGTTGCTTGAATAGAATTCTTTGTCAAGAACTCTTGGAGAGAAATGTGTATAATGTATTTGTGAATAAGTTTCAAGTCCTTTTCTAAGGTAAAAAAGAGGGGTTTAAATAGGTAGAAAAGAGAGGAAAAGAAGGTTTTTTAACCAATAAGAAAATAAAGAAAATAAAATAATAAAAAAGAAATCAAATAAAATAAAGATCAAATATTTGGTTTTAAGGAAAAAGGCTAGAATATGGGATTTGGGAGTTATGAAATAAGGGGGGATGAATGTGGATGTAAAAAGAGTTCTTTGTGATCAAGAAAAAAGGAGGGAAAAGACTGCAATCCGTAACTGCCATAATGGGAGGCGCGCGAGTCCAGCTTTAGGGGCGAGACGCGCGCGCAACCCACAAGCAATAACGGAGGCGCCCGCGGGTGGAAAAGACAGAATGACAGAAATGACTCTAAAGTTAATTCTGTTATGCAGTTTCGTCCAAAACTAACGGAATCAGTTAGGAACTTAACCGAAGTAACATATATTAACAAAACTAAGTTAAATAAAAATACTATGTATGCAATCGGGGTGAGAGGTCCAAGGCGGGGTGTCTACAGAGCCCCTCGGCGACATGGATTGCAAAGCAAAATGCGTCGACGAAAGAACAAAAAACATCTACCGAGGACATCGACAAAGAAAATAAAGACTCGATAAAAAGCAGGAATTATTGAAATTGCAAGGGATAGGAATGCGCTCCTTGTGTGAGCAACTTTCGCTGATATAAGGGGTGCGGTGGCATGAAATCGGCCCACCGTGGCCAATATTTAGAGTCCGTATAGAGGACTGGAGGGACTCGAGAGTCTGCCTGCTTGCTGATTTAGAGGGATTCAGAAGTCTGCCTGCTAATGTAGAGGGACGCGAAAATCTGTCTTTTAATTTAGAGGGACGCGAAAGTCTGCCTGCTGATGTAGAGGGACTCAAAAGTCTGCCTGCTGATTTGGAGGGACTCGAGAGTCTGCCTGCTGATTTGGAGGGACTCGAGAGTCTGCCTACTGATTTAGAGTGACTCGAGAGTCTGCCTGCTGATTTGGAGGGACTCGAGAGTCTGCCTGCTGATTTGGAGGGACTCGAAAGTCTGCCTGGTGATTTAGAGGGAATCGAAAGTCTGCCTGCTGGTTTGGAGGGACTTGAAAGTCTGCCTGTTGGTTTGGAAGGACTTGAAAGTCTGCCTGATGATTTAGAGTCCGTATAGGGGACTAGAGATGAATGTGAACTTGTTGAGTAGACTTTTCTAATGAGGTGGTGATTTCAGTGGTTCACCATAGAGCTGTGTGCTTGTACCTATTATGCGTATGCTTTGCAAATGCGTGTGCTCGTGTGAGATGTGAGAAAATTGTGCTTGTAGTGCTTTGTGATTTAAAAAGCAGATTTGCATGAGAGAGATTTTAAAAGGATGGAGAAATTGTTTTTGTGTGTGATGTGATTTGTAGAAAGCGTGAATGATGTTCATACCTTCACTTACCATGGCCGCTTGATTTGGGATGGATTTCTGATGCCGTGACTTTGATGAAGGATGTCGACACTTTTGATGAAGATGAGTCTCTTGTTCTTTGATGGAGTGTCAGTGAGATGACATTCTGGATGATGGGTTGGTTGTGACAAAAGGCTGCCTACGTATCCCTTTGAAGAGAATCAGACCAGCGTAGTTCAAGTATGATGGAGAACGCTGGGGGAGAAGCTAGGAGCAAATCAAAATGAAGCACATACTTTTATGCAAGTAAGGAGACAAAGAAAGTTTATTTGCAAGAAAAAGATTATTTTTTTTAGTTCGTGGGTGAACCATTTTAACCATTGTGTGTTTGTAAAGCCAATCCAAGATCAAATCATGTTCGGTCGAAGTCCGGATTGCCTCGCTTGAATTCTGTTGTCGCTGTTGTGCCCAACAAAGATTGATGTCTAACCCCAAGAGATTTGTCGATTGTGGGGCTTTAAAAGTCTTTCGATGTCGAGATACCAAGGGGTTGCTGATTGTAAATCCCCTAGAACGCCTTTGATTCCAAACTTTGAGTGACT
The DNA here is from genome assembly GCA_026119855.1 of Campanula takesimana. Lineage (NCBI taxonomy): Eukaryota > Viridiplantae > Streptophyta > Magnoliopsida > Asterales > Campanulaceae > Campanula > Campanula takesimana. The sequence goes on along the minus strand of JAOWBW010000260.1, from coordinate 940,984 downwards.
TGTATTGCCCCAAGATAAATCAGCTCTTGGCGCATTAAACTAAGTTGCCTTTTGTTATTGACGTGAGCAAGGCCCAAGCTTCGAGAGATTGCTAAGACCCAAATGTCATGTATTTGTTGTTTGCGAGCTTCAAGATGGTGGAATGTGAGGACCTTTCGATGTAAAGCCCCAAATTATCTTGGAATCGACTCGGCATTGAGAGCGGATGCACTGTCGGGTAGATTTCTTGATAGAGATCTCCTTCTTACTGTTTCTGGGGAGATGAATAGCCTCGTTGTGGTTGGTACCCAAATGCAGTAATGTCTTGTGGTGTTGTCGAGGTCGTGGATGATAAGGTCTAGGTGTGATAAGGTCCCCAAATGGGTATGCTTGCTTGAGTCTTCCTGAGTTGAACTAGAGACAGATTTTCGGATGCAACTAGTGCTTGAGGCGTAAGAGCCACACTTTTTCTTTTGATCTTGGAGAAGGGGGTGCTGAATTACAAAATCATTGGGATTGACCAAGGCATTTCCCGCTATAACCCTGTTTTGATAGAGTTTAGCATATTGAATCTTTTTCCTTTTCTCTAAGACTTCCTTCGTAATCTCATTGTAAGTCCTAACAAGAATCATCAAATTCATTCATAACATCGGAGCCATTCGTTCAAACCAAAAGGCCTTTAACGTGAATTGCTGAAAGACCCTTTGAAGCTTGCTTGGTTTCATGATGACTATTCCCCACATTAAATTGCTCGGGTATCATCCCCTAAAAAGATTGTCGATTGCGAAGCCCCAATATTTCCCTTTGCTCGAGTTACTGTAATGTCGAAGCCCAAAAGATTGTAGATTGCGAAGCTCCTTGAGGCCTTCGGTGCCAAACTAATTGAGGATGCTTCCAATGTTGCGTATGACTTTGCTAGGGCCATTGTTGGGAGGTGAAGTGAATTTCTCCTTGCCAAGGGAGACTTTCAAACTTGAGTGTAGCCCTAGAGTGCCACCATTGATTATAAGTAGAGCAAGAATGGCCTATCCTTGCTTGGGGAACCGGCACGAGCACATATGACAAGAAGGCTTTTCGACATTCCCTTTGAGAGACTTTTGAGGGTACACATCTTTCTTGAGCGTGCCACTAGGACCCATTAACTGTAAAATGAAGCAGAAGAAGCTCTCGTTCTTGAGTCACATAGCCCCTAGGGTGTCATCATTTGTAGAGCAAAAGACTCGTCCTCGTGCGGGGGAACAAACATAAGAGGACATGGAAAGAGCTACTCCATTCTAGGGAAGCCTTTTGACATATTGTAGGGGCACATGCTTGAAGAAGCATGAAAACTGAATTACATGTTGTTGCTTCTCGCTTCCCAAACCGATTGGCTCACTGGGGACCATTTGTGCAACCTCGTACCCCTTAATGATGGGCTCATTCTCGGATGGATCTCGGTTACCATGGGGCTTCTTTCTCATGAACCCAATAATGCACATTGTTGGAGAAAACTCTCTTATGCCAATAACCCAAAGCGACCTTTGATTGTGCCGTATCTTGTCGAGCCTTTTGCAATTGGCTCGGTGGGGAACTGGCTTGCTAAGGAGATTCAATGTAGAACTTGTCTTCTTTAGAGGCCGGGGATCTCCATTTCTCTTTCTCTCTCTCTCACACTCTCTTATTTTTTTATGACGCACCCTGTTTTTTGCCTAGACCGCCCTTTCGGGTTTTCGATCTAGCGGGCATCTCTTTTGCGTCTTCATTTTGACTCGATTAATGAGGAAGTGTGCATTGACTCTAGCTGAGGATGAGAGACATGTGATTTTGCAGTGGAGACCTTTTGTCACTAATGATGAGTGACATTGACTTGACTAGGGAAGTATCCCCTAGTATCGACTTCATGTATTTATATAGTTTTTGAATGACTCATGAAGGTAAGTAAGTCATTAAGAGAGAAGAGAAGGAAAGCCCTAATGTGATTGCAAGAAACTGGGTGTATCGCTGAAAGATAGGAAGCCCCTAGACTCGATAAGGAACGCAAAGCGATTCCAATTCTAAGAAAGGTGTTCAATCTTGAGGTGATTAATTCATTGGCAAATGACCCGTACAAAGATGTCTTGACAAGTTAGAGATGAAGGCCGATCACCATAATGCATTAGGCCTAAACATATCTTCTTTCATGCATGAGACCGGACCCGAAGGTTGCCTACGTTCCTCCAGTGTAGAGGCTTAGGTCACCGTAGTTCTTGTGAATACTCCACTATTCGTGATGGAAATGTTGCTTCGTCGTGATGGTTGTTGATGTAGCTTTGTCCTTCGTTCGTGGAATGATGTTGATCTTGTACTTATTTGATTGAGGGGAATTTTTTTTTTTTTTTTGTGCTCTAACTTTTGCCTAGGTTGTTTTGAAGAGTCAACCTAGCGAGCTTTTTTTTTTTTTAATCCCCCTTGAAAACTTTGCTTGATGTTGCTCCACATTGTTTTTCTTCTTGGCTTCGTCGTTGAGGTTGTTGCCTTCGTCTTCTTGATGTTTAGCCCCTAGGCGTTAAAGCGATGGTCTTCGTTCCAAAACTTGTTTAGACATCTTTTCATCATTTTGCCAAGAATTAAATTGAACAACTTGGAAGAGTGTATGAGGATAAGAACGACTTTTATTAAGACCGACTCAAACTTTAGCATTGATGAGAAGGAAGAAAACTTAATTCACACAAAAGAAGACTTTTGACTCTTTTTTTTATTCCTATTACTAGGTAGAGAAAGAGAAACGGAAAATTGTTGTCGTCGTCCTTGTTGTAGTTCTCTTTGTGGCATGATCTCTTGTTGAAGCCCCATTTCAAAACCAAGCCTCTTCTTTGATGAGTTCTTACATGTTGTCACTCTCTAACGGTTTCTCTTCACCCACAGTAAATTCACCATTGTCGATCAAATCTTGGATGATGTTACGGAGGACAAGGCATTCCTCGGTAAGATGGCCACTATGTTGGTGGTAGTTGCACCATTCATCATGTGCATGATTTTTACGTATCATCTTTGGCTTGTACCCTTCCAAAGGCTTAACCTTTCCCTTTGCTACCAAGGCTTCAAATGCTTCGGCTTGGGTTACTCCTAAGAGAGGAGTGAAAATTCGGTTGTTGGCGGCACCTTTTTGACTTTGGAGGGATGAACAACTTGAGCATGTTTTACTGTTGACCTTTGTCTTGTTGTCGGTGAATTCTTGCTAACGGGCCTTGAGTTTGGACACTTCTTCCTTGTGAATTCTTCTTTCGTAATCAAGACGGGCCTTGAGTTCAGAAACCTCTTCTTTGTGAATCCTCTTGTCGATATCGAAACGGGCTTGCCACAAATTGTTTTTACGGCGGGCATCCTCGACAATTCTATCCATTTGTTCCCCCATTGATTTTATTATGTTGAGTAACGCTTCGTTGGACACGAAAACATTCCCACCATTGTTGTTGTTGCCGTTCGAAGCCATTGGACCTATTGAAAGAGCACGATTGATCTTAGATTGACCCACAAACACCTTTTGAGTAAAATAATTTCACCCACAAACAAGGAAAGGACTCAACCACACAAAGAAAAAGACTTTTTTTTATTTATTTACAAAAGTCGGAAGGACATGGTCCTTTTTGGGGTTTCTAGAAAATAGTGGAATCGTCACACTAGTATATAGACCTTCTCGCGGTCCCATATACTTATCGGATTCCACCACGCTTGTGATACCTACATGTGACGGGATTAAACTAAATTAATGTCATAAAGCATACATGCGGGGACGGAGTTTTATTTCGTCCATAATAATCACTTGGGGACGGAGTTTTATTTCGTCCATAACAACCACTTGTTTCTTTTGGAAACGGCATGTATGATTTAATGACATTAGTTTAGGGAAATCTCGACACATGAAAACCGACTTGGTCATGGAGTGTTAGATCCTAAATAGAATTGTGTTGGCTTGTGCTCGGTTAAAGAGAGGCTTAAGGTCACCCCCGGCATGTAGTCGTGAACTACGCCACGGGTTGAGGTTTACCGCTTCGAGAGAGTCAAGTTCGGGTGGAGCTTGAAACTCTCTAGGACGGGCCTCGACGGTTTTGGGGTTATGAACTTTTGCGACTCGATTGTGAGCAAATCATAGGAATATGTGCATGTAGTGTGAGGTCAATCCAAGTAACAAAACATTTTTTTTTAAAGAAAAGAAAATAAAACAAATAAGCACATATTTACAACTTTCGAATCACCCGTGTGACTGATAAAATAAAAAGAAAGTAAAAGAATTTATGTGCAGGCCCGGTGCCCACACACTGTCCAAACTGTTCTGTTTCTGTGCACTGTTCTGTTCTGGAAATGCGCCCAGAAGCGCGCGCATTGGGATACCTACTCGGGAGGCACGCGCATTAGAGGAAGTGGGCAAGAGGCGCCCGCTTCTGGGTGAAAACCTGCAAATCAGTGGGTTCAAGGGATTTCCTTGACCCTAAATAATAAAACTTTCCCTTGCAGTAATTGTTACCATAGAAACATGAAATGGAAGGACGAGATGAGAAGCGAGCGATTCTGGTAATTGGGGTCGGACGCGCGCGCTTTAGGCCAAGAAATCCAGAGGCGCGCGCTTCTAACCCTTTTTACCAGAATGCCCAGAAAACAGAATAAAAGAACACCAAAAGATGAAAACGGAAGTGTAACCCTCTAAATCATCCCCAGCGGAGTCGCCACTGTAGATACCCCGGGAGAGCCCACTACTTGGCTAGAGCGGTGGAAGGATCCTAGGATGTCTAACTTGTTTTAATTGTAGAGTCGCCACCTATGTTATTAAGGGAACATAAGAAAAACCTAAAAAATAGCCTAATTTATGGACAAAACCAGAGATTCGGGAAGAGAAGGGTTTAGGGGTTAGGTGACGGAGTGGGAAGTACATAAACACTCACTCCGCCCCGCTTACGCGGGTCTTGCTACTATTGGTGTTCTAATGCTAAATGTCCTTCAAATAATATGAGAAATGTGATAACAATTGTAAGGGAAAGAAAAGAGAAATAAAAGATAAATTGTTTTATTATATTAATGCTAAATATTACATGTCAAACTATTCTAACAATTACATTAATATGAAATGGAGAAATTAAAGTAGAATTGGAATGTAGGGATATAACCTTAACCAACTTTAATGTAATAAAGTGATTAGTTGGTCATGTCCCATTTGATGGGGATAGCATACATTGACTAAGACAAGTAAAATAAAAGAAGAAGAATTAAGTACCTTTAGAAAGGAAGAACTTCAAACTTGACTTGTGTAGAGTTTTGTTGCTTGAATAGAATTCTTTGTCAAGAACTCTTGGAGAGAAATGTGTATAGTGTATTTGTGAAGAAGTTTCATGTATTTTTCTAAGGTAAAAAAGAGGGGTTTAAATATGTAGAAAAAAGAGGAAAATAACGTATTTTAACCAATAAGAAAATAAAGAAAATAAAATAATAAAGAAGAAATCAAATAAAATAAAGATCAAATATTTGGTTTCAAGGAAAAAGGCTAGAATATGGGATTTGGGAGTTATGAAATAAGGGGGTTGAATGTGGATGTAAAAAGAGTTCTTTGTGATCAAGAAAAATGAGGAAAAAGACTGCAATCCGTAACTGCCATAATGGGACGCGCGCGATTCCGGCTTTAGGGGCGAGATGCGTGCGCAGCCCACAAGCAATGACGGAGGCACCCGCGGGTGGAAAAGACAGAATGATAGAAATGACTCTAAAGTTAATTCTGTTATGCAGTTTAGTCCAAAACTAATGGAATCAGTTAGGAACTTAACCAAAGTAATAGATATTAACAAAAATAAGTTAAATAAAAATACTATGTATGCAATCGGGGTGACAGGTCCAAGGCGTGGTGTCTATACTTGGCCATGCCCAAATGAATTGATGTTTCAATGTCATTTGCTCATATCAATCTACTCGGGATTGAGAAAGCATTGGACACTTTAGTTGACTTAGACCGTGGCTTATGTTCAATATGATATCGCGTGACAAAAGGATCATGGTATGTTCTATGAGGATAAACGAACTTCGTTAAGTTATATTAATTGGGTAGTCATGATGGCTTACTAGAGTCCGTTCATGATTTATGAGTTTGACCTTGGTTGGACTCATTGCCAACTTAATATAATCCTATGGGGTCACACACAAAAGAACGAATCAAGAAAAAAAAAGGCTAAAGTTGGTGTAGATACCCCGGGGGAGCCCACGGCTTGGCTAGAGCGCGTGAGTTATCCTAGGATGTCTAACTTGTTTTTAGAGCCGCCACCTATGTTTTGAGGAACATAAGAAAAACCTATTGATAATAGCCTAAGTTTGATTACGAAAACAGAGATTCTTTGTTTTGAGGTTCGGGGGTTAGATTACGAGATGGGAAGTACCGAAACACCCATCTCGCCCAACTAAAGTTGGTCTTGCTTGATCAAAATCTACATGAATGATAAACGTTCTTCTTCTTCTTCTTTAAATCATAAAAAGGGGTTTTAAAATAGAGTTTGGAATGTAGGAGATAACTCTTTAACCGACCTCAATGAGATGAGGTGATCATTAGAGTCATGTCCCAAAATGATTTGGGTGATTGCACTTTGATAAAACAAAAAGAAAGAGAAAAGAGATGAAGTTAAGAAGAGGAAAGAAATAACTTTACCTAGACTTCAAGAGACTTCAAACACTTCTTGATGAATTCTTTGGGAGAAATCCTTTGGAAATGCTTTGTAAGTGTGAAATTTTAGTGTCTTATTGAGAATGTAAGATTGAGAGCCCAAAGTCCAAGGTCAAGGTCCAGGTCCTTGAAAATGGAGGTAAAGGGGGGGTTTTTATAGGTGAAAGAGAGATGTTTTTGGTGCCAAAACTCAGTCACCAAGAAATCTTTCCCGGGCAAAATCCTGTAAATTGAGCAAGGGAGAGAATCCTGGCCAGAAATCTGTAACCGACGCCCAGAGGCGCGCGCTTCCTGCTTTGGGGGCGGGGCGCGCACGCATTTGGATCCTCCTGTCTGAGGCGCGCGACTCAGAGAAGGCGATTTTGACAGAATGGACTAGAAAGTCATCCCTGTTATTCAGTTTAGTCCCTGGACTTAACGAAGTCAGTCAGGAACTTAACGGAAGTGACAGAAACTAACGAGAAACACTTAAAATGGGGAGAAACACAAGATTAAATGTGCAATCGGGGTGAGCGATCCAAGGCGGGGTGTCTACAGAGCCCCTTGGCGACGTGGATTGCAAAGCAAGACGCGTCGACGAAAGTTAAAAACATCCGCCGAGGACATCACCAAAAAAAATCAAAGACTCGATGAAAGCAGGAATTTGAAATTGCGAGAGATAGTGGTGCGCTCCCTGTGTGAGTGGCTTTTGTTGATAGAGGGGGTGGTATGATCCGTTAGGTGAACCTTCCGGATGAATATGTTGAATGAGGCCGTTAGTGAACCTTTGAACGAGGCCGTTAGTGAACCTTTGGAGAGGCCGTTAGTGAACCTTTGAAGAGGCCGTTAGTGAATCTTTGAGGAGGCCGTTAGCGAACCTTTGGAGAGGCCGTTAGTGAACCTTTGTGGACGAATCCGTTAGTGAAATCCGTTGATGAGGCCGTTAGTGAACCCTTGAATGAGGTCGTTAGTGAACCTTTGTAGAGGCCGTTGGTGAACCTTTAGAGAGGCTGTTAGTGAACCTTTGTGGACGAATCCGTTAGTGAAATCCGTTGATGAGGCCGTTAGTGAACCCTTGAATGAGGTCGTTAGTGAACCTTTGTAGAGGCCGTTGGTGAACCTTTGGAGAGGCCGTTAGTGAACCTTTGTGGACGAATCCGTTAGTGAAATCCGTTGATGAGGCCGTTAGTGAACCCTTGAATGAGGCCGTTAGTGAACCTTTGTAGAGGCCGTTGGTGAACCTTTGTTGACGAATCCGTTAGTGAAATTCGTTGATGAAATATTGCTTTTGAAGTCGCGTGCCACTTGGAGTCACACTTGACTTTTTGACTTGTGGGGTGCGGGCACAGTTGACCTCGACCAGAAGAATGTTCCTGCTGGGGATGAAATGTTGAGATTGACTCTTGAGGGGGGTATGGCACCCGTGACAGAACTTATGGAGTTCGGAATCCGTTGGGAAACATTGATGCTGTGCATGGATTCTTGCATGGGAGACTGCTTTCGAACCTGCCTGATGATGGGAAGAGCGCGCGTTGGGACATTGTTGTGGGATGCGCGCGCCTCGGATGAGTATGTCGGGGGGCGCGCGCCTGGCGCATAAGTTCAGCATATTTAAACAGACGGTTCACTATTTTCGGCGAGTTTTCAAAATTTTGAAGAACCCTCCAAATTCCAAACCAAATATTCGCGGAGAAATCACCCCAAAAAACTTTCTTGCTGCTCTAGGATCAATTCCGTCACAGAAACGATGTCGGATCGTCAACAATCTCCTCCGTTCGAGATGCCACAGGGCGAGGAGCCCGAAATTAGGGTTGAAGCTATGGACCCGAGCTTGCTTAACTTCCGGCCTCATACCCACATTTCTCATTTCGTGACTTCGGGTTTGGTAAGAATGCCTCACCTTTCTTGTCGATTTCGGATTTCACGAAGTTCCGTTTTTTACCCGAAATATTGTTGCAACAACTTTATTGATCATTCCTTGCATGTTGTTTGTTGTTGCTGATTTGTTGTAAGAAACATGTTGGGGCGCCCATTTTCATGTTCACACACTTGCTTGTACATTGTCCTGCCATTGAAATCTCTGTGTCGATTTCATCCGTTTTCTAGCAGTCATGCTGATGAAATTTTCGTTGTTCCTTCTTTCCTTTCAGGAGTGGACCCGTCTGACAGAGATTCGTGGTGGGGCTCATGGGTCCATCTCTATATGGATGAGGTTGCCTGAGAATGTTCGGGCCCGAGTTACAGGGACTCATTTTGGTCTTTTTGTCACCAGCCTCCCAGCTTTGAAGAATGACCCCGATGTGGTCCAGGCATTGAGGGAAAGATGGTGGGACACTACCCATACCTTCCATTTACCCATGGGCGAGGTGACTATGACGCCTACCGATTTCACAGCTTTGACGGGCTTGCCGTTCATAGGGATTCCTGTCCCTTTTGGTTTGAGAGGGGATGTTCGGACTCCTGACGAGTTACTGGCTTTGGTTCACTGCCGGTTCGAGGTCAAGAATTCTCGAGTGAAATGGGGGCGAATCCGGGCCTATTTCGGCATCTTAATGGCTGAGGCTCGAGGTGTTACTGCTGATTGGATCGGTGCCGTGGCCTGTTGCTTTATTTGGTACCTGTTATCCCATACTTTGTTTGCCAATGGGGGATCTTCGGCCTCTTTGGCTCTGCTCGACTTGTTAGTGGATCTGGACCAGATCGGCCAGTATAACTGGGGCGCAGCGGGCTTAGCTGCTTGTTATCACGGTATGGATTCGACCAGCCGCTCGACCACTAGCTCGATTACGGACTTCAGCTTGCTGTGGGAGGTATACCACTTATTGTCCCTTTTATATTCTCATTGCCTTGGTCATAAGTGCCTTTTTCGTTGACTGTCATTAACTTTGCTTCTGCCTCTTGTCTACAGCTCTGGGCCTTTGCTATCCTGAATCTGAGGGATTTCAAGATTGATAAGGAAGGCCAGCCCCAGTATCCGGACTGCGCACGGTGGGTGTACAAGGAGAGGAATGTGAAGACTGGTACGAACCCTATTAGTCTTACTTCGGCCCGACGGCACTTGGACACCTTGAGGCCTGAGTCTGTTGCCTTCTCTTTGTATCTGTGGAAATCAGTTCAGCACTGGTTTGAGCATACCCTTATTCCTACCCGTTCTCGGCTTTTGATGAGTTCGGGTGAGTGCATGGCTCTGTATTTGGGAGACAGAGTGTTCTGGCAGCATGGTATCCAGGTGACAGACTTTTACACCCCCACTCGTCCTGCAGTTCCAGACATTCCTCCTTTCTGCCCTCATAATTGGAGGTCACTTTCAGAGGCTGATTGCGCGGCATACATGGCAGGGATTGATGCCGTCCCTCACATTCACTTGGATCAGGATTATGGCCTCTTCAGGGAGAACAACTTGATGCAAGGCTTCATGTTTTCTGATCCGAGGAGATCACAGGCTGCTCCTACGACCTCCGCTCGGTTTTATACTACCGGTGCCGGGTATTGATTTGATCCTCCTTTTCCTCCTCCCTACTACACTTATTCAAACTTCAGGGTCTTTGAGGAGCAGAGGGAGATTGTTCCCGAGGACATGTCACCGGAGAGAGAGCCTCCTGCTCAGGCTGCTGTGGTATGTTTTTCTGACCATCTTTGCATTTCTCAGTTCCAGTCTTGTTTTTCTGTCCTTTGTATTGATGCAACTTCCTTTTTCTGTTCTCTGTTGCAATAGGTACCTGTAGCTGCTTATAGGCACTTGGGAAGACAGAACAAAGGGATGAGGAGGAGGCTCCGTCAGCTGGAGGAGAGGGTGCTAGAGCTGTGCAGGGATATTGCTGCCATGACTAGAGATGCTGCTGGTGCTGTTCTGGTGCTGCGAGAGGAGCTGCCCGAGGTGCTTGGGGCATAGGACGAGGCTGCAGGGATGCTGCACTGGACATAGATGAGGCTGTCTCTTCGACGAGGCAGTCACTGAGCAGGAGTCTGAGCCGCGGAAGTAGCCATAGTAGGAGTGGAGCCAGCCAGAGCAGAGGTGGTGCGAGTTCGTCTCGGCGGGTGCAGAAGAGAAGCCGGCATGAGATCAGAGTTGAGGAGTCTGAGTCTGAGGATGATGATGATGATGATGATGATGAGGATGATGATGATGAGGAGGAGACCGAGAGCGGCAGTAGGGGGTGAGCACAGTGCTGGTGATAATGTGCCCGAGCTGTTGTGGCTGAGAGGATGAGGGATTGAAACACCTTTACTTTTGCCTGTAATAACATTTAACATGTATTTACAATCCTAGTTATCTTACTACTCATTTTATGTTTTATTAGCGACTCAATCTTAGATGTCGACCTTTACAAACAAATTTGTGCCCAAAGAATGCTTGTTGTTGATGCTTGAACTCCTTTTCGCTGCTGGGATTTGATTTTGCTGCAGGTTGGATATGTTGAAGTGCTTGGGTTCTGTTCTGAACTAACAAGGGCTATTTCTGTCTGAACTGCTGTCAAAGGCGCGTGCGTTGGGCCTTGCTTGTGGGAGGCGCGCACGTTGTGAAGCCTTGGTCGGAGGCGCGCGCTTCTGGCCTGCTGAATTACAGCCCCTTTCTTTTTCTGATCAGAATGTTCCAACGGCTATAATTTTGAACCATTTTCGACCAGAATGGTCACACAGCATTCTTCTGCAAACACTTTCTCCTCCTAAACCCCAAATTTCTTGTCATAATGGCCCCAATGACTTTCTCTTTTGAAGTCAAGGTTTCCGTCCCTGAGGGTGAGAAGTCCGTTCCAGTGGTGAACGCCGTTCCAGCTGTGGGGTCCGTCTCGATGGTGGAGAAGCGTCCGAGCGTTTTTGATCATTTGGGAAGGCCCAATGACGATGTTGTTGACCCCGTGAGACCGGTGGTTCATGTGCGGGACTATAGACCCCGTCATTTTCCCAAGAAGAAGAAAGGTAAGGGAAATTCCTCCCATGTGTGGAAGCGTCCTATGGTTGTCCCCGCTAAGGTTCCGCTTGATAAGGGCAAAAGGGAAAGCCGTTGATGAAGCTCCGTCCCGTCCTAACGTTTTCTCCCGTCTTGGCGGTCCCAAGAATGTTCCGTCCCCATCCACGAGTCGGACTGCACCGCCGCTTAGTATCTTTTTGACCACGTACGGACCGATCCATCAGGGTCCCCATTTCCCCAGAGGATTCATGGCGTTAGGAGGATGTTGTCTTAAGACCAAATCTCCCACATTGATGTGCATCCATTTCCTTCTCAAAGTGAGAGCCGTTGTCGGAAATGATTTCGTGAGGCACACCGTATCGGCACATGATATTAATCTTTACAAATTCGGACACTTTCTTGGCGTTGAGGGTCCGATAGGCTTGTGCTTCGACCCACTTTGTGAAGTAGTCGACGGCCACTAGGATGAATGACTGCCCATCGCTTCCGGCCGGATGGACTTTACCGATGATGTCTATACCCCAACAAGAGAAAGGCCGAGGTGTGACCATGTTGTAAAGTTGCGAGGGTGGAGCATGTTGCAGATTAGCATGGAATTGGGACTTGGCATACCTTTTGACTTTCTCGATACAGTCTCGTTCCATAGTGCTCCAATAGTAACCAATGCGGAGTATCTTCTTGACTAGCATAAACCCATTCATGTGGGGTCCACACTCTCCTTCGTGCACTTCACACATTATCTCTTGAGCTTCGGCCTCATTGGCGCATAAGAGATTGATCCCGTCGTGGTGCCTTTTGTAGACTCGGTCTCCAATCAGTACGTACCGAGAGGCTAGCCTTTGTAGAGCTGCTTGAGACTTCTTATTGCTATTCTCGGGATAAGTGCCATCTTTGAGGAAATTCATGATATCCGAATACCACGGAGAGTTTGTTTAAACCACGTTGATCTCGATACTCATGCAGTACGCCGGACTGTTCCTTCGGGTAATTTTGAAAGGCTTCACCATTTTCCCTTTGGGCATTTCGACTAATGAAGCTATGGTGACCAGTGCATCGGCGAAGCGATTTTTATCCCTTGGCAAGTAGTTGAAAGTGATCTCTTGGAATTGTTTAACCAATTCTTCAAGGTGCTGACCATACTGTTGGAGGGTCGGGTCTTGGATTCGCCATTTACCCGATTGCTAATTGATAAGGAGCAAAGAGTCGCCGAAGACTTCTAGTTCCGTGACGTTTCTTTCGAGAGCTTCTTCGAGCCCTGCTATGCATGCTTCGTACTCGGCAATGTTGTTGGTAGCTTCGAATTCCAGACGGATGGCAATGGGAGTGTAGATGTCTTTTGGATCGACAAGCAATACTCCTATACCAAAACCGTGTTTATTGGCGGCGCCATCGAAAAAAGTTGCCACTTATTTTCCTCGGTTGCAGTACAAATTAAATGCTCGTCGGGGAACTGTACATCTTCCCCCTTCCCTTTGCCACACGGGAATTCGGCAAGCTGGTCACTGAACACTTTCCCCTGACGGATTTTAGTGTGACGTAAGTGATATCATAGCCGGCGAGCATGAAGTACCATTTGGCTATTCTTGTTGACATGAAAGGCTTCTCGAAGATGTAGCGGAGCGGGTCCGCCTTTGCTACTAACTTGATCGGAAAATCTTTCATATAGTGTTTGAGCTTTTGAGTAACCCAAACCAATGCTGCACATGACTTTTCTAAGATAGAGTAGTTCTTTTCGCCTCCTTGGAATCGGCGACTGACAAAATAAATGGCATTCTCCTTTATGGACTCTCGTTGCTCTTGTGCTAACATAGCCCCTAGGGCTTCATCATTGACAGTGAGATAGAGCAAAAGAGGCTTCTCCTTGTGTGGCGGAACTAGAACAGGAGGGCATGTCAAGTAATGCTTCACTTGGTTGAAGGCTTCTTGGCACGCGTCGGTCCATTCTAGAGCCACATTCTTCTTGAGTAGCTTGAAGATTGGCTCGCACATGGAAGTGAGTTGGTGCACAAACCGACTGATGTATTGCAGTCTGCCCATGAAACCTTTGATCTCTTTCTGCGTCTTTGGCGGAGGCATGTCAATGATTTCCTTGATTTTGGAGGGATCTACTTCAATTCCCCTTACCGTTACCATATAACCAAGGACTTTGCCTCGGATAACCCCGAACGTGCACTTTGCAGGGTTGAGCCTCATCTTGTGTTGACGAAGCCTTTCGAAAAACTTACGGAGATTGATTAAATGTTGACCATCGGTCCCTTTGGAGTGAATGATCATGTCGTCCACATAGACCTCGATTTCTTTGTGAATCATATAGTGGAACAAGTCTGTCACAGCTCTTTGGTAGGAAGCCCCAGCGTTTCTTAACCCAAATGGCATGATTGTGTAGCAAAAGGTACCCCACGGTGTTGTGAAGGCTGTCTTATGTTGATCTTCCTCAGCCATGAGAATCTGATTGTACCCAGCGAACCCATCCACGAATGAGCGAACCTCGTAGGCAGCAGTGGAGTCGACCAGCATGTCGATGTTAGGGAGTGGAAAATCATCTTTCGGGGAAGCTTTGTTCAAATCCCGGAAGTCCACACAAACTCGAACCTTGCCGTTTGCCTTTCTAACTGTCACGATATTGGCTAACCATGTCAGATACTCGATAACCTTGATGAAACCCACACTGAGGAGCTTCTCGATCTCTTCTTTGACTTGCAGAGACCATTCTGGCTTGATCTTTCTGAGCTTCTATTTTACCGGCTTGGCATCTTCTCTGATCGGAATTCTGTGCTCCGCTACCTTTCTGTCCAAACCCGGCATGTCTTTGTATGACCATGCGAACACATCCACGAACTCCCGTAGTAGTGCAGTCAATCCGTCTCTGTCGTCCCCCTTGAAGAAGCTTCCGATCTTAGTTTCCCTTGGCTCTTCGTCGGTACCCAGATTAACAACATGCAATTCTTTGTCAGCCCCTGGACCAATTTCACCACGACTATGGACTTGTTGAGCAAGTTCATTTAAGTATGTTGTGTTTTCGTGGTCTATTTCATCATAATTTGAATCGTTATTAACTTGTTCATTAAGTTCATTATTAGTTAATTCATCATTTATGATATTTGCAATCTCAGGGTACTCAGAAATATCAAATTTTTCATTAGCAAAGAAAGGAAACACACGCTCGGCTATGGCCTCCATATCCTCTTGGGTGAGGGTATTAGAGACACTCTCGGACTCAAAAGTAAGTGTGAGCCGCTCTTCCTTTGTGGCTGTGCGGGGTATGCAACCCATTTCTTGGACTAAGAATTCCTCGGATACCACGGGTCCTTTCGTAGAATACCAATTATTGATCGGCTCGGAGCTTGGCGGGATCTCACTGATAGTCTCATTCATGATGACGGTGTCATGGATGACGTTGACTTGGCATTCATTCATTATGGCAAGCTCTTCGAACATGGAGGCTAAATCTGTCGGTTCTTCCCCCATGATGATTTCTGTCTCGGACTCTATAGTCACCTTCCTTCCCCACCATTCACGGGGCGACATGGGAGTTGGTTCCCTTTCGGATTTCTGAATCTCACATTCGGAGAAGATTTCGAGACCGGGCTTTTTGACACCCTTATTGTTGACCCATGGTTCGGGAAAGATCATGTATGGAACGTCTTCCCCTTGGCGGACAAAATAACCATTCAACGTCTTGCGGTAAGGCCTTAGATTAGGGACCTCATAACGACGGCCTTCTTTACGAGCTCGGGCCTTTTCATCCTTGATCGCTTGCTCTTGTTTCAAGTCTTCTCTGGAAGGCTCGTACCCCAAACCGAATGTGTTCTTGACAAATGAGACTTGCACAGGATGTAGGATTCCTTGTTGATATTTTCCTAGGCCTAAACCAGGGATGTAGTCCATATTCCTCATCATGCGGAGGACTTTGTGATTGGTGGGGATCCATGATCCGTTCCCCCTTCTTTGTCAATGGCGTTGATTGAGATGCCAGAGAGAGTGGAGTCTGGTAAACCATGCTGAACTTGGTGGACGGGCTCACCTTTTCTGTGGATAGTGACGTTTTCGGCCATAACGGTTACTATTTCATCACCATTTCGGATCTTGACACATTGATGGAGAGTTGACGGGACGACATTAGAACTGTGAATCCATGGTCGACCCAAAAGCAAGTTGAACGAGGCCGGGATGTCAAGCACTTAGAATGGAACGGACATGACCAGGCTCCCAAACTCAATGTCTATTTCGATCATGCCCATGACTGTACGGGCGGTGCTGTCATAACCTCGGATTACTTGAGTAGAAGGCTTCAAATCGGAATCCTTAAGCCCCAGTATGCCCATGATTCTGCCAGGCATGAGGTTGAGTGTGGAACCACCGTCCACTAAGACTCTTGAGATGGGCCTCCCCCTTGCTCGTACCTTGAGGTAAATAGCCTTGTTGTGGTCGGAACCAAATGGTGGAAGGTCCATATCGGCAAAGGTGATGACGTTGCCAAAATGAATGTTACCGATCATTGCCGTGAGGTCCTCGGGAGTAGTATCGGGAGAAATTGATGTATCATCGAGATTGCGGATGACAAGACCTCGGTGTTTCTTTGAGGATGCGATGAGGTCCCAAATAGAGATGTTGGCTTGAGTTTTCTTGAGTTGGACAAGTTGAGGATCTTCGGGAGTGTCGCGAGCTTGCGGCCTTTGAGAAGAGGAGCTTGGTGCGGAAGTGGAAGGGTTGCTTGCTATGACTCGACCGGATCGAGTTAGCATGTTGACGTTCCCATCTTGCTTCTTTTTCCTATTCTCTAGTACTTCCCTCATTACCTCATCGTAAGTTACAACATAACAAGAATTGTCAAGTTTATTCATAACATTGGGGCCCCCATTCACAATTGGGATTGAATGGGTGGTCCCCTCGAGTTCTCCTATTTCTATTACATTGACATGTTCGCCATTAGTCACTACAAATTCTTTCTTGTCTATGAGATCTTGAATGACATTGCGGAGAACGAAGCATTCTTCGGTGGTGTGGCCACTATATTGGTGGTAGCCACAATATTTGTGGTGAGCATGATTGGGGTTGACCGTCTTGGGTTGGGACCCTTGTACGGGTGTGACTTGACCCTTTGCTTTGAGGACTTTGAAAACTTCGGTTTGAGTCATGCCTTGGAGAGGCGTGTAGACACGGTCATTTCGAGACTTCTTCCCTTGGGGTGGAGGAACCTTTTTGTAATTCCCCTTATCGATAGTGACGGCGTTGACCGAGGCCTCTTTTGTGGAGTTGGAAGCGGCTTTGTAGCGGTAGCTAGGAGCACTTTTCTTGACTTCCTTGAGCAACTCGTCCATTTGGACCGCCGCCTCATACATTTGGGAGAAATCCGCATAGCAAGCCCCACTTAGGTGGGTGCGGAGATCAATTTTGAGACATTTGAGAAAGATGTCCATTTGCTCCTTGGTATTTGGCCTTTCCACAATTTCGGAGAGTTTATCATTCCATCTCCTTGTGAAGTCGATGAAGGACTCGTGGTCTCGTTGAGTAGTGTTCTCTAGCTCTTTCCTTGTGGGCCGGTGAGTGGTGTTGCCTTGGTATTGGTTCTTGAAGGCAAGCATGGCAGAGTCCCAATCAAGACGGACAGTGAGCGGGACAGTAGCATACCAATCTTTTGCCGCCCCCTCGAGAGTGAGAGGAAAGCATTGAGCCATCACCTTGGGGGAGACCTTCTTCGGAACCATTGCCCAAATATAAGTCTCAATGTGAGCCATATGACAAGAGTTGCCCTTGAATTTTCTTATGTCGGGCATCTTGAACTTATCAGGAAGAGCAGCCATAGTACTCATGAGGGTGGATGATTGATAAAGGCTTGTGTCGGAGCCTTTCCCCATGTTGAGCCTATTGAATTTTTGGTCGATGTAGGCCATGATAGAATCCACCATTTTGGGCTCATTATTCTCGGAACTTGTCTCTCCCACTTTCTTGGTGCGGGTGTTGACATAAGGACTTTTGAACAAACCTTCGGTCCATTCGGATTCGTCATCATCATTTTTCCTCTTCCCCTTGGCAAGATTAGTGAGCTTTTCTTTCATTAGCTCCATCTCGGCCTCGTGGGCCTCCCTTTGGCTGTCGAGGTGGGATTGCCAAATGTCGTCTTTGCTTTGTGCCTCCTTATTAAGGGTGGAGACTTGCTCTTGGAGGAGTTGGACCATGGTTGCAAGTTGCTCGAGAGTCATGGTATTGTTGGTGTTGGAGCCGCCGGCCATTGTTGATGTAGGAGCTGTTGGAGTGATCTCTTCACGGACTAACCGATTTGCCGAATCTCGATAGACTCTGTAAGTACCAATTGAACCTATATTGCAGAAGAGGCCCTTGTCAGTCTTGAGTAACACTTGCGGTCCATGAAGAGGCTTAGAACACACAGTTGGGCACACGACTCGAACCACATAAGAAAAGACTCATTTTTTTTTATAAGTCGGAGGGAATGGATCCCTTTTTAGGGTTTCTAAGAAAATAATGGAATCGTCACACTAGTATATAGACCATCTCGCGGTCCCATATACTCATCGGATTCCATCACGTTTGTGAATCCTACATGTATCGGGATTAAACTAAATTAATGTAGTAAAGCATACATGCGGGGACAAATTTTATTTTCGTCCAAAATAACCACTTTTGGGGACGGATTTTTATTGCGTCCGTTTCAACAAGTTGGCATGTATGATTTGAAGACATTAGTTTAGGGAAATCTCGGTACATGGAAACCGACTTGAGTCACGGAGTGTTAGACCCTAACTAGAATTGTGTGGCTTGTGCTCGGCTTGAATATGAGGCTCAAAGGTCACCCCCGGCATGTAGTCATGAACTACGCCACGGACTGAGGTTTACCGCTTCGAAAGAGCCAAGGTAGAGTGGAGCTTGAAACTTTTTAGGACGGGCCTCGACGGGTTTGGGGTTGGACTTGTGCAACTCGATAGTGAGCAATTCATAGGAATATGTGCATGTAGTGTGAGGTCTAACAGGTGACAAAATATTTTTTTATATATATATTTTTTTTAAAGAAATAAAAAAAAACAAATTAGCACATAATTACAACTTTCGAATCACCCGTGTGACCGATAAAATAGAACATAAAATTAAAACAGTCCGATGTTCAGAATAACCACTGATGCAGGCAACTGTGCCCACACCCCCATCATACTGCTCTGTTCTGAGACTTGTTTCTGTTCTGGGTACCAACCCAGAAGCGTGCGCCTCTGAGTGTTGATACGAGACACACGCGTATGGCGCGATGCTATTGGGAGGCGCGCGCTTCTGGGCACACCTGTCAGATTGTCAGATTTTGGACTCAGGGGATTGCCCTGGTCCTATGTGTATATTGTAACCCCTGCAGAAATGATTAGTGGAGAATAGCAGAAGAAGAAAATGAAGAACATGAAGAAGCGGGCGATTCTGGTCCTTGATGCGGGATGCGCGCGCCTTAGGCTGAAGAGGCCAGAAGCGCGCGCCTCCCCCATCAGGAGTCAGAATGCCCAGAAAAGATGTAGATTTTGATCAGAATGCAAGTTTAACCCTCAAACATCCCCAGCGGAGTCGCCACTGTAGATACCCCGGGGGAACCCACGGCTTGGCTAGAGCGCGTGAGTTATCCTAGGATGTCTAACTTGTTTTTAGAGTCGCCACCTATGTTTTGAGGAACATAAGAAAAACCTATTGATAATAGCCTAAGTTTGATTACGAAAACAGAGATTCTTTGTTTTGAGGTTCGGGGGTTAGATTACGAGATGGGAAGTACCGAAACACCCATCTCGCCCAACTAAAGTTGGTCTTGCTTGATCAAAATCTACATGAATGATAAACGTTCTTCTTCTTCTTCTTTAAATCATAAAAAGGGGTTTTAAAATAGAGTTTGGAATGTAGGAGATAACTCTTTAACCGACCTCAATGAGATGAGGTGATCATTAGAGTCATGTCCCAAAATGATTTGGGTGATTGCACTTTGATAAAACAAAAAGAAAGAGAAAAGAGATGAAGTTAAGAAGAGGAAAGAAATAACTTTACCTAGACTTCAAGAGACTTCAAACACTTCTTGATGAATTCTTTGGGAGCAATCCTTTGGAAATGCTTTGTAAGTGTTAAATTTAGTGTCTTATTGAGAATGTAAGATTGAGAGCCCAAAGTCCAAGGTCAAGGTCCAGGTCCTTGAAAATGGAGGTAAAGGGGGGGTTTTTATAGGTGAAATAGAGATGTTTTTGGTGCCAAAACTCAGTCACCAAGAAATCTTTCCCAGGCAAAATCCTGTAAATTGAGCAAGGGAGAGAATCCTGGCCAGAAATCTGTAACCGACGCCCAGAGGCGCGCGCTTCCTGCTTTGGGGACGGGGCGCGCGCGCGTCTGGATCCTCCTGTCTGAGGCGCGCGACTCAGAGAAGGCGATTTTGACAGAATGGACTAGAAAGTCAGCCCTGTTATTCAGTTTAGTCCCTGGACTTAATGAAGTCAGTCAGGAACTTAACGGAAGTGACATAAACTAACGAGAAACACTTAAAATGGGGAGAAACACAAGATCAAATGTGCAATCGGGTTGAGCGGTCCAAGGCGGGGTGTCTACAGTTGGAATTTCAGAAAGAGCGTAAAAATCAGAATTAAGAAAAATCGAAACGGACTGAAAAAGGGAAGGTCCGGCCGGACCCTTGACATGACCCGATCGGACCATGCCTAAGTCCGGTCGGACCAGGTTGTTGCCCCGGGCGGACCTCCTGTTTTCGGGCATTGTTTTTCTAATTCGATTTTGATGGGTTTTTGACCTATTTCTCCTAAAGTGTTTAGGTTTAATAAGTATAAATACCACTCTCTTTTCCCTAGTCTATATGGTATTGATGGAGTTGATATTGTATCATAATTGGTAGCCTCCATGTGTTTGAGAAACACATTCTTGAGTTTAGATTGAGAATCAAAATCTCAAGTACACCAATAAATTCATATAGCTTTTTGATTGAAAGAGTTTCTATGGGATCTAGCAGTCCAGATCTATAATTGTTCTAGATATTCGTTCGCGTGTGGATACACATAGAGAGTTCTTGCTTTAGCATCTCAAGTTCGTGTTCCTGCGATCATGATTCAAAGAATGCGAAGAACGAGGAGATCAAATCATAAAGCTTGAAGACTTGAATATTTGAAGATCCAAAAATTTAAATGCACAGCAACAGTTAGTATTCTAAATTCATCTTCCTATTAATTTAATCATCATGAATGGATGCATGGGCTTTAGGGTATATAGATTTTCTGTTGCCGTTTCTGCTGCGCTTGGACCCTCAAATCCCTACAGTGGTATCAGAGCCACGTTCATGTATGATTATTTAAATATTATCATGTTAAATACTCCCTCCGTCCTGGAGTAAGAGTCCTACCCCTCATTTGCACGCTTATTAATAAATATTGGAAGTGATGTAAATGTTGTGAGTGTAAAAGTAAAGTAGGAGAGAGAATGAGTGGGATAGAATAGTGAATTGATTGGTGTTGTGAGTATAAAAGTAAAATAGGAGAGAGAATGAGTGGGGTGAATAGTAAAGATTCTTTGCCATTTTAGGAATAGGACACTTACTCTCGGACGTACCAAAATGGAAAGTAGGACTCTTAATCTGGGACGGAGGGAGTATATGATTTGATTATATAATATAGCATGATGTGAATTTAGAAGAAAAGATTTATGTGAGTTGTTTGGGGAAACAATTATATATATGATATAGTATGATTATGAACAAAGTTTTCAAGATGCATGATTAATATGATTAACCTATTTATCGCATCATCAATCTCTTTAATATGATTATTGAATTGATGATTCTTGATCTTGAAGAACGAATTGTTTGTTCTTAGGGTTTGATGTTTATGATAATTTGATTATCATAAATAGTTGAATCCTTAAATGATCAAGATTTGATAAATTGCGTTCGTGCAGTTCGCGTACTATACATGTTTTCATCCAGAATTTTCATGCAGATTTCGTACATCGTACGTGCAGTGCAATTCGTGTGCAATGCAGGAATTCGTGCAGATTTTTTTGTGCAGTTCGCGTGCAGTGCAGATTTCTGAATTCGTGTTTTTCAGACTTAATGATGAATTGTAGAATACATATTTTTCATGGAATTAGATTCTATGAAGTAATGTATTCTTAATAGAGTTGGACTCTATGAAAGAATTCATTATTCAATATGTATTATACTTAGGGTAGGACTCTATGAAAATCTCAAATTCATAATTTTTCTGTCTTCGTTGAGTTTTTGAATTAAGAGTCGCCACCATGTTGTTAAACGGAACATGGACCGTGACATTCTTGAGTTTGGGGGTTAAGTTATGGATTGGGAAGGTCAAGGAGCACCCAATCCACCCGATCTAGGATCGGTCTTGCTTACAAAATCATCATTATCATTATTAAAATCACGCATTCATGTACTAAAATAAAACGAACAAATAAATAATTTCTTATTTATTTGGAATGTCGGATCATGTGCTTCGAGACCATCTCCATGGATTGGAGAGGCTCTAGGCTGATCCTTTAATGGAACCACACTACTTCAAAGACAAAGAAGAAGATGAGAAAGGTAGAAAACAAAGAGTTTTACCTAAGCGTTCTTCAAGAATCCTATGGATGGCCTTGACTAAAGGCCTTTAATCTCCAATGAACTTGTCTTGAATGCTATTGTGAAGGTTTGAATTTCGTGGATGGGGAAGAGAGGCTGATTATGGGAACATTTTGATCAGATTTTTAGGTGGTTTTTGAGTGAATAAGGATTCTAGCCTTTTTCTGGTTCAAGAACCTCTATATTTATAGGAGTCTGGACCTAGGGTTTTGGCCAAGAAGGTAAGTTATGATGGGAATCCAAGACTTGATTCCCACAGAGGTATTTTTGGACTCTAGGATCGTCCAATAGGTTTTCCCGGATTGCTTAATTGTTTGCCAAGAAAAGGGGTTAAGATCAAAAGGAAACTAACCAAAACCCGACTGTCAAGGGGGGATATCTCGTACGAGACATCAATGTCTCGTACGAGACATCCATGTGATGGAATCACATTTTTGCCATCTGCAGCAGTTTTAATGTTTATTTAGGCCCCTGACTAATGGAGTCAGTAAGAAACATAACAAAACATGTCCAACTTAACGAGTTTCGACCCAAATCAAAGACGAGACACATAAGTAGTGTGATTATGAATGAATGTCCAAAATGGGGTGTCTACAGAGCCCCTCGGCGACAATACTTATGGATGAAGTAACGTCGTTGATAAAAAAGACGCTATTTTGAACTAGGGGGTATGGTCGTGCTAGAAAGCTGCCTACGTATTCCTCGGAAGGAAATCAGACCAAACGTAGTTCGACTCTGAAAACACGCAAAAACTGAGGTTTAAGTTATTTTGAAAATCATTTTTTTGAAAATAATACTGCAGTAAGTAAAGTTTAGAGTTTAGAGAGTAACCCATACTGAGGAATCAATGGCCTTGACCCAATTCTGAATATACTCCTTTTTGTTGATAACGAACCGTCTCCAGTTGCAATCCATACTGAGGAACCAATATCTTGGACTCCAATTCTGAATATACCCTGTTGTTGATGACGAACCGCCTTCAGCTCTGGTGGGAATCCTATGTTATTAACATACGTCTTGATAACAATTATCGGACTCGGGTTTGGAGACGCCAATTACTTGGATCCTTGCTTCTCCTTCCAATGAGATTGCCTCTCCGCCGAAAAATATGAATCCTATGCCATTAGCTTACACCTTTATGACAATTATGGGACTCTGAGGGGTGTGAATCCTATGTTATTGGCGTACGCCTCTACAACAATTATGGAACCACTGGTTGTGGAGATGCCAATTACTTGGATCCTTGCTTCTCCTTCTGACGAGACTGCCTTTCCGTCAGAAAATATGAATCCTATGCCATTAGCTTACACCTTGATGGCAATTATAGGACTCTAAATGGTGGGGATCCTGTGTTATTAACTTACGTCTCGATAACAGTCGTGGGATATCCAGTTGCAAATCCTGTGCCATTAATCATACGTCTTGATGACAGTCATGGGATTTAGAGTTTGTTGATGCAGATTTTGTTGCTCACACATGATCTTGGACGTGCGGTGAGAATAAATTCGTACTGTGAAACAAATTTGTCTGTTCCAATTATGAAAATATTCCTTTTTGACTCAGATTTCTCTACGAGCTTGGCTCGCGCTTGGGGGCAAGGCACCACTATGGATCGTTGGACCAATCTTCGTCACGATGGGGGGAGCATCTATTTGTCTGACAAATATTTGGATTGGTTTCTGAAAGAACTCCGTCCCAGTATCAAGGGTATTAATGAGATCCGTCGCTCTCTGTTGGGGGACCAATTCAAGTCTAGCTTGAATTTGAGGAAGAAGGAAGCTAACTCCTTCTAATGTCAGAGTAGATGCCACTCAAGATTTTCTGGATAGTGACTTTTATGAGAAGAAAGCGAACGGACTTCCCGGTAAATTTCAAGCTCTAGATAGGCCTCATGTGTTTGCGAGACTGACTCTCTCGGTGTTCATTAGACTTGACGTTCCTCTCGGTTTTGAGATACCTTTGCACAAGAGGTAGAGGAATGACAAGGCAGACCGTGGTCAAGCCCCTACTAAGTCAAGGAAGAAATAGATCCTTAGGAGTATCGAGAGGTTGCCATTGATATACCATTTTTTTAGACTTTTAGTATTTTTTTTTTCTTTTGCAAGTTGGTATTCATGTTAAAAAATTTCTTATTGCTTTCTTGAAATGCATTCAGCTAATAAGAAGGAAAGATTTTTATTTTATTTATTGAATAGACCGGACCAAAAGGCTGCCTACGTTCTCATTTTACATCAATTAAATAAGGATCTCAGGTCATCGTAGTTCTTGTTTAAGAAAGAGAAAATATGTCTGCTGAGACATGTCTCGTACGAGACATAGGTGTCTCATACGAGACTGTCCCCTATTTTTTTATTTTTTTTATATGCACACCCTGATTTTTTCCTAGACCGCCCTTTCATGTTTTCAATCTAGCGGGCTTCTTTTCTCGTGCTATTTGCTCTAATTTTTGCCTAGGCCGCCCTTGCGGGTTTTCAACCTCGCGAGCTTTCCTCTTTTCTTTTTGAAATAAGGGACGGACTTATGAATAGTACTTCTTCAGCTTTTCCAAGTTGACGGGCTTCGGTAGTTGATCCTCCATCTAGGTCTGCGAGTTGCGCCGCTCCTCCGGAGAAGATTTTCTTGACTATGTAAGGGCCTATCCATCTTGGTCCCCACTTTTCCAATAGGATTGAACGGTCCGGGATGATGTTCACGTAGGACAAGGTCCCCTTCTTTGATGTTTCTGGACTTGACTTTCTTATTGAATGCTCGGGCCATTCTCCATTGGTACGCTTGGATATGCTCGGCGGCTCGAAGTTGTCGTTCATCTAGCAAGGCCAGTTGTTCATAACGGCTGTCTAACCATGTGACTTCATTCACTTGGTTTTCTAGGAGAACCCTTAGTGATGGTACTTCTAATTCGATTGGTAGCACTGCTTCCATCCCATAGGCTAGGGCGTATGGAGTTTCACCGGTGGCAGTACGGATTGAATTACGGTAGCCCCAGAGTGCAAAAGGTAGCTAGTCGGGCCAGTCTCTGCCAGTTTTAGCCATTTTTAGCCATTTTCCTAATGATGGTCTTAATGGTTTTGTTAGCAGCTTCGACTGCTCCATTGGTTTGTGGTCGGTATGGTGACGACTGATGTCTCTCTATCTTGTACTCTGCAAGTAGTTGGTCGAATTCTTTCTCAAAGTGTGAGTCATTGTCTGAAATCATCTCATGAGGTACCCCATATCGGCATATGATGTTAGTCTTAATGAACTCAGCCACCTTTCTGGCATTTAAGACTTTGTAGGATTGAGCCTCGATCCATTTAGTGAAGTAATCGACGGCGACCAATACGAATGTGTGCCCATTATGACCTGTCGGTGAGACCTTGCCAATGACGTCTCTTCTCCATATAAAAAATGGCCAAGGGGATGTCATAGGGTACAACACAGACGGTGGTGCGTGTTGCAAGTTGGCATGTATCTGGCACTTGTGGCATTTCTTAACCATATCGGTGCAGTCAGCTTCCATTGTAGCCCAATAGTACCCTAGTCGGATGACTTTCTTTGCTAGCATATTGCCATTCATGTGGGTTCCACAGACTCCTTGATGGACTTGGTCCATGACTTCTACGGCTTCGTGCTTATCGGCATAAAGTAGACACTGCTTGTGGTGTTTCTTGTAGAGGCGATCACCTATGATAACGAATTGAGCGGCAAACCGCTTGAAGGCTATCTTCACTTTAGGTGACGCGTCTGATGGGAATGTTCCGTCTAGGAGGAAACTCCATACATCATAATACCAAGGTTTATCGTCCAAGGTATTTACGGAAACAGAGCCACACTCTTCTTTGCAGTCGTGCAGGTCTATGATTGAGTAATAAGCGGGAGTCGTTCGTCTCGCAACTTTGATGGTTTTAACCTCAGTCCATTCGGGGATCTCCACAAGTGATGCTAGTGTGAATACCCCTTTCCGATGAAGCGACGCATGGGAAGTATCTTGTGATTATTATTATTTACAAAAGGAATATTCATAACGACATTAAAATTATGAGAGTCGCCACGCCGTTTTAATTAAAGCCAAAACATTGAAAAAAGCATTTCTAGTGGGTTCGGGGGTCAAATTACAACAAGAGCAGAATGTTGAACGTTATCACTCTTATTGCCCGAATTGATCGGTCTTTCTATCATGATGAATGTGTTAGTAGTGTGTTAGTGATTTAGACCGGATCCGAAGATTGCCTACGTTCCTCTCAATGTGAGAAGCTCAGGTCAGCGTAGTTCGAGAAGAATTTAGAATAGGCAGGAGAATCGGGATCATGCATAACGAGGGGGGAATTACCTAAATATTAGGGTTTAGAAGTAGTTCCTAGATCTTCCTCGGGTTGATGAACCCTAGATCATCATCGGCTATGAAATAACATGTAATTATGAAGATCGCAACCCTAAATATAACATATATAAGGTTTTAATCTATGAACATGATGACCATGCGAAGAACATATTATGAACATACGAACAAACATGCAAGGAATATGAAGAAACTATGAATAAACATGTAAGAACATGAATATAAAAGATCTACATTAAAAATGATGCAAGAACATGAAGAAAAAGTTAGAAAACTTACCTATGTTGGCAAGAAATAAACCTTGATCTCCTTGAGTGTTTGAATGCTTAATTAGGGAGAAAATTTTGTTTAAGAACTCTAAAATTCGGACTTAAAGCTCTCAAACTTCGGCCCCTAAACCAATAGGCTGAGATTGGTTTATATAGTAAACTGATGGGAAGATCTGACGGCTGAGATCATCCGGAGCAAGGTTGGCCGCCTGGCCATGATCGAAGACGGCGACAAGAGTGCCCGCGTGGCCAAGGTCGGAGGCGCAGCAAGGCTGGCCGCGTGGCCAAGGTTGCGGGCTGACGTGATTCCTAAGCTAGGGTTTCTGCATGGTTTAAGGAAACCATATTTTGACCATATTTAGGGTGTTCTAGAATAATGAGACATATTTTGGGAATCCGGGACAAGTCTTTGCAAGGTTTCTAATTCCTATAAAGTCCTTGAATATCTGGGAAATCCCTAATAAACTCATTTTCAGATCGAGTACTAACAGTAGCCCCTCGGCGACGCTTCTTGCAAGGCTATGGAGGGTCGACAATAAAAGAAGGATCCGTTCTGGAACATGAGTTTAAAAACAGATGAAAGGATCGATGGAACGGCTGAACCTTGGAGGTGACCTACGTATCCATAGGGGAATCAAGCCAAACGTAGTTCAGATCTGATGGAAAATTGGGAATGATTGTCCCCTGGTGGAGAGCAACATCTTCTGCTGGTGAGAAGTCTGATCTGTGGAAAAATGCATCTGCCGGGGAAATGTAACTGCAGGGGATGAGAAATGACCATGTTGGTCAGGTGGCTGAACCTTTTCAGGCTTCTTACGTATCCTCGGAGGAATCAAGCCGGTCATAGTTCAGAGATATTGGGGAAAGACGAGACATCGAACTTCTGCTGCGGATAATAAACCTACGGATACTATCTTGTATGAAGAACGAACATTCGTAAGCAATGAAGTTATTTGGGAAAAATAAAGACTACGTCGTCTAAATAATCCCAAGATGGAATGGTAAACGCAATCAGGATCGCCAGGGTTCCTGCCGATCGCGCTAAAGTAATAGATGCTGGATCTCTCGAAATTAGAAACGCCAGGGTTTCTGCCAATCACGATCTATTTAAGGTGCGTATGACATAGAGGCGCCGAAGTCTCTGTAATCATACGAATCCTAAGCCAATGTTTGGAAATTTTAAACGCAATCAGAAACGCCCGGGTTTCTGCCGATCGCGTTAAAATAATAGATGCTGGATCTCTCGTAATTAGAAACGCCAGGGTTTCTGCCAATCACGATCGATCTAGGATGCGTATGACATAGAGGCGCCGAAGTCTCTGCAATCATATGAATCCTAAGCAAATATTGGTGAAGAATGGAAATTTTAAGGGGCTTTCCGTACCCAAAGGTAACGAATATCAGTCAAAATAGTGCTGAGGGCACCTAAAATGAATCAAAGGGAAAAGATCAGGGGCAAAAATGGAATTTTATCTGAAGGGAAAAGGTTGGCCGCGTGGCCAAAGTCACTGAATTGCAATAGTGGCCGCGTGGCCAAGGACGCTGAATGGTCGGATCTCTTTCACGCGGATCGCTGATCTAACGGCTGGGATCGCGAGGACAGAAGTGGCCGCGTGGCCAAGGTTTCGTGCGGGCTGACTCCTTGGTTGCATCACCAGAAAGCCCTTCCTCCTTCTCCTTCTTTCTTCTTCTTCTTGTTCCCACCATTGTTGCCGAGCCTGGAGAGAGAAACTTGAATCTTAGAGAGAGAAAGCTTGGATTTTGATAATTTTGAAGACTTCATTTCACATATTTCTTGAAGCTATGGCAGATTGGATCAATGAGGCATTATTTGGGGATTTTTCGGGCCAAGGTGGGTATATGCTTCCACAACAAGAGCAACAAGGAGAGGGGAACGGTGATGCTCAGGGCGAAGGAAATATCGGGGCTGACCCAGGAGCGGGTTTTGAAGCGGCGCCTTTAATACCACGGGGCAGTTTGAGACCACGAGCGGCGACTCGGAACTTCCGCGACGGTGTTCTCCGGTCAACATTTGATCAAGACTACGATTTCTACATTGACTCGGAGCGTCACTGGTCGATGGGCCTTCCGGAGACACGAGAGGTAAATTTCAAATTTTCGCTCCTCTCATTTTCACATTTTTTGCACTTTTGTACAAAACATATATTGCTAGAATCCTAATTTACTAGAAATGTAGATTGCTAGAAAATGTAAATTGCTAGGAGTGTAACATACCTGTGCTGTGTTTACCTGCAGAGGATCAAGGCTCGTGGGTCCACATTGACTGTGGGCAAACTGTGGGCGTCTCTGCCGGAGGGACCGGGCGGTTTGCGTGCTTGGATCGAGGCTATGGGGTTTGGCCCATTCTTTGACAGTGTCCGCATAGTTGGGGGCACCCTGAAGGTGGCGGCGGTGATAGAGGTGTGCAGGAAGTTCTGGTGGGACACCACCCATACCTTCCACTTCAGTTGGGGAAAGATTACCATCACGCCGATGGATTTCGCGGCTATCACGGGGTTGAGGTTTACTGCTACCCCTTTACCTTTTGATGAGAGCTTGGCGGAGCGGCGGGACTATATGCAGCCTCTGTTGGGAGTTGACACTGATCTGGGAGGAGGTGTCAATGGTTATGGAGTGGAGGCCGGGAAGGTGACCCGTTTGGTGGAGATGGCTATTGAGGCCTTTGGTAGGGGGGGAATATGATTTGGATTGCTTGGTCCGGCTGTTCTTATGGTACAGCTTTTCAGAGATCTTGTTTCCCAGTGGGGCTACTGTCTGCCGGTACTCACTGTTAGGGGCTTTTGTGGACTTAGACCAAGTTGGTGGGATTTTTTGGGGTGGAGCCGGTTTGGCTGAGATTTACCAGGCATTGGACCATTGATCGAGGGCTAGCTCGTCGGCCTTTGACGGGTTTCAGTTCGCCTTTGAGGTATGCTCTTGACTACCCTTCTTTTCACTTGTTGAGATTTCTGCTCTATCTTTTGGCCTGAAATGTCTCTCTCATTGTATGCATAGGCTTGGGTGTACAAGATATTTGGTATCGCCCCTTTTCAGTTGGTGATGAGTGCCAACAAGGTTGTTCCCATCATGTCGTACTGGTGCAAGAACAACGGGGCTCCTCCCCGCAGAAACAGGGACAGGAAGACGGTGGATGCTGCTGATCTGAGGAGGGCTTTTGCGATGTCTGAGCCTATCGGGGTCAGGTTCTACCCATGGAGTCCAGCTAATGAGGCTTCGGTGGGTCCCTATATAGTGGAGTTGACCGCTTCTAGGTTTCTGCTTGTGGGTCTCACCGGGGAGGCCATGTATCTCAGAGAGAGGGTCGTTCGTCAGCATAGGGCTGGTGCGTTACCATGGGCTCCTTATGACCCTCCTCGGGATATGCTCCGTCCCGCGAGGTTGGCGACTTTCTTGGCTCCCACTCCGGCAGAGCATTACAGAGGG
Source organism: Campanula takesimana (assembly GCA_026119855.1). Classification (NCBI taxonomy): domain Eukaryota; kingdom Viridiplantae; phylum Streptophyta; class Magnoliopsida; order Asterales; family Campanulaceae; genus Campanula; species Campanula takesimana. The sequence goes on along the minus strand of JAOWBW010000260.1, from coordinate 910,819 downwards.
AGTGACGGCTATGCCGGCTACGTGCGGACACGGCTGACCAGCCCTCAGGTTCGGGCTAGGATGTTATCGGGAGAGGGATCGAGCTCGGCCCGGTATGTTGGTCGGAGTTCGCCTTTGGTTGACATGCCCCTTAGTTCGAGTAGCGTGAGAGTGATGAGGGGCGGCCGGGAGGTGGAGCTTAGCTTGGAGCCGACTGATGCAGATCTTGTTGAGGAGACATTCATTCCTCCGCCCGACGCTGGGGTATGACCTTATGATTTATCTCAGTCATGCACACACATACTTGTTATTTTTGCATTGTAATCATTGCCTTGGTTTCCCTTTCAGGTGACTCGGGAGGCGTACGTTCATTCTGTTCAGCGGGAGAACGTACTGATGCGCCTATTGAGAGAGGTATATCATTCTTGCACTTGCCAGCGGGATGATGTCGTGTCTCCCCAGCGTCGGGAACGGTCTCCGAACGGTGCGGGCTCCTCCCATACTGGTGGTCGAGCGGTCCGGGGATGGAGTTCAGGTGCCGGTAGCTCTCGAGCTTTAGCGCGGCGTGGAGACACCACGGAGGAGGATTCTGATTAGGCGGGGCCCATCTTTCCATCTTTATTTCCTACACTGTTAGCTAGTAGAGAGCAGAGGGATATCTATGTACAGAACAGATGTTCAAAATGCATGTATGTATATTATGTTCTAAAATGCAATTTTATTGTGGGAGCCTACTTGTGCAAACTAGTTATTTTACAAATGTTCCTAATTTTATACAATGCATGAGCCACGGGTCGGGGCAGGTACGTAGTTGCATGGATCCGTTACGGAGTGGGAGGAAACAAACTGGATTTCTGCATGGAGCGATGTTGGCCGCCTGGCCATGGCCCGGATCAATGTTGGCCGCGTGGCCATATCTTCTAAGATCATAGGTGGCCGCGTGGCCACGTCTGTAGTCGGCTCTGCTTTTCCTTTTCCTGGCAAGAGTGGGAGTCCGTACCCTATTTAATGAATCCTTTGCAGCCACAAAAACGTACCAGCAACCTTTTGAGCAATTTTTTGAGTTCCTTTTAGCCAATTTGCTTGCTCTTTGCCATGGATCATGAGGCTAGGATCACAAGTCTTGAGAAAAAAGTCTTTATAACCTCTTTGGATAAGTGGGTTGCCAAACTTTCTGGTTCTAGTCGTAGGAAACTTAATGAACGGTATGGGATAAAGTGTCTTTGGTCACTTTTGCACATGAACTCCAATACCAACCTTTTGCAAGCCTGTGGGAAATTTTGGAATGATACCCTCCATGTCTTCAACTTTTCATTCAACGAGATGACACCCACTTATGAGGATATCGCGGCACTATGTGGCTACGAAGGGAAGGGTAAAGTTGCCTTGCCTTGCCTTTTGACTTTGTTTGCTTGAGGGACAAGTTGATGACCTTTGGCGTGCCCGCGGATGACTTTGATAGGTATTCTAGGGGCGGTTATGTCGACCTTTCTTGGATGCCACAACACTTTATGCACATGGACGTGGCTTCTGACCGCTCTTTGGACCATCTTGCGTTGTGTCTGTTTGCCTCTATTCTTTTCCCTTCTGAGGTTGGATTTGCTAGTGAGGGGTGTTTGGACATGGTGAATTCGGCTCGCTCAGGTTATGACATTGTACCGGCCATTCTTGGGGAGATGATCTGTGGGATTCCCCATCTCGCGGCTTATGGTGGAATGCCTTGTGGTAGTGATAGGCTTTTGACCATGTGGTTGCAAGAGAGGCTTCGAGTGAATAAACCGGTGGCTTCTCTGAAGGTGGCCCCATGGATGCACCGCATTAGAGGCATGGCGGAGCGGTTTGAGGGCATGACTCTCAAAGGTTGGGAAAAGTATTTGGCGGAGATGGTGACTGACGACATTCAGTGGGTGGTGCCCTATTGGCACATTCACTCTGTGAGGGAGAAACAAGTAGGACTTCACATGATCAAAGTTCCGACACTCTCTGGGACTACCTTTTACTACCCCGCTAGAGTGCTTAGTCAGTATGGTTTGGTGCAGACCATCCCGGAGGGTTGGGACGAGGAGAGAGATGATTTTTCCCTTTGGGATACTCCATTTGGATGATAGTGCCTCGGTCCTCCTTTCTCAGATGTGGGGCGAGGCCGGCTTTAGTCGTAGGACCTTCATCCCACGCTCTAGCAACACCTTCCTGTCATGAGAGTATTTGGATTGGTATATGGGGAGACTTGGGCATGCGGAGCAGACTCTAGAGACCCTAAGGGGCACTATTTTGGGATCCTGTGCTCCAAGTTTTTCATTGAGAATTAAGGAGGCTGAGGCTTATGAGAAGAGGATGAGTAAGAGCATGGCTAACGGAGGCGGAGAAGAAGTGGGGACGTCAAAGAAGAGGAAGGGCGAAGAGGCTCCTAATGGCAAGGCTAAAGGTGTTAGCGAGTTCGAAAGAAGATTTTGTGAGCATCCTAACCAGAAGAAAGTTCGCCGTGGGCAAAGTAAGAAGAAAGAGACCGAGGGCACAAATGGCACTAAGGAGTAATCCCGAACGTCTCTCCATAGTCGTTGCAAACACATTAGTTTAATTTATGTCTTATTTTACGTTTTAGTCTAAATTTCAGAATAGGTTATTTATTCAAAAAGTATGTCAAGCTTAGACTCATCAAATAAGTGTTAACATGCAATGACTATGGAAATAAAAGTTTTTGCTTTCAGAAAATACAACTTCTATCTTTATTGCTTTGTGACAGGATTTGGATGTTTATTTGTTTTTTTAGACCGCACCTCTTGAAAGGCTGCCTACGTTCCCCTTTTACAAATAGGACTAAGGGGCTCAGGTCACCGTAGTTCACTCCAGTCGGACTAGAATGATTTTTAGAGAAAGGGAAGATAGAAGGGGGAATGCTCTAACTTTTGCCTAGACCGCCCTTGCGGGTTTTCGATCTAGCGAGCTTTGTACGCACCCTTATTTTGCATAGACCGCCCTTTGCGGGTTTTCAGTCTATCGGGCTTCTTTTTGCGTAGTAAACATTTTTTTTTATTTTTTTTTTGTAGAAGGGGAGTCTAGTCATAGTAGCGTCTGAGCTTGCTGACGTTGACTGGTTCCTTGAACGGGTTGCCATCCAAATCTGCCATTCTGTCTAGTCTTGTGGCGCGCCTCGAGCTTTGGTCATTGCGTCGACGCGTTACTTCAAATCCTCAATTTATCTTGAGATGTCTTGAATTGTTTCTGCCGTCAGGTGCGAGAGTACCTCTGGGCCGTTCCTCACATAAGGCTCGATTTCGTTGCAACCGAGGAGTTCTAAGTTTTCGCTTTCCATATAGAACCAAAATCCTCTCACGCTGGTGAGCATGTTCTCGTCCATTAAGCCTTGGATTCTCCTTTGTAGAGCCACACAGTCGTTGGTGTCGTGGCCTTCGTCTTGGTGGTAAGAGCAACTTTTGGTAGGTTCAAATGGTTGAAGGGGTGGTAACTCGGAGAGGAGTGAATGTTCTCCTAGAGGCTGCATCTTGCCCATTTGTCTCAGTTGGTCGAACAATTTTGCGAAAGGGGTTCCTATTCTTGTGTATCGGTGGACTGAGAGGGGGTATTTTTCCAAAAATCTTTGCAGTTTTTCACTGATTTTCTTTTCCTGGTGCGAGGGCCACGATTCTGTCGTTGGTGTTGGGGTCCGAAGTTCATTCCCATGTGCCGGGTGCAGGATTGGGGTATTCGCGAGGTACTCCTTGAGGCAGCATAACGCGAACTCACATCTCGAACTCCATTCTTGGTCACGGGCCCTTTCTATTTCTCTGAGTGTCGGCCCCCCCACTGTTGTAAAATGGTTGAGGTATTGCAGTAACTTGATGAGTTCTTCCTTTTCGGCTTTGTTCCGAGGAGACTGCATTCTCAACACGGCTCGAACTCGCCGACTGATGGTCCTCCACGAGGTTGTGGAGGGGGTCACTTCTTGGTCCTCCTCGGTTGTCTCGACCTGGCCTTTTCCGTTGAAGATATCCTCGGGATGTGTCTCCTTTGGCTCGGCTTCGATTCCTAAATTCACACATGTTAACTCCTCATCGGCAGCTTGGGCTCGAGACGCGTTTTGATTGATAACCTGTTCTGAGATTTCTTTAGTGTATTTGTTATTTAATTGGTCTGTGTCTGCCTCTTCTAATGAATCATTATTAACTAAGTGTGTATCATCAAGTTGATTTTTAGCCAATTTATCATATGAAAGAGTGACTACGGAGGGATACTCGGAAAGGTCGAGGGTTTCATTCATGGAAAATGGGAGTACATTGTTTGTGACAGACTCAAACTCGAAAGATAAATTATTAAACTCGGGGGAGGGGGATCTAGGAGTAGTGACAGGCGATGCTGCAGGAGTGGTGGAAAAGGGAACAGCAGGAGAAGGAACCAGCCCCAGTGTGTCTGCCATAAACTCGGGAGTAGCTATGGGACCTCCGATTGTGCACCAGTTATTAAGCTTACCTGCCATAGGCATCACTAATGTCCTTGGGTCCACCTCATCTTTAGAATCGTCCCCAATGACGGCAACCATGTCTTCGTGCAGCCCCAGATTACCCAGATGTTGAAACAGATATTGGCCGTCCCACGTCTCAGTGAAACTAGGAGTTTCTGCGGCTTCTATTGCTGGCTTGTCAAGTGTTGCGGCTTCAAGTTGATCTGCCAAGTCATCTGCAACCTTGGCGGAGTACTCATGCCTGATGGTTCTAACTCTGCCCGTGGCTTTGTCATATTCCATGTAAGTCAGCTTCATGTTGGACCGATCGAATTCCACATCTCTGAAAATCTCGAACCCTTTCTGCAACTTACCGGGGTGGTCAATCCATGGCTCTGCGAACTCAAAACACGAAAACTCCTCGTCTTCCCTGAGAAAGTAGCTATTCAGGGACAGGCGGTATGGCCGCATTTCAGGCTTTTTGTAGGGAAGCTTCATCTTTTTAAGCAATTCTATCCTTTGTTGCTCCATCTTGTCTCCAGGAGTAAGGGTGTACCCTAGACCGAACAACCCTCGATGATCAACCTCTTCAACCAATTCCGTGGGGCCTTGCAAGTTCCTACCTAGCCCCAGCCCCGGTATAAAACCCATATTACGCAGTATCTTGACAACAGGTGCCACTTTATCCGTTGCTTTGGTGAGGTCGATGGTACAGATCTGTGCTTGAGCGACTATTTCAAAACCGTTGAAGAGTCTACTCTCTTCCCCATGCTGAATCTGTAAGACAGGAACGCCCTTGGTGTCCGTCCCTTGGGAAGTTACGAGATCGCTGTAGATGATGGTCACTTCATTACAAGATTGAAACTTCACACACTAGTGTAGGGAAGATGGGACAGCGCCCGACTGATGTAACCATGGCCGGCCAAGGAGGAGTGAGAAGGTTGCGGGGATGTCTATGACGTGGAAGTCGGTCGGCAGGATCTTTGTTCCGATGGTAATGGGCAAGGTGGCTTCGCCTATCACGGCGCGGCATGTAGATTCATAAGCTTTGATGGTTTGCTTGGATGGGCGTAAATCAACACCATGAACGCCAACCACATCCATCATCCTTGAAGGCAGGATATTAATAGCAGAACCATTATCAATGAATACACAGGGAATTTTCTTGCCATTTACCTCGACAGTGATGTATAAAGGCTCATTATGATCAACTCCGAACACTGGCTTGTCTAGCTCCGAGAAAGTGATGATGTTTCCATAGTGGATATTCCCAATCATGTGCATGACGTTCTCTGGGGTAGTAGTGGATGGTACCATGGTGGCGGCGAGGTTTTGCTCGAGCATTAGGCGATGGGCTAGGGAGGAGGTGAGTAGGGACCATAGTGAAATATGGGCTTGGGTTTGTTTGAGTTGAGTGGGGATAGGGTCTTCTTTGTCTAGGTCGGCTTGCTCGGGTTCCTTCCCAAAGATTTTCTTTGCTCCCTTCGGATCGGATTGGTACACTTGACCGGATCTTATAAGGAGACAAACTTCTGCACGTAGCTCCTCCCAAGACAATGGCGTGTCACGATAAGGGGGCGAAACTTCGGTCTTTTCGGCCTCTTCGAAGATTTCGGCCTAAGAAAGAGGTTGAGAGGGTTTGGTACTCTCTTCCTCTAGAGATTCGAATTCACTAACTAGTTCTTTTAAAGACAACAAGTAGCAAGAAGGTTCTTTATTATTAATCATTGAAATACAACCCATCTCATCACAGTCCGCCACAACAGGCTCGGCCGGATCAGTGATCTCACTAAGTTCTACCATGAGTACATTGCTAGCTACATAATCTCTAGGGTCTTCGACAAATGCCTTGTGGATGAGCTCTTGCACGGCTTTCTTAAGTTCAAATCATTCTTCGGTAGTGTGACCGGTGCACTTGTGGTAGTGGCAAAACTTTGACAAATCGCAACCAAGGCGAGGGAGGTGTCCTTCTAATGGTTCGAGAATTTCTAACGTCACCAATGCCATGAATATATCCACCATCGTGAGCCCTATCTTGTCAAAGGCATCCATGAGCTCTAGGATACTGATCTCGCATGTTTGCACCATATTCACCCCACCATTATTAGGAAGGGGATTACTCACCACATTAGGACCCTTCGGCTTCTCAATCTTCTTGTCATTGATCAACCCTTGAACTACGCGTTTCAGTTGAATACAACCATCCGTGGTGTGCCCGATGTGCTTGTGATACTTGCAGAACTTGGAGGCGTCCAAATCGGTTCTTGGGTAGGCGGGTTGGTAATTCTCTAAAGACTTGATAATAATTCTCTTGACTAACACGTCAAAGACTTTCCCCATAGGCATTCCAAAATCGTCAAAGTGCTCCCTCTCTCTTTGTGGAAGAGTCCCATTCCATGTGACAGCTTGAACATCTAGCGGGACCTCATTTTGGACCATATTCACTTGGCCGACGGCCTCCTTTCCACCCCTAGGAGGCGCAGGCGCAGTAGGAGCCTTGTAGCGGAAGGAGTTGTTGTTGTTGGTCTTTGGATTTTCCTTTGGCGGCACAATCCCAGTGAACCCTGCTTCGTACCTTACTCCGGCGTCAACCATTTACCGCAAATCAGGGAAGTAACCATTACCTATAGTTTCTTTCATCTCCGGTAGCAAGCATTTGTAGAAATTCTGCTTCTGTTCCTTTGCTTTTGGTGGGTATTGGACCTCACACAACCGATGGTTCCACCTCTTGTAGAAATCATAAATGGCCTCGCCAGGCTTCTGCATAGTGTTCTCAAGGTCGGTTCGATTCACATGCCAATCCAAGTTAGCTTGATACTTCTCACAGAAAATGGCACTGATTTGATCCCACGTTTGCCTCTCGCTTGGTTCTAGCCCCAAGAACCAACGCAGAGCGATACCATCCAACGTGCTATGGAATACGCGAGCCATTTGTTCGTTGGTGCAGTCACGAGCCCTCATGGACAACACATAACTATCCAAATGAGTCTTAGGACACGAGTCACCATGAAACATCGCCACTTTAGGAATCTTGAAATCTTTGGGGAGAGCCCCCACTTGGCTAAGGTTGATTGTCTTGGTAGTCGGTTCACTTTGCTTATCCACGGTCTCGATCAACTTGCGCATTTGCTCTTGCATAGCCGTGACCACAGGGTGATTGGAGATGTCGGGGATAGATTCTGACAAAATGACGGGAGGAGTAGTGGAAGTAGTAGCAGCGGCCATCCCAATACTCAGAGGCAACGAGGGTGCGGGTAGTTTGCTAGCAGAGAGGTAGCCACTAAGCAGTTCAGGAGAAGGTTCATATACAACCTTGTTTTTGCTCATGGTAGTGAAACCTTGTTGGGTGTAGAGATAAGGAGGTGGAACACTGCGGTAGCTTGGAAATGGGAAGGTAGCGGCATTGGTGTTGGTGAGGTAGTTGGTATTAACCTCTTCATCTTCGACATAAATGAAATTCTCACCATCGGGCACCAGTTTAGTTCCCTTTTTTTGAATGTGGCCCTTCAATTGTTGGTTCTGGTCTTCCAAAATCTTGTTGCTTTCCTCGAGATTCTTGATCTTGGCTTCGAGACCGGCGAGGAAGTTATGGAGGCTTGGGGGAATACCATTGATAGTGGTCTCGGTGTTGAGCTCGGCGGCACTAGTAGGAGGAACAGAGGCTGAAGATGAAGCGGGAGTGGACATTGCTGATGACGAGACTGAGAACGTGGATGGAGTAGAAGCTTCACGTTGTAGTCGACCACCCGAACGGATCCAAACTTGCTTTGCTGAAAGGTTGAAGGGCAATGGAGCTTTTAGGAGAGGGGGAAGGCTCATGCAAAGTATATTTTAATTTACAAAAACATACATTATTTACATCCTAATTGGTTGGAAGGGGTACCCCTTTTTCGCAACTAGTTAGAAGACTACGATTAGTGGAGGCCATCACTACGTCTATAGACCCCTCGTTTTTCACCTGCATTGCACACCCCCAAACGGACAATTTGGGCGAGGGTCCTATAGGGCAAGCGGCTTCCACCAACCATCGGATCCTACGACTAACCCTTCCTTAAAGGCATTTAACGTGATGCCTATGTTGCATCCTACGCAAGTTAACGATGAGCGGAGATCTTGACAACAAACACTCATCTCACCATGGCACGTCCCTTGTAGGGAAATCACTTTTTTGTGCACTTTCTCTCAAAAGATCTCGATTCATCATTGACTTGGGGATGACTGACATGGACAGCACGTTAATTGACTATTAAAGAAAAGCTAGCCAAACCAACCGGTCAAAACCTAGGTGTGTTACTTACACTAGTGTGGGTTGACATGGGTTAGGTAAAAGGTTCCCACCGTATACGGTGAGTGGAATAGACGAGTGACTCGAAAAGAGTGCGACAGTAGCGCACAAATTCCTGCACATCGAATACTCTGGGTAATGGGGACCTGTGCAGTGCTGACACGGACTGTGGTAGTGTGTGGTAAAAACTAATTCTTTTTTAAGGAGAAAAGAGAGAAGTTTTTAATGTTAGGATGATGCAATGAAATGCATGAGAGAGAGAGAGAGAGAGAGAATAATGTACAAGGGAGCATAGCAGAGTTTTGTTTGACCCTAATACTAAAGCGAAGATAATAAGGGTACATGGTACAAGGTACAAGGTACAAGTATTAACATGGCGGAGTGCGTCGGTGCATGTGTAACATGGCTTAACTGTAGAGGGTACGTAAAAACATGGCAAGTGTGCATGTGTAAACATGGCAGGCTGTGAGAGCCCGCGCCCGAGATGATCGGATCACCGGAAACAGAAACCTTAGAATGTTTATCACCAATTTTCACCATCTTAGCTTGGGAATCTGACAAAAACCAAAGAACAAAAGTTGAAGACCACGCACAAAACATGAAGATATAAAAATTTGGAGTTCATAGGATGAGTTTTAGTGGTTCAAAAGGTTTCTGACATTTCAATGTCAGAAACTGGAAGTGCAGAATCTGAATTTTTGAGTTTGAAACATATGTTTTAAAGGATCACTTACAGTGATCCAAAAAATGTATAAAAAATATGATAATCATCCTGAGTTAGTTTAGAACAAAATAAATGTTTTGATATTTGTCCATAAAATTATTTTTCATCAAGTTTGAAGCCCAAGAACACAGTAAGGTACCACAGTGAATAAACAACTCAGAATCACTGAGACCCAAATTTATGCATGAAAATATGATCTAGGCATGGAATCTGAACATGAAACTTTAGGATAATATATTTAAACATGTTATTAACAACTTTTGTTCTTTGACCTAAACCAGAAAACCATTCTAAGATGGATTTACAAGCTCATCAAAATGAAGACTCTATACAGAAAGTAAAAACTGATTATATGAGGCATGATTATAGACCTTAAAACACTACTATATCTTCAAACCAAGGCATGAAACTCATGGACTTTGATATTTAACATGTTAACAACATTATCCAAGAGCTATTTCTCAACAAATAATGATTTTCACATGCATGATCATGAAGGAAAGCCAAAGAGAGCAGATTTACGCCCTTTGAGAGAAACATGAAGATTTTCATACACAAATTAAAGCATATGAATATTATGACTATTATGAACATATATAAACATAATAAACTGCTTATTAGCATCACATGATCATCATTTATATACATAAACAAAGCTTTACAAAGCTAAAAAAAACATGGAAGATGAAGGAAACCTAGTCATTATTTGACTAGGTTCCAAACCACTCCCAATATTGCTTACATATCTAAAGAGCCAAGGTTTACATAGAGTTTTACCTAGCTTTTGAGATTATGGGTGCTCCCTTTGTCAACGAAGGGAAGACTTTTTCTTTTCTTTTTGTTTTGTGTTTGATCAAAGTTTTGGCTTTGATGTGTTTTTTGTGGTTTGTTTGGTGATTTATGGGTGGTGTAGGGGTGGTGTATGAGTGGTGGTGTGGTGATGGTGTGGTGGTGGTGTTCTTGTTGAGAGAGAATGAGAGTGGAGGATGGTAGGGTTTTTTTCTTTTTGTTTTTGTGTCTCTTTTTTTTTTTTGTCTCTCTTTTTGAAATGGATGAGAGTGGTGTATATAGGAGGAGGGAGGTGGTAAATTGGTTGTAACTTGGAGGGGGGAGGTTGTAAATTGGTGGATTTATCATCTATCCTTCTTGACTAAGGCTTAAATTCGTCTTCCTTATCTCTGTTCCGGCTTTCCGCTCCGCAACTGCTCCGTTGTGCGCGTCTCCGGTGTCCCGGCTGTCCGCGAGTACAACATGAAAGTTGCTCGGAATATTTTTCTGGTCAGGCCGGTATATCTGAAATATTTTTATGAGCAAGGAACGACAATAATATATTTTTTCATCTTCTTGACCAATTGATAAGATATTTTGAGATATTTTCCAATTTGGATAACCATCTTTCCGGCTCCGGCTTTTCGCTCCGTAACGGCTCCGTTGTGTGTGCCTCCGGTGTCCCGGTTGTCCGGGAGTTCAACATGAAAGTTGCTCGGAATATTTTTCTGGTTAGGCCGGTATATCTGAAATATTTTTATGAGCAAGGAACGACAATAATATATTTTTTGCTCTTCTTGACCAGTTGATAAGATATTTTGAGATATTTTCCAATTTGGATAACCATCTTTCCGGCTCCGGCTTTCCGCTCCGTCGTGCGCGCTCCGGTGTCCCGGTTGTCCGCGGGCCCAACATGAAAGTTGCTTGGAATAATTTTGTGGTCACGCCGGTATATCTGAAATATGTCAATTAGCAAGGAAAGGTAATAATATATTTTTAATGCACAGAATGGATAACAGCGAGCAGTTCGGGGGGTTGCGGGCCCCGTTTCCGGTCCCGCACCTCGAAAAACGAAATTTTTGCCTGTTTGCTCGTTTTTTGCTCTGATCATGAATTTGAAGTCCGTTTATCCATTCGATGCACCGATAAGGCTCACGGCAGTCCCGCACAGCCAAATCGAAGGTTTTAGGTCAATTTTCGGGTTTAGACCGATTCAAATTGGGTTTTTAGGGGTGCGAGATCAGGGTATCTACACAAGCATCATGATGTGACGAAAGTTAGACCCACTAAGTTTGAAAAAAGTTTCAAAGCAGTGCCCAGCAGAGTCGCCACTGTGAATACCCCTTTCCGATGAAGCGACGCATGGGAAGTATCTTGTGATTATTATTATTTACAAAAGGAATATTCATAACGACATTAAAATTATGAGAGTCGCCACGCCGTTTTAATTAAAGCCAAAACATTGAAAAAAGCATTTCTAGTGGGTTCGGGGGTCAAATTACAACAAGAGAAGAATATTGAACGTTATCACTCCTATTGCCCGAATTGATCGGTCTTTCTATCATGATGAATGTGTTAGTAGTTTGTTAGTGATTTAGACCGGATCCGAAGATTGCCTACGTTCCTCTCAATGTGAGAAGCTCAGGTCAGCGTAGTTCGAGAAGAATTTAGAATAGGCAAGAGAATCGGGATCATGCATAACGAGGGGGGAATTACCTAAAGATTAGGGTTTAGAAGTAGTTCCTAGATCTTCCTCGGGTTGATGAACCCTAGATCATCATCGGCTATGAAATAACATGTAATTATGAAGATCGCAACCCTAAATATAACATAAATAAGGTTTTAATCTATGAACATGATGAACATGCGAAGAACATATTATGAACATACGAACAAACATGCAAGGAATATGAAGAAACTATGAATAAACATGTAAGAACATGAATATAAAAGATCTACATTAAAAATGATGCAAGAACATGAAGAAAAAGTTAGAAAGCTTACCTATGTTGGCAAGAAATAAACCTTGATCTCCTTGAGTGTTTGAATGCTTAATTAGGGAGAAAATTGTGTTTAAGAACTCTAAAATTCGGACTTAAAGCTCTCAAACTCCGGCCCCTAAACTAATAGGCTGAGATTGGTTTATATAGTAAACTGATGGGAAGATCTGACGGCTGAGATCATCCGGAGCAAGGTTGGCCGCCTGGCCATGATCGAAGACGGCGACAAGAGTGGCCGCGTGGCCAAGGTCGGAGGCGCAGCAAGGTTGGCCGCGTGGCTAAGGTTGCGGGCTGACGTGATTCCTAAGCTAGGGTTTCTGCATGGTTTAAGGAAACCATATTTTGACCATAATTAGGGTGTTCTAGAATAATGAGACATATTTTGGGAATCCGGGACAAGTCTTTGCAAGGTTTCTAATTCCTATAAAGTCCTTGTATATCTGGGAAAGCCCTAATAAACTTATTTTCAGATCGGGTACTAACAGCTAGCATGGCTAGCGAGTCTGCCAAGCGGTTCTTATCTCTAGGAAGATAGTAGAAAGTGACCTCTTTGAACTGTTTGACCAAGTCTTGGAGATGGTCGTTATATTTCTAGAGTGTAGGATCTTGTACCTTCCACTTTTTGAGTGACTGATAGATTATAAGTTGTGAATCTCCGTATACTTCTCGTTCGGCCACATTTCTTACTAAGGCTGCTTTAAGCCCCGCTATGTAAGCTTCGTACTCGGCAATATTGTTAGTGGCCTCAAAGTTAAGGCGGATTGCGAGTGGAGTGTAGAAATCTAAGGGATCTACTAGTAACATGCCAATGCCATATCCCCGTTTATTGGCAGCGCCATCAAAAAATAATTGCCACTTATTTTCTGCTATTGCCATGATGTCCTCATCAGGGAATCGCGGGTCTTCCCCCTTCGCTTCATCACATGGAAATTGGGCTAAATGATCAATAAAGACTCTTCCTCTTACGGATTTCTGTGTGATGTAAGTGATATCATACCCCGCGATCATAAAGTACCACTTGGCTATTCTAGAGGAGATATGCGACTTCTCGAAGATGTACTTCACTGGGTCCATTCAGGTAATAAGTTGTACAAGAAATGCCTCCATGTACGGCTTTAGTCTCTCAGCCACCCACACCAGTGCGGCACACGACTTTTCTAATGCAGAGTAATTCAATTCAGCCCCTTGGAAGCGACGGCTGACAAAGTACACGGCATTCTCTTTCTTCGAATTGGGTTGCTCTTGTGCTAGCATAGCCCCTAGTGCAGTGTCATTGACTATGAGGTACAAGGTCAATGGTTTCTCTTTATGCGGTGGAACCAATACTGGTGGGTTTACCAAGTATTCCTTGACTTTTTTGAAGGCTTCTTGGCATTCTTCGGTCCATTCTAGGGATGCATTCTTCTTGAGGAGCTTAAAAATAGGCTCGCACATCGTCGTGAGCTGATTAATGAAACGACAAATGTACTGAAGGCGACCCATGAATCTCTTGACTTCTCTTTGTGTCTTAGGTGGAGGCATGTCAATGATGGATTTTATTTTAGGCGGGATCCGCTTCTATACCACGCTCGGTAACCATGTAACCGAGGACTTTTCCTTTCACTACCCCAAATGTGCACTTGGCCGGGTTAAGCCTCATTTTGTAGTGTCTCAACCTTTCAAAGAACTTTCTAAGGTCGACAAAGTGCTGTCCATCGGAGCCTCTAGATTGTATGATCATGTCATCAACGTACACCTCCATCTCTTTATGTATCATGTCATAGAATAGTGCAGTTACAGCTCTCTGATAAGTAGCTCTGGCATTTTTGAGTCCGAATGGCATAACTATATAACAGAACGTCCCCCAAGGTGTGGTGAACGCTATCTTGTGTTGGTCTTCCTCGGCCATGAGGATCTGGTTGTAACTGGTGAATCCGTCTACGAATGAACGGACTTCATATTTTGCGGTATTGTCGACGAGCATGTCTATGTTGGGAAGAGAAAAATCATCTTTCAGAGATGCTCTGTTGAGATCACGAAAACCAACACAGACGCGGACCTTTCCATTTGCCTTGAAAACCTGTACAGTATTGGCCAACCAGGTTGGATACTTTATTACTTTGATGAACCCAACATTCAGAGAAGCGCTATGAGGGCTTGTCGGTCTTCCCCCTTGAATTAACTGCCAATCTTAGTCTCTTTCGGATCATCGTCCATCCCCAGATTAACTGTTTGCATTTCTTCGGCATCAATAGGACCATTTCCGCCATGACGACCTACTTGCTTATTAATTTCTTTTAAGATTTGTTCATTTTCTTGATTTATCTCGTCATATGACTCATTATTATCTAATTCGTTAGAGTTATTAGTTAATTCATCATTTATGACGCTAGCAATCTCAGGATACTCGGAAACATCTATGTTTTCATTAAGAAAGTAGGGGAATACACGTTCCGCGATGGCATCCAAGTCCTCTTGGGTGAGCTCATCAGTAGCTGTATCTGACTCTAAGGTAAGAGTTACAAATTTTCTTTCTCTATGGGGATGGGGAGTACATCCTAACTCTTTGATCAGGAAGTCTTCACTTTCTATGGGTCCCCCAGTTGTGTACCAGTTCTGGATGGGCTCGTCACACTTCTTGATGAGCTCAGTGTAGTCTTGGTTCGGAGCGTCGCCCTTGTCTATGGCATTAATCTGAGTTTCCTCTAGCTTGCAGAGGTTGAGAAATTGGCGTAGTAGGTCTTCTCCCAACACAAAGTCCCACTCACTGAATGCTTCGGTCTTGGTACCCCCTAATTCTCGAGGTAGCCACGAGAATTGCATCGGTTCTGATTCAAGTGAGTATGGATCACAGTCACTGAAGATTTCAAAGCCCGGCTGGCGCTTCCCCTTATGGTCAATCCATGGTTCAGGGAACATAAACTATAGCAAGTTTTTCCCCCTCGCGTATAAAGTTCCCGTTTAGAGTCTTTTGATAAGGCGGTGCTAGTGGCACTATGTATGAGGTCCAATCCCTTTCTTCCTTAGGGATACCCTTGAGTGGCGACACATACCCTAGACCATGTTCTAGGGGTATAGAACGACAGGTGGTGGTTCTTTTATCCATTTTAAATGCTTGCCAAGTCTAAGACCGGGGAAGTACCCTTCTTTTAGCATTATGTTAAGTACTGGGTGTGTTCCGGAGAATGGAATCACCTTAGAATAGTCATTTTCATTGTGTACCTCTACCATCTCTACACTACTTGGCTTTTGGATTTCGAATCCATTGAAGAGGTGGTCGGCTGGCTCATGCTGAATTTCTAAGATCGGGCTAGCAGTGACTAGTTCCCCAAGTACGGTGACTATTGTGTCGTTGTGTTTAAACTTGACACATTAATGGAGAGTCGACGGTACTCCTCCCGTTTGATGTAGCCACGGGCGTCCCAGAAGATGGTTGAAAAAGGAGGGGATGTCAATGACTTGGAATTCCACCTTTGTAGTTATCTCTCCCACTACAACCATTACAGTAATCGCCCCTATAGGTGAGCGTGCAGTGCAGTCAAACCCTTGTACAGTAAGAGTTGATGGTTTTAGCTCTCTTGAGGTAAGGCCAAGCATTACCATGACTTTCTTAGGTAAGACATTTATGGTGGATCCATTGTCTACCAGTATTCTGGGGATTCGATGCCCATTAACCTTTACGGTTATGTAGAGAGCTTCGGTGTGCCCTCCACCGTACTGTGGTAGATCTAAGTCGGTAAACGTGATCACATTGCCAAATTGGATTTGGCCTACCATTTGTGTTAAATCTTCGGGAGTTATTTCTTTGGGCACTTCGAATTGGGCTAACGCTTTTGATATCATCATTCGATGCTTATGAGATGAGCCTAAAAGGTCCCATATGGAAATGTTGGCTTGCGTTTTGTTTAATTGCTTAAAAAGTGGATCGTCAAGCTCAACGGATTCGGACTCTTTTGAAGATGATGGCTCTTCTATTGTTGGATCTTTATTGATTATAACCCAACCGGAGCGGGTGAGTAAGTTAACATATTCCTTTTCTTTATTATTCTTTCTATCTAGTATTTGATCCCAAGAGAACATGTAACAGAAATAAATTTCATTATAAAACTTTGGAGTTCTCTCGCCCACATTTGGGACTAGGCGAGTAGTCTCCTCTTCCTCACTAGCTATCTCTATTACATTTATCCCTCCTCCCGCAGTTGGGAGGGGGTTCGTCACTACATTAGGAACCCCTAGCTGCTTATAGTCTATGAGATCTGGGATCACATCTTTGAGGTGGTTGCAGGAGTTGGTGTCGTGACCACTAAACTGGTGGAACTTGCAGTAGAGGTGGTGAGCATGATTTGCAGGGAGTTCCCTTGGAGTGGTAGGAGGCTTCCTTGGTGCGACCTTTCCGGCTTCCAAGAGTATATTAAACAATTCTTCTTGAGTGATACCTTCTAGTTTGTTGTAGACTCTTTCTTTTTTAGGACCATTCTTGGCTTTTTTTGGTGGAGGGACGGATGAATAGTTGCTCCTCCCTTGGTTATTGAAAGCGATAGCATTGATGGATGTGTCTTTGCTAGTAGAGCCCTTGTTAGTGTAGCAGTATCCACTATCTCTCTTAGCCTCTTTCCTACTTTTGAAGATGTCATCTAGTCGAAGGCCGGCTTTGTGAAACTCGGAGAAGCTTGTGAAGAAAGTACCGGAGAGGCGGTCCTCATACTCATTATGGAGTGATTTCAGGAAGATGTGCATTTGGTCGCCTGTAGTTGACCTATCAACAATCTCGGTGAGCTTGGCTCTCCATCTTTTGACAAAGTCACCAAATGTCTCATTAGCACCTTGTTGGATTTGCTCGAGGTCTCTTTTAGTGGGACGGTAAGTAGTATTGTCCTCGAAGTGCCTTTGGAAAACTTCACATGCGGTAGCCCAATCAGTCCTTGTGGCTAAGGGTAGAGACATGTTCCAATCCCTTGCCGCCCCCTCTAGAGTTTGGGGAAAGCTTTGGGCTAGGACGGTGTCATCCACTTTTATTGGAAGCATGGCCCAAGTGTAGGTCTTAACATGAACACGAAGACAGGTGGTGCCATTGAACTTGGCTATGTCAGGAATGCCGAATTTTCTTGGTAGCTTAGTGATTGACTTGCGGAGTGCAATGTGGTCAAATGGAACGATGGAGCCCTTTGCTAGACCAAGATGTTCAAACCTCTTTTCAAGAAACTCGGAAGTGGCGGAGTTGATGATGCTGGTGTCTTCACTAGCTTTCTTTTTCTTGTCACTGGCCCTAGTATCCTCATCATCGGAGGAGGAGGAAGAGTCGGATGCATCAGAATCGGAATCATCATCCCTCTTATTCTTTTTCTTAGCATGGTATTCCCCATCTTTGGAAAGGGTTTTTGACTTCTTATTACTTCGTTTGAGTTCATGGAGCTCTTTCAGAATAGAGTCTATGTCCTTGGTGTGGCGATCACTCTCACAGGCGGCAAATTCAGCTTGCTCTTTGACTTGCTGCTCAAGTCGTGCAATGACGGTCTTAGCAGTTTCCAAATCAGTGATGGGGGTACCGGCCATTACTGCAACCTTTTCTAGTCTCTTGGTCACGGGATCACGGATGTAAATTACCGAAGCGATTGTGTTAGGAGTATGGAGCTACTTTGCTGATCAGACGGACCTAAGCGTGTAGAAACTATGTCAAATCCAGGCTGGGGTACCAACAAGTCGGCTTTTATGAAATAGGGTTGACCAACACGGCAGACTCACAGAAAAGGAGAGATATCTCGTACGAGACAATGGATGTCTCGTATGAGACATCTAACCAGACAGTCAGATTAGCAGATTTTAATCCTATTGGTTGGATGGAATTTAATCCATTTTAAAGAGGTTACTATTCTAGTTCATCCTAGAACAGTGGATTCTGTCACCCTAGAATATGAGCCCCTTGTTTTTCACCTGTATTGCACTCTCCCAAACGGACAATTCGGGCAAAGGTCCCATATCCTCATTGGAATCCACCATTCAATTAACCAAACCTAAGTGATTCCGTAGTTGTTTTGCACTTTGTTAAACAACGCATTAATGAAATCAAACCTTGTGAATTTTAAGGGACAACCGAAAGGGACATGTTGAACGGTGCGGTCGAAACTAAGCCAAAATGGCATCCACAATCCCGCACAGAATAGTGAAAGTAGGAAAACACAAACTCAAATTTCCGTATAGAGGTTATCCATTCTTTCAAAATCCTTTGTTCAACATTTTACTGAAGGGATATTCGTCATATTCACAAGGGAGGATTATAGATTGTAAAGATGCGTTATCTTGGGCAAAGGTTAAAACAACCCTAAGAATCGAACCAACCGGTCTCGAGGAGTGTCTTATTAGCTAGTATGTATGCATGAGGTTGATGCAGGGCTTACGGCTAAGGCTCCCCATGAACACAGTCTAGGAGCGTGTCACGGAGTGGGTACACAATCTTTGGAGAGACCGGCGAGGGCCATTCGTTAGAATGGGGGTGCTGACCGACATCCGTCCTCCGATTGGGACCCGGGTTGATAGGGTATGTAGTGCAATTATTCTACATGTGTGCACGTGTGTGAGAGTCAAGATCTAGGTGACAAGAAGAAAATAGAGAGTTTTTTTTTTAAAATAAAACAAAAAAACAGGCAATGGCCGGGCCAAGTGGCTGCCGTTTCCCTCTTGTGGAGGCACTCAGGCCGTTGTAGTTTACATATAAGGCAAACATAAGAAAAGCGAAGAATAAAACATTTAACAAGTACTCCTGCAAAAAAAAGGTTAGCCTTATGATATATGGGGAGTTTCTTCGTCGTTAGGAAGGTCCTAAGACTCAGAAACAGAGGGGGGGGAGCAGATCTGAAACCTTGTGTATGTGTTTGAACCAAACGAAAATCCTTTTTCAAACCAGAGAATCAGATCAGCCGAACAGGACTGAGATGTCTCGTACGAGACATCGGCAAAGCGGTTCTTGTCCTTCGGCAAATAATTGAACATGATGTCTTGGAACTATTCAGCTAACTCCTCTAGGTATTGACCATACTTTTGGAGGGTCAAGTCTTGGATTCGCCATTTACCCGATGTCTGATTGATAAGGAGTAGGGAGTCAGCGAATACTTCTAGTTCTGTGACATTTCTTTCTAGTGCTGCTTCTAGCCCCACTATACATGCCTCATATTCAGCGATGTTGTTGGTGGCTTCAAAATCAAGCCGGATTGCGATTGGAGTGTAGATGTCCTTTGGATCGACAAGCAACATTCCTATCCTATAACCGTGCTTATTGGCTGCGCCATCGAAAAAAGTTGCCACTTATTTTCCTAGGTTGTAGTGCAAATCAAGTACTCATCGGGAAACTCTAAGTCTTCCTCCTTCAATTCGTCACACGGAAATTCAGCAAGCTGATCACTGAACACTTTTCCCCCTGATGGATTTGAGTGTGACGTAAGTGATATCATAGCCGGTGAGCATGAAGTACCACTTGGCTATCGTTGTTGACATGAAAGGCTTCTCAAAGATGTAGCAGAGCGGGTCCACCTTTGCTACTAGATTGATCGGAAAGGCTTCTATGTAATGTTTGAGCTTTTGAGTGACCCAAACCAGTGCTGCACATGATTTCTCCAAGACGGAGTAGTTCTTTTCGCCTCCTTGAAATCGGCGACTGACGAAATAAATGGTTTTCTCCTTTGTGGAGTCTCGTTGATCTTGTGCTAGCATAGCCCCAAGGGCTTCTTCATTCATAATGAGGTAGATCAAGAGAGGCTTCTCTTTGTGAGGTGGAACCAAAACTGGAGGGCATGTCAAGTAATGCATTACTTGGTCGAAAGCTTCTTGGCAAGCGTCGGTCCATTCTAGAGCCACATTCTTCTTGAGCAGCTTGAAGATTGGCTCACACATGGAAGTAAGCTAGTGCACAAACCGACTGATGTATTGAAGTCTGCCCATGAAACCTTTGATTTCTTTTTGTGTCTTGGGAGGAGGCATGTCAATGATTGCCTTGATTTTTGAGGGATCTGCTTCAATTCCCCTCTTAGCGACCATGTAGCCATGAAATATGCCTCGGATAACCCCGAAGGTGCACTTTGCGGGATTGAGCCTCATCTTGTGCTGTCGAAGCCTTTCAAAGAACTTGCGGAGGTCGATCAAGTGTTGACCGTCGTCCCTTTTGAATGGATAATCATGTCGTCCACATAGACTTCAATTTCTTTGTGAATCATGTCATGGAACAAGTCTGTAATAACCCTTTAATAAGTAGCTCTAGCGTTCCTCAACCCAAATGGCATGACGGTGTAGCAAAAGGTGCCCCACGGTGTTATGAAAGAAATCTTGTTGATCCTCTTCTGCCATGAGAATCTGATTATACCCAGCAAAACTGTCCATAAATGAGCGGACCTCATAGGTGGCAGTGGATTCAACTAGTATGTCGATGTTGGGTAGTGGAAAGTCATCCTTCGGAGAAGCTTTGTTCAAATCTTGGAAGTCCACACATACACGGACCTTACCGTTAGCTTTTCTGACTGTCACAACATTTGCAAGCCATGTTGGATACTCAATAACCTTGATGAATCCCACACTGAGAAGCTTCTCTATCTCTTCTTTGACTTGTAAAGACCATTCTGGCTTGATCTTTTCGAGTTTCTGCTTTGTTGGCTTAGTGTCGTCTTTGATCGGAATCCTGTGCTCAGCGACCTTTCTATCTAAACCCGGCATGTCTTTGTATGACCATATAAATACATCCACGAACTCTTTGAGCAGTGCAGTCAATCTGTCTTTCTCTTCTCCCTTGAAGAAGCTTCCGATCTTGGTTTCTTTCGGCTCTTCATCGGTACCCAGATTAATAACATACATTTCTTCGTCAGCCCTTGGACCATTTTCACCATTACTACGGACCTGTTGACCAAGTTCTTTTAAGTATGTTGTGTTTTCGTGGTCTATTTCATCATTATTTGAATCGTTATTAACTAGTTCATTAGATTCATTATTAGTTAATTCATCATTCATGATGTTTGCAATCTTAGGGTACTCGGGAAGATTAAATTTTTCAATAACAAAGAAAGGAACACACACTCGGCTATGGCCTCCATATCCTCTTGGGTGAGGGTATCGGAAACACTCTCGGACTCGAAAGTAAATGTGAACAAGTCTTCCTTTGTTACCTTACGCGGAATGCAACCCATCCTCTCGACCAAGAATTCCTCGGATACCACGGGCCCCTTTGTAGAATACCAGTTATTGATTGGTTCGGAGCTTGGCTGGATCTTGCTGATAGTTTCCTTTCTAGTATCGGTGTCATAGATGGAATTGATCTGGCACTCATCCATGATGGTGAATTCCTCGAACATGGATGCTAAATCCGTCAATTCTTCCCCCACAGTAATCTCTGTCTCGGAGTCTATAGTCACTTTCTTACCCCACCACTCTCGGGGTGACATAGGAGTTGGTTCCTCTTCGTGCTTCTAGATCTCACAGTCAGAAAAGTAGCCTTTCAGTGTTTTGTGATAAGGCCTCAAATTAGGAATCTCATAATGACGGCCTTCCCTACGAGCTCAGGCCTTTTCATTCTTGATGGCTTGCTCGTATTTCAAGTCATCTTTGGAAGGCTCATATCCTAAACCGAACTTGTTCTTAACAAAAGGGACCTCAATAGGTTGCATCCTTCCTTGTTGATATTTCCTTAGGCCTAAACCAGGGAAGTAATTCATATTCCTCATCATGCGGAGGACTTTGCGATTGCCGAGGTTCCATGATCTGTTTCCCCCTTGTTCATCGATGGCGTTGATTGAGACGCCGGAGAGGGTGGAGTCCTCTAACCCATGTTGAACTTGATGGATGGGTTCCCCATTTCTGTGGATAGTGTCGTTTTCTGCCATGACGGTTACTATTTCTTCTCCATTTCTGAACTTTACACACTGATTGAGAGTTGAAGGGACGGCATTAGAACTGTGTATCCATGGTCGGCCCAAGAGCAAGTTGAATGAGGAGGTACATCGAGCACTTGAAATGGGACGAACATAACCATGCTCCCAAACTCAATGTCTATTTCCACCATACCCATGACTGTGCGGGCAGTGCTGTCGTAACCTCGGATCACTTGAGTAGAAGGCTTTAAATATGAACTCTTAAGCCCCAGTATGCCCATGATTCGGCCGGGCATTAGGTTGAGTGCGGAACCATCGTCAACCAAGACTCTTGAAATGGGTCTCCCCCTTGCTCTTACTTTGAGATCGATGGCCTCATTGTGATCGGGCCCAAATGGTGGAAGGTCCATATCGGCAAAAGTGATGACATTGCCAAAATTAATGTGGCCTATCATTACAGTAAGGTCCTCAGGGGTTGTTTCAGGAGAGATTGATGTGTCATCGAGATTGCTGATAAGAAGATCTCGGTGCTTCTTTGAGGATGCAATGAGGTCCCAAATGGAGATGTTGGCTTGAGTTTTCTTGAGTTGAACCAGTAAAGGGTCTTCAGGGGTGTCACGATTTTACGGTCTTTGAGAAGAGGCGCTTGGTGCAGAAGTAATGGGGTTGCTTGCTATGACTCGTCCGGATCGAGTTAGCATGTTGACGTTCCCATCTTGCCTCTTTTTCCTATTCTCTAGTACTTCCCTCATTACCTCATCGTAAGTCAAAACATAACAAGAATTATCAATCTTATTCATGACATTGAAGCCCTCATTCACAATTGGAATTGAGTGAGTGGTCTCCTCAAACTCTCCTAGCTCTATTACATTGACATCATCACCACTAGGCACTATGAACTCTTTTTTGTCTATGAGATCTTGGATGAAATCGCGGAGGACAAAGCACTCCTCGGTGGTGTGACCACTATATTGGTGGTAGCCATAATATTTGTGATAAGCATGGTTGGCATTGATCGACTTGGGTTGGTACCCTTGTATAGGTCTGATTTGCCCCTTTGCTTTAAGAACTTCGAAGGCCTCGTTTTGACTCATGCCTTGGAGAGGGGTGTAGACACGGTCATTTTGAGATCTCTTGCCTTGAGGTGGAGGAACCCTTTAGTAATTCCCCTTGTCAGTAGTGATGACATTGACCGAAGCCTCTTTAGTGGAGTTAGAGGCGGCCTTGTAACGGAAGCTAGGAGCACTTTTCTTGATCTCCTTGAGCAACTCATCCATTCGGATCCCCGCCTCATACATTTGATAGAAATCCGCATAGCAAGCCCCACTTAGGTGGGTGCGGAGATCGATCTTTAGACACTTGAAAAAGATGTCCATTTATTCCTTGGTATTAGGCCTCTCGACAATTTCTGCAAGCTTGTCATTCCACCTTCTCGTGAAGTCAATAAAAGACTCATTGTCCCTTTGAGTAGTTTTCTCAATCTCTTTCTTGGTCAGGCGGTGAGTGACGTTTTCTTGGTATTGACTTTTGAATGCGAGCATAGTGGCGTCCCAATCAAGACGGACTATGAGCGGGAGAGTTGCATACCAATCCTTTGCCGCCCCCTCGAGAGTAAGAGGGAAGCATTGTGCCATAACTTTAGGAGAGACCTTCTTTGGAACCATAGCCCATATGTAGGTCTCGATGTGTGCCATGGGGCAAGAGTTGCCCTTAAATTTGCTTATGTCGGGCATCTTGAACTTGTCGGGAAGAGAAGCCATCGTGTTCATGAGAATGGATGACTGATAAAGGCTTGTATCAGAGCCTTTCCCCAAGTTGAGACCATTGAAGTGTTGATCTATGTAGGCCATAATTGAATCAACCATCTTGTGCTCATTGTTCTCGGTGCTCGGTTTCCCCATTTTCTTGGTGCGGGCACTGACATAGGGGCTCTCAAACAAACCCTTGGTCCATTCGGACTCGTCATTGTCTTTCTTGTCTTTACCCTTGGCAAGCTTGGTGAGCTTCTCTTTCATTTTCTCCATTTCGGCCTCGTGGGCCTCCCTTTGGTTGTCAAGATGGGATTGCCAAATGTCGTCTTTGTTTTGGGCCTCCTTATTGAGAGTGGAGACTTTCTCTTGGAGTAGTTGGACCATAGCTGAGAGTTTCTCAAGAGACATGGTGTTGTCAGTGTTGGATCCGCCGGCCATTGATGTTGTCGAAGCTGCTGGAGTGATCAATTCACAAACTAGCCGGTTCGCTGAATCCTGATAGATGCGGTAAGTACCAATTGAACCTATATTGCAAAAGAGGTCCTTGTCAGTCTTGAGTAACACTTTCGGTCCATGAAGAGGCTTAGAACACACACTGGGCACACGACTCAAAACCACATAAAGAAAAGCTTTTTTTTTTTTATAAGTCGGAGGGACGGGATCCCTTTTGAGTTTCTAAGAAAAATAATGGAATCGTCACACTAGTATATAGACCTTCTCGCGGTCCCATATACTGATCGGATTCCACCACGTGTGTAAATCCTACACATGTCAGGATTAAACTAAATTAATGTAGTAAAGCATACATGCGGGGACAGATTTTTTTATTTTCGTCCATAATAACCACTTGGGGACGGAGTTTTATTTCGTCCATGATAACCACTTGGCATGTATGTTTTAAAGACATTAGTTTAGGGAAATCTCGTCACATGAAAACCGACTTGGTCACGGAGTGTTAGACCCTAACTAGAATTGTGTTGGCTTATGCTCGGCTAATGAGAGGCTTAAGGTCACCCCCGGCATGTAGTCATGAACTATGCCACGGGCTGAGGTTTACCTCTTCGAGAGAGTCAAGGTCGGGTGGAGCTTGAAATTCTCTAGGACGGGCCTCGACGGGTTTGGGGTTATACTTGTGCGACTCGATAGTGAGCAATTCATAGGAATTTGTGCACGTAGTGTGAGGTCCAACATGTGGCAAAACATTTTTTTTATGAAAGAAAAGCAAATAAGCACGTAATTACAAAAACACCCAGAAGCGCACGCCTCTGGCCTGTGCTGTGGAATGCGTGCTCATGGCGCAGAGTCTATGGGAGGCGCCCGCTTCTGGGCAAACCTGTCAGATTGTCAGACTTTGGACTCAGGGGATTGCCCTGGTCCTGAATATACATTGTAACCCCTGCAGAAATGATTAGTGTAGAAAAAATGAGAAGAATAGGAAGAATATATGGGAGGCGGGTGATTCTGGTTCTTGATGTGGGACGCGCGCGCCTTAGGCCAAGAAGGCCAGAGGCGCACGCTTCCCCCATCAGAGACCAGAATACCCAGAAAAATGTAGACTTTGAACAGAGATGCAAGTTTAACCCTCAAACGTCCCCAACAGAGTCGCCACTGTAGATACCCCGGGAATGCCGCAGCTTGGCTAGAGCGCGCGAGTTGGTCCTAGGATATCTATTTGTGTTTTAATTGTTTAGAGGCGCCACCTATGTTTTAGAGGAACATAAGAAAAACCTAATATTTATAGCCTAAGTTTGATTACGAAAACAGAGATTCTTGTTATAAGGTTCAGGGGTTAGGTTACGAGATGGGAAGTACTTAAACACCCATCTTGCCTAACTAATGTTGGTCTTGCTTGTTCAAAGTCTCCATAATTGAAATGTTATGTCACGACCCGAAATATAGGCTCTATTTTTATTAGTAATTAAATGATTTTTATTTAATTATTTGCTTATTTATTTATTTAAATTATTGTTTATTTAAATAATTATGTGTGCATTTTATGTGTTATAATATTTATGCCTAGCATTTTATTTGGGTCTTAATAAATTAGTGGGAGTATCTTAGTTGAGCTAGTTAGTAAGGGAAGGGGGCTAGGTGTATCATTTCAAATTACTCCCTCCCTACTCCTACCCTCTCCCTCTTACACTCCATCTCCCTCACCCTACTCCCATTCTTCCTCCAGCAACAACTCCCTCTCTCTCTAGCAAATTGGTAAGTTTTCTTTCTCCTCCTTCTCTCTTAATTTTCTCCTTCTTCCTCTCATCTTCTCTCATTTCTTAAAACGTGAACATTGTTTAGATCGTCGATAGGATCGTTGGAAGCCAAAAACGTTTGAAATCCATCAACCTTGGAAAATCCGGGTAAGTTGCTTTTCCCCCTATTTCTATGCTACAAATGCTATTCCATGTTTATTTGATGTTATGAATGCCATTTATTGCATCTTGGGTTGATTTGGGAGTGATTTGCATTTTGTTCATTTTTGTGAAATTTTGGTATTTGAATCACACTTGAGTGAGGTCCCTAGATGGTGTTGTTGGAGTTCTTTGGTCCAAATGGTGTAGGTACCCTAGTTCCCTTCTTGGTAGTGTTGAAATGGTAAAGAATTGGTTTGTATTGGATTTGGGTTGTAATGGAGGATACCCAGAAATTTGGCCGGAATTTGCCTTTCCGGACCAGGAGGCGCGCTCATCCTCCCTTAGGAGGCGCGCGCCCCTTAGGCCATCCTTGAATCAAAACCTTCTGTCCTTAAGAGGCGCACGCACCCCTTATATTGAAGCGCGCGCACCCTCTCCTTCTCCCAACTCGATTTTCCAACTGATCTAGGAGGCGCGCGCATCCCTCCCTTAGGAGGCGCGCGCACCCCCCTCCCCCTGTTATGAATTTATTCCCCTTTTGGACCAATCTTTCGAGAGTCGTATTTGGTTCATGCGAACTCCGTTTTAGGCGTGCAAATTATCGTTTCAAAGCTCTCCTTAGATCTTCGAGATGAGTGAGTAGATTCGGTTGAGTGCTCGATTTAACTGAACCCTTTGTGGTCAAATGTTATATGGGAATTACGTTATCTTTGTTAAGATTGTTGGAACACGTAATTGTGTGTCGTTGGTTCATTTCACTTTCTTGGTGACTAATTGGAATGGTTCCCACTTTGGAACCTTAAGTTGTTCATTCATGCTAAATTATTATTACTTAGCATTTATTTGAAAGTCCAGCTGGTATTTTGTGTGTGTTTGGGCGATGGGAAAGATTATAATGGCAAAGCCAAGTCCATTATAATGTTGACCATTGTTTTGGCCCCCTTCTTTACCCCTTCTCCAGATTGGCCTTGGAAAGGATAAGTCACGTTCCTTTGTGAATGTATCTGGCTAGCGGGCATGACTTTGTGTCATGGTCCTGTCCCTTTGACACTTTTATGTTATTGGTTCCGGTACCAGGGTTTTCTCTTCGGCTTTCATGCTATTATGAAGATGATGATTGTTGATTATTGAAGCTGCGCAGCGATCCTTTATTTGGATGTTCCGTTTTGGAAAACCTTGGCTATATCCTTTGTTATGTGTTTATTTCCGCTGCTATCTGATATATGATTATTTGCTATGTGCTATGTGATATTTATTATTGCTTATTGTATATTGCATCATAGCATGTCATGTAGTTGCATTAGTAACTTATTGAGATTTATCTCACCCCCTTTTCTTTTATCTTTGCTTTTCCTTAACCCCCCCAGGTGCTAAGGATTAGTCTCGCTGATCACGAGAAAGAGGACGTCGAGTGTGGATCCGTTCTTTTGGGGAAAGTTGTATAGGTTGGTTTACATTATATCAATGTGTAACCTTTTGGGATATTTGTACCAAACATGACGTCATTAGGATTTTGTACATTTGTATTTTGTTGGGCATAAACTTGTGGAAGTTTATGATAGTTGTAATTGGTTTTTTGTCAAACTTGATTTGTAAAACTTGGATCATTACCTTTTGGTATCAAATGGAATTTTTAACTTCGGTATTTGTCAGTTTTGGTTTTAGAGTCGACGTCCAGCTCGCGGTCCCGGGGCCCGCGGGTCCGGGCTCGCGACAGTTGGTATCAGAGCTATGGCATTAGCTCTATGTATAAGTCTAGGTGGATTAGTATGACCTAGGTGGGTAGTAGTGTGCGGAGTGATTAACGGTTGATGTCTTATGCAGGTAATTACTCGCAATGTCTGGAAGAAGAAATAGAGGAGGTACTAGTGGGGCACAGAATCAGAATGATACAAGGGAAGAAGCACGTGCCATGTTTCAAGGCATGTTCGAGGCGGCCATGAAGGCCATACATGATCAAGGTCCGAGGGTAGAACAAGCACCACCCCGTTATGGTTTGGAGCAATTTTTGAAGTTGAAACCGGTTGAATTCAATGGGGAACCAGATGTAAGGAAGCTGAGTTGTGGATTGAGTCGATGGAGAAGATTTATGATGTGTTTGGGTTTCTCAGATGAGGATAAGGTCCGGTTCCGCGGCTTACAAGCTTGTGGGAGCCGCCGAGCATTGGTGGAAGGTGTTAAAGCTACTTGGGATGATACTCGCACCCAGTGTATGCGTGGGAGTTGTTCGTGCGCAACAAATTCAAGGAGCATTTCATTCCGGTTGTTGATCAAAACCGAAAGGAGATCGAGCTACTCAACTTGGAGCAAGGATTGTTGTCTATAGCACAATACTCGGCTAAGTTCATAGAATTAGCCCGGTATTGCGACTATTTGGTGAGGACCGAGGAACAAAAGGCTATGAGATTCATTCGGGGATTGAAGACCCTCCATCCGTACTCAACTAATTGCTCAACGGATTGTGACTTTCCAAGATGCGGTGGACCGAGCCTATTTGATAGAGCAAGATATTGGGGAGCATAAGCGGAAGACCGAGTTAGCCAACCCGAGTAAGCAAGGAGCGCAGAGCAAGTCACAACCAAGGATCGAAAATCGAGGTAACTTTGGGGGACAATCTCAGTCCCGAGGACAACCGACCCAAGGAACCCGGGTACCACTTCCGGGAACCAAGGGAGCCAAATTAGGAAGCCTTGTACCTTTGGTCAGAAGGTAGGCCATGCGGAGGATAGGTGTTTGGAAAAAGCAAGGCAAGTGTACCAATTGTGGTGAAATGGGGCACTTTGCGAGAGAGTGCACGAGGTCCGAGGTCAAGCATCCGGGTCAGGAGTTGGTAATAATCAGGGTCAGAAAAGGGATGCCGCCGGGAAGCCCAAAGTCCAAGGAAGGGTATTTGCCATGAATCAACAACAAGCTACCGATGATCCATCCGTTATTGGAGGTATTGTTCTGTGTCTAATGTGAGCGCACGAGCGTTAGTAGATCCAGGATCATCTCATTCATACTTTCTGTGCAATTTGCTTCCATGTTAAAATGCTGCATTCGAGTCTTTACCGTACGTGCTAGAGGTGTCGACCCCTATAGGAGAATGCTTGATTTCCGATCGAGTCTTTCGTGCTTGTGATGTGGTTATTTGTGGTCGTGTCCTT